>WWET01000818.1:332526-354393 GCA_011038615.1 Limnodynastes dumerilii
AAATGTAAATGTATATTGTCTGTGGGGTTTTTTTTTTCCACTTTTACCACTTTTGTTGACCTGCTCCTTACACTTACACAACGGAATGGTGTAAGCATAAGGTGGATGCGCAGGCACTGGACAGCACCGCACTGCATATTTAAATGAGAAAAACACCCCTTTTCTGTTTTATATATTGCAGCACTCGCAGTTCCACAGGCGAAGGGCTGTCAGATGCGGACACAGACGGATGGGTACACTTGCGCCCGTCTTTCTGTGCTCGCTCCCGATGTGAGCATGTGCAGTGCTCATTCTGAAAAAAGATGGAAGCGCAGCTCTGAATCAGGGTCTTAGTTGTACTGGAGGACTGCGGTCCCCCTGTTTTAGGCCATATATATGTATGTTGGTCAGTAACAAATGCTATTAATTACTATAACCATATTATGGGAGGAAGTACAAGTTATATAATTTGCTTGCGCTTCAAGCCCATTGTATGTTTTTGTGGTTATTCCCCATGTATACGTTCTGAAGAAGTAATAGCTGCATTTGTACTTCTAAAGCTAACTGCAGGAAAATGGGGCCACAGACATATTTAATGTTTAATTCTTAAATAAATTTATATTGTGTGCGTGGAATTTATGTAGCAGTTATGCTTCCTTTATAAAGGGTTAAGCAAAGAACTATATAAAGGAGATTGTCATCTAGAAATGATAGTAGTCACCTTGTATTGGAAGAACGCTAACAATAATGGGTTGTCTGTCAGGGACATCAGTTTAGGTTACCACATTCCTCCTTTGTAATGAAAACTTTGGCTCTACACTACTGTCTGACATTGTGTCCTGTTTTCTATCTGTCTCTGTCTATTGCCGTGGAGAACACATGAATCCAGCTACTGTTAGTGGGCCCGGGAGACACATCTTTGTAATAGAAAGCACAACTGTAGAGATGTTTCCTTGCCATTGTTTTAATAAGATGTTTTTTATTTATACAGTATGTGTGCTGCATTGTTTGACTTAATATCTATTTTCTCTCAAGATCTGGGATTTGGCAAGTGGCAAATTAAAACTGTCCTTAACAGGGCACATAAGCACTGTCCGAGGAGTGATTGTGAGTTCCAGAAGCCCATATTTATTCTCTTGTGGAGAGGACAAGCAGGTGAAATGCTGGGATCTGGAATATAATAAGGTATGTACTCGCAATAAGACATTAAGCAGATTTTTATTGGTTTCCATATGGCTCCAGTAAGGAAACTGTAATTCGTTTTAGTATGATAAGTTATTCATTTAAATGCTCTCCATTCTTACATATAAAAAGGGTTTTTTATACAGGACACATGGATCTTATCAAGCATCAATACAGTTTAGCAAAGATAAAAAATGATATATTATGCATAGTATTATACTGACAAGTGTTGATTATATAGTTATTTCTAAAAATCTCTGTCCTAAAAACCTTTTCTGTCGTGTTTTTCCCCATTAGGTCATAAGACATTACCATGGTCATCTAAGTGCGGTCTATGGACTAGACTTGCATCCTACCATAGACGTTCTTGTGACTTGTAGCAGAGATTCAACAGCCCGTGTGAGTATATGGATATCTGTACGTTATTCCCCCTCCCCTACCACCACCTCCAAGTCCAGGCCTAAACTGAGGAGGAGGGAGGATTGCAGAAGTCTGGTGCTTTTGGTATAGTGGTATGGCTGTGCATTCTGGTGTCTAGAGATGGTTAAAGAGCATCAAATAATGATACTAGAACATACTTTCATGTGTTCTTATTGTAAATTATAAAATAAAAAGGAGAAAGATGGAAATAAAGTGGAATAAGATGAAACTTCAAACCTGGGAAATGAAAACGTCCTTAATCCATCCCTTTGTTTCTCTTGTTCTTAAACAAAGCTGTCTTCATTGTTAAACTGCATCGGGATGAATACACTGTTTCATTATGTACCAAAGCATTTAGTAGCTTTTTATAGATAAGTGTTATAAAGTGCATAATTATTGGTGATTGGACTATATTATTATTGGTGATTGGACAATAAATCAAAATAGCACAAAATATGGTTTCTCCATGTTCAGGGTACTTACAGCGTATTTACAGCAGGGGTGGGCAATTAATTTCTATAGGGGGCCACATGAAAAATCTGAACTGTGTTGGAGGGCCGAACCAATGATAACTTGATCTGCTCACGTCCTGGGCGGGTGAAAAGCACAATACCCCACACATGCATTAATGATCAATCTAATATTGGGATATAATAAAATATAGATATTCAAAACCTATCCATGTAAATTGTATTGTATATGTGTGTGTGTTGTGTAATTGTGTGGTAACGTGTGTATGTATGCGGTGGTGGTGGGTACATGTTGTGTATGTGAGGTGTATATAGCTTTAAAAGCACAAACCTACTTTTTAATGTCATTTTTTTCTGCTATTGGCTTGTAATGTGCACTGTATGGGTTGCTGTCCTATTGCTGCAAGACTCACCCTGGATGCCGGTCTGACAGGATCTCTAAAGCACCCCGAAGTTTAAGCAGTGACTGCCCATGCATTGCGGCTCTGTAGCTTGTGACTCGCGGGTAGTCACTGGGCCTCAATTGTTAAGCTGCATCGCAGGGTCTTTGTGACCTAGCGATACAGCATAGTGTGTGGTGCGGGCCGGACAGGGATTGCCAAAGGGCCATATGTGGCCCACGGGCTGTACATTGCCCAGGTCTGACTTACAGCTTACTTACAGTGTACTTGATACCAGATCATAAGCTGTCTTAGACTCCTGCAGGAGGCCATCATGTTGGTACTTAGGTGCTTCTCTTATTCAGTAGACTGAGTGTTGTGCGTAATACATTTATTGGTGATTTTACATACAGACATCCTAATGCCCAGACAATAAACTTTTGTACTTGTATGCAATGCCATAAGGACCGTCTGTTTCCTATTTATTCACAATAGATCTGGGATATACGAACTAAAGCTGGCGTGCATACACTTGTGGGACATACCAATGCTGTGGCCACTGTACGATGCCAGGCTGCTGAGCCCCAGATTATTACAGGTAAGGCTTGATGAAGTGTATTTTGTGATATGTAATTCATGGTTGAAACTTTGCTGATCCAGGGTTTGAAATTAGGAAAAGAGAAAATTACACCTGGGCAAAACCATGTTGTATTTCAGGGGGAGTCAATTCATTTTATTCTTTGCATGCATGGAGAATATTTGCTTATTGTAGAGAGATACTGACTGGATGCAGTCCCATGTTACCAGTTGCACTTGCCTGAGATGCTGGGTACTTTTTGGAAATGGAATGGTGCTTTGTCTGTCTTTTGAATCATATCTAAAGAAAAGCTAACCATGTTATGGCCTTATCTTGTTAAACATGAGTGAAAGTTAATGGGCTGGATCCAGACTTAAGTGCTTGAAATTAGTTACTCCTGGGCTAAACCATGTTGATTGCAGGGGAGTCATATTTCATCTGTTGCACAGTATTAGAGTTGAGAGGTTATGTTTCCTATCCCAAGTCTAAATAATAGTGTGATAGTAAAACTGGTCAGTATCTGCGTGCAGTAATCAATTCAAAGATATATCCCTGCATGCAAAGAATACAATTAACTTGATTTCCCCTGCAATCAACATGGTTTAGCCCAAGAGTAACTAATTTCAAGCAGTTACTTAAGTCTGTGTGCAGTAAGCAATTCAAAGATATATCCCTGCATGCAAAGAATGCAATTAACTTAACCCCCCCTGCAATCAACATGGTTTAGCCCAGGAGTAACTAATTTCAAGCACTTAAGTCTGGATCCAGCTCAATGTTTCTAAATTTAAAAAAAAATATACGATAAATTCCTTTTATTAAACGGAAGAAAAAAAATACCTAAAAAGAAAAGATCTGGCTTTGCAAAGAGAAAATAACAATGTTCCAGGTCCAGTATTAGTAATGCAAGACGGCTTACACAGTCGGCTTGCAGTCGTACTGCACATGCATAGTACAAAAACTTCCACAGCCAACTAATACTGCGTTCCTATGCAGGATTATTTTTCTTACGGAGGGATGGTTCCGCTTGGCATGTGTTCTTGATGCACATAGTGGGTGGGATCTGGAATGCAACTCGTACTGTAAGGGCTTTCCCATGATGCTGTGTTCAGTCCATGGCCCTTCTACATTGGAACACTTAAGTTAGGGTTCTGAATGTGCACTCCCCTCGCACTTGTGGAATATGGGATTGGGAATTAGGTTCGCTAGTATACGCAATTTAAAATGAATACTAATCTGGTCCGGTATCCTAAGACCTTGCTGCACCATTATTTTAATTTCCCTGCAGTATTGGTTCCTCTCTAATGGAACAGATGGGAGCTGCAGAAGGGACTGGTGTCCCTGTCCTGTCACCTTGCAGCAGAGGTCTGGCTGTTCATATTATTGGCTATACTTTGAGTGATTGTTGGGGATAAGGGTATGTGTTTCCTTTTTTAAGATTCTCAACTTCAGGAACTTAGAGAGTGGCATTTGAGAGAAAAAAAACCTTTAACACCTATTTGAATAGTAGTATAACTAAATAATTAATTAACTAAATAATTGTTAAGCAGGTAGTAGTAGTAGTCATGTCTGTGTTCAGTCTAGTTATGTAGGAAGCACTTCCTAATGGGATTAAACACCCTATGATGCAGGGAACACATGCTTTTTTTATTGGTATAGAATAAAGCTGGCCATACACTAGGACGATTATCGGTCCCAGCAGGGGGTGAGCCGATTAACGGGACGATTTCCCGCTAGGGAAATGCCCTGTTATCGGCACCATACACCTCCTCTGCTGGGACCGATAATCCTAGCAGAAGAGGGGAAGGGGCAGCGCTCTCTGTTGCTGCTGCTTTATATCTATGTGCAAAGCTGCTCTGACAACTGTGCAGGTATACTTTAAATCTGTCAGAGCAGCATAGTACATAGATATACAGCAGCGGCTATTGCATGCATAATACAGATAAGAATCTGCCGAAGCCGCGCTTCACACAGATCCCTATCTGTACTACTCCTGCAATAACCACTGCTGTACTATGCTGCTCTGACAGCTATAAAGTATACCTTCAGAGCTATCAGAGATATACATATATACATAGATATAAATCAGCAGCAGCTCTGAACAATAGGGAGCCATTCAGCTTGCTGATTGGCTCCCTTAAAATATCAGGCGCTTTCTCCCGATTTAAATCAAACATGTCAAAAGATCAAATAATCGTACCAGACCGTTTCTGGTGCGTTTATTTGACGTTTAAAAAATTGATCTGTACCATACACTAGAGCGATTATTTGCCCGATCAGTCGATAATTGGGAAATCGAGCCGATAATCGCCTAGTGTATGGCCAGCTTAAGCCAGAGTTCATATTATTAACTTGAAAACACCACTTTTTTTCTTTGTTTGCTCTTTTCAGGAGTATAGGTAACTGTTCTTTTTGTAAGATTGTGGATACTGAAATAAATCTTTTCAACACATTAAACAGAATATTCTAAACTCGTGCTGGAGTTGTTATGTTGTATGCAAATCCATGTCCAGTGCTCTTTTGCTATAAATGGGAGTGCATTTTCATTAAGTAAAGGGATTCTACTCGGACCCCTGCTGTATGTCTGATTGTAAAAAAAATTGATATATAGAGAACACAACCAGACTGGATGTAACCCTGACATGTCTTTAGGAAACTGACAGGATACTTGCAAATATCTCACTGACAAAAACAACATCCATCTGAGATTTAAAGCTTCCAAAGTGGATATTCTGCTCTGATACATGCTCTAGCACAGTCCAACAACACTGTTCAGTGTGAAAACACCGTATTAAGCAAGTCCCAGAAGTAAAATGAGGAATCCAACAAGCTCAATAGTCTCTGTCTATGGTTGCTCTTGCGTGTAAATGCTCCCTAGAGGTATCCACTATGCATGAAGCTGTTAATATGAAAGCTGGGTAGATGTAAAGTAAGTGAGACCCTGTTATTCTGTGCTATGCTGTTACGTGGTTTCTTTACCTTTAGTAGTCATTTTCTTCCTTTTTGTTTGCACAGCTAATGTAAAGTAATTGATGTTGTTGATTTATATTCAGTGTTTCTTTATATACTAATCAATAGTCACATAGGTCCAGATTCAGACATATGAAAATGGGCATTTCCGTTATTTGTGCCTGGAAAACGCTCGTATTTGGGGGCAGGAAGTGTACGTCCGGTATACAAAGCGCTGTGCTTTCTATATAAATTTTGCAGTGAGGGTGTCTTTAAGCCCCTGTGGCCTATGTAGATTTTTGTGTAGTCCCTATTTTACATGGGACAGAGCGGAAATCTTAAGGTAGGGTAAGCCTGTACCTGTGAGTAGCCTCCCCTCCACCAACATAGGAGTCAGGATGCAGCAGGGATTCAGCTTCGAATCTCCACTTCTGCTGCGCTCGGATCAGAGACCTGGATCTAGTCTGTTATTACTTGTAGCAAGACACTCGTCTTTTTAAAGCACATGTTATTTAGAATGATGAGGCAGAAGCAACCAAACCACATTTGGGAGTTAAAGGATGTGTAGCAAAGTCTACACACAGTTGGAAATATAGTCCTGGGACTTATAAATACAATTAAAGGAATCTTGGCTATTTTAATTGTCTTTGTATCAGAACATGTAAACCTTTTAGTACAGGTCCATTTTAAAGGTAACTTATACCACTTTCACATCACCACCCCGGCAATATCCTGGGTCTTACAACATCCTTTCCACGCTGCAGGATTGACCCAGGAAATTCCAGGACCCGGGTCTGCCCTGACAATGTGATGGGCAGCGCATGGCTCCCGGCGACATATTTGTTTACTATTGCCATAACAGTAGTAAACAAATCCCTCCTATCAGGTTGTTTTGTATACGACCTCAACCTGGGTAATTGGACCGCGCTCGGGTGTACTGTTTGGTGGTGATGTGAATGGACTGTTATTTTGTTAATCAGCTTGTATAGAGAGTTGTGATGTGCATTAGTTCACACGAGAGGATTGTTGTGCATTGTGCCTGTAATTGAAGGATTTTGGTGAGCTGAGCATTATGCCTTGTTACCTGCCCCTCTTATTAACACTCTCCAGCTGTTGGCACATCTGCTGAACATATTTTCAGCTTGAAGCATGGGGATAAGTTTGTTAGCGAGGTATACCAAAGCCGAGAATATTTTAGGGAGAGGTTTTGTTTTTTAACCTTTCAGCCACAAGATTGCTGAAATGGCTCCGTCTGAGTTTATTTTCATTATACAGTAATAGCATTTTTAGATAGAAAACAATAGTACTGTAATTGTGAACAGCAAATCCCATTCATTGCAAATGCTTAAAATATACAATTCATATACATTTAAAATATGGACTCAAATTGCACCTTAACATTGAAATATATGACATCTGATAACCCTGGACAAGTAGATAGCCTTTTTTTTGTACTTTCACGTTATGTGCTCTCAGTTGATGCAGCCATATTGTGAGAGGAATGACTATTGATGACCATTCATTTCTTCATAAATATCACCCACATGAATTTCTCTCAATCACAGTGTTGCTAGACAATTTCCGTACGTTAGCCTCCGCAATGGAGCCTTCCCCATGCTCTCCTACGTGTGGAGGAGAATAAGGCGTGCTAAAGGCACCCTAAAGTATTCCACCTGCAACACTGTATTAAAGATTTTGACACTGGATTTATATTTTTTTGATACTTGTGTCGTGATTCTTAATTTCTATAAAGGATAGAATGTCCTGACCGGGGCATTGTAAGCTGGTTAATACTTATGAAAATGCAAACGGTCATTTGATTAAGAATTTCAGACATACTGCAGTACGTTGTATTTGTACTAGTGAACCTTAATTTCCATTTGGTCAAGCCACCAAAACAACAGGCCCCACTGTTTGTAGGCGACTGGTACACTCTCAGCTGTGTTCGAACTTTCCAGCTGTGTTTTCACATTGGTTTGACTTGCTTGAAAGATCATTATCAAACTCTTGTTTTTTTGGATTGTCCTCTTTTCAGGAAGCCACGATACCACAATAAGGATGTGGGATATGGTGGGCGGAAAGACTCGCGTCACCCTAACAAATCACAAGAAGTCTGTCAGAGCTGTTGTATTACATCCACGACAGTAAGAACGTTTTTATATTTCCTAATGACATTTCTTATTCAGTAGACCTGCTGAGATCTCAACACTTACTACGGAATTGTGAAAGAAAGACTGCTTTAGGCAGAGGTGACATTTGTGAAACTGTAATAATAATTACAGTTGGTTTGTTATAGACATATGCTGTATAGTTTGTTATAGACATAGGCTGTACATTGCTTATCTAGTACCCTTTATACATTTTGTCATTTAAAAGGAAGAGAAGATTTTAATGATCATACTTGGGTATTGTGTGCTTAGTAGTCCTATTAAAGGTGCAAGCCTAATTTTCTCCAGTCACAATCAGGGAGAGTCTACAGTACAGAGTGCCTGCTAGGTAGCTAAGACGTCTAAATGCAGTACTGTTATGTCCTTGCACCTTTATGTCTACAGAGTGCCTGCTAGGTAGCTAAGACGTCTAAATGCAGTACTGTTATGTCCTTGCACCTTAATGTCTACAGAGTGCCTGCTAGGTAGCTACGACGTCTAAGTGCAGTACTGTTATGTCCCTGCACCTTAATGTCTACAGAGCCCCTTCTAGGTAGCTAAGACGTCTAAGTGCAGTACTGTTTTGTCCTTGCACCTTAATGTCTACAGAGTGCCTGCTAGGTAGCTACAACGTCTAAGTGCAGTACTGTTATGTCCCTGCCCCTTAATGTCTACAGAGCACCTGCTAGGTATCTAAGACGTCTAAAGGCAGTACTGTTATGTCCTTGCACCTTAATGAAGTGTAACTGAAGAAAAGGAATGGTGCTCGGAGGTCAGTTTTCTTTTCTGCATAAGCCCAGCAATGAGTTTATTGAGGAGCCAGAAATAGCTCTATGTGTGCAGCAGTGTACCATGTGATCCAATAAGCGCCACTACTGAAGTCAGCACAAGTCTTTTTGTGCTGTGTAGTGTATTTCCAAATTCAGTTACATTACCAAGCTGCAATCTTTTTCTTTTATTCTAGGTACACATTTGCATCTGGGTCACCAGATAATATAAAGCAGTGGAAATTCCCTGATGGAAACTTTATCCAAAACCTTTCTGGGCATAATGCTATAATCAACACTCTGGCTGTCAACTCTGATGGCGTGCTGGTTTCAGGAGGTAATAAACTGATTCTTACTTTTCATGAGAAATAGAAATATAATTTTTTCCTTATGGGATAAGTGAAAGTTCTTGCATGTGTCGTGAGAATCTTAGGTGGGATGTTTGTCTTACACCTGCTGTCATTTCTGTCTTGCAGCTGATAATGGAACAATGCACCTCTGGGACTGGAGGACCGGGTATAATTTCCAGAGGATTCATGCTGCTGTTCAGCCAGGATCTCTGGACAGTGAATCTGGAATATTTGCGTGCACATTTGACCAGTCAGAGAGCAGATTAATCACTGCCGAGGCTGATAAAACCATCAAAGTCTACAGGGAGGATGATACTGCGGTATGTATCCACTTGGTTGAAACCCAATGAAAATATGTTAAATTTATACCCCTAGAATGCATTTTTAATTTAAAAAAAAAGTGATGTCTCTCCTTATATTTGCGCCATTACACGAGGTTTTATTGTGTAACTTGATCATGGTAAACAAAAATGTAGACAAAACCAATTTTCCCCTTCTAGTTTGGCCAATACAATAAAAAAAACACACATTGAGCCTATACCCTCTTTTCCATCAAGTTAATTCAAGATTTAGGCTATCTCTAACAATAACATTGTTCTGTTGTGTTGGCCCAAACCACCTCAGATGGGAGGCCAATCGTCTTATCTACTATTCTCAGGGCAGTAAATGCCTCTCGTGTTTTAATAAGAAAAATGTCACTCTTGTAATTGGATAAATCCCCTGAAGTCACATGAGATTGGCTCCTAGATCCCTTTCCTCCTCTGTAGTTTCCTGTAGTGCAGTTAATCCTATATCAAGGTTTTTGAGTCCCAAGTGAATGAACGGTTTACCATTTTCTGGTATTAAACTGCACTTGCCACAGTGACCATTTCTCCAGTTTTAGCTTCATAATCAATCATTTCATTTACATTTCTTTGTTTGTCTACCCTGTTACATATATATTTGTCATCTGCAAAAAGACAATTTCCCCTCAATACCATGTGTAATAAAGATATTAAATAGCACTGATACAAGTACAGATCCCTTGGGAACTCCACTAGCAACTTTTTCTATCCCCAAAATGGATTCTTTTCCTACATGCCTCTGGTATCTATCCTACAACCAGGATTGCTTCCATGGGACCATCTCTGTATCCAATCCCGAAGTTTCCAACAGTCTGCAATGTGGCACAATGGCAAGGATGTGACTTTTTCCTATAAAGCAGTAAAAGGGATATTCAGTTTAGTCTGTTGATTGCTGGCTATTATGGTAGCTGAGGAGGGGAAAAACCCTAAGGCCTCTTCTATGGGGCAGCTCTAGTTTTGGCCTGCCATTTTCTTTGTGGCTCCACAGGTCTTGAGATAGAATTAAATATTTTCCTAAGACCCTGAATGAATCACCTGTAACTATTGATACACTGAGTGGATGTCTACCTCTGGTAGTCTGGTAATGTGCCTGCATATATATAATATGGAATGGCCTCAGATATATAGAAAGTGTATTGTGCATAGTGTTACTCTAAACTCATATACTGCAATGTCTAAAGTCATTCTTTCTGCATGATAAAATCTGTTTGTAGTTGTTTTGATTACACTTTATGATGCTCTAAGGTTGTATGAATTTTATGTTTTATACACTGGGGTTATAAGTGTTATATGACTACACTTTCTCGCCCAGTCTGTTTTTATAGATTTGTGGTTAAGCTGACATGTATTAAACTGTACTATTTGTTTCAGACCCAGATAACATCATATTTCTGGGGGACTTTTGTCCTTTGTAGGTCTCTAATGTGACTGCCCAGCAGTGTGTCTTTTTTAATTAGATACATGCAGAGCTGCTGCCACCAGATAGATCACATTGAGAACTCTGATTTAAGTAGCCATTTAATTACTTTTATTGCATCAGAACTGTCTGCATAGATGATTAATCTTAACTACTTAAAGCCGAGAATTTATATTGCAGTTGCAGTGTAAGGACTCTGGCTACTCTGTAATAAAATGGAAATAACGTGCAAAAAGCATAATATCTTCTAACACTAGACTATTACCACATAGACAACAGTTGTGTAGTATGCACTGCATATCCAGTGAATCTTGCGCATTGCCCATATTCTCCAGTTAGGGAGGTAGTGGTGTTCTTACAAGTTGCTCGGTGCCTGGAACACAGAAGTACTCTCCAGCTTTGTAATTAGCTTTTCCGATTCGGTTGGTGGTGACGGAGAATTCCGTCCCTATTTGTCTCACAAATGTAAAAGATTTCCTGCACAACTGACCCAAACACTGATTTGGGTATTCTAAAGGTAATGCCAGTAATCTGACTACTTTATATGTTAGCTAAGAAGACACAATGACAGGCAAAATGCACAGTGTAACATAATTATGAAATGAAACATGTCTGGTAATTAAGTCACTTAAAGTTGGTTTGTTAACATATTCCTGTTTATTGGTTTTTCAGACTGAAGAATCTCATCCAATCAACTGGAAACCTGAAATTATCAAAAGGAAAAGATTTTAATAAACAGCATCTGTACTTTTTTTTTGTTCCATTTTGTTTATCACAGTTTGACATAGCATGGATTCTGTTTCAAACATTAAGCATAACTTTGGCTGCGGCCTTTGTCTTTCATCATTGTATTAAAATACATCCTGTTATGGCTATTTGTTCTGCGATCCCTGGAAGCTGTCATTTTTTTCCTCCCGTAAAGAAAAACGATTAAAGTTAGATGCTTCCCAATCTAGGAAACAAAACTCGTGGTGATTTTTGGTTTGAAGGATTTGAAGTCATTAAGGACAATAATATATGGCGCTCCTATCCAGACCACGACAGAATGGCCACTTGATATGAGCCAGTGTTTACAATGTTTTGGAAATCTGCTTCTGTAATGTACTTCTGCTGTTTTCCACCTGGTGAATTTTCTTTAACAAAGTGGGAAAAAACCTTCAGATTCAGCCGGCCAGATATTTTTTTTTTTTTTTCTTTTAGTAAATGGTTTTATATTTTTTATCACTGTCCCAATAAAATACATATAAATAGAACTGTTTTATCTTGGTTAAGTTAATGAGCTGTTAAGGAAGATAAGACGCTGAATTTAAAGATTATGATGCATCTTAAAAACAATCGAGGGTTTGTACTGCAATAGATAAATGTGTCTGCTTGTTAGAGCTCAGACCAATTACCTAAAATGGAAGCTGGTTTAGTAAGATGTTAACGATTATCTGTATGGAAGAGACAATTGCTGATAGAAGTGTGCCAGCATTGCCAGATTATATGTCATAGCACAGGAAACAATCAATGATTCCCATTTCTTTGCCAAAACCACAGTATTTTAACAACAATAAAAAAAAATGGAAAATGATGTAACGCTGAATGTGGTTAAACTTGAAGACATTATCTAAACAAAAAAAAAGCTGTTTCCTAAAATGTTCGGTAGTTCAGGAAGGATATTTATGGTTTATGCAATAGTATGGATTATGTCTGTCTGCAAAGCATGGACATCAGTGGGAACATCCCACATTACGCTCTGACAGCCAAGTGTAAGAATGTGTGGCAGTGTGAGCCAGGGAACGCCACACGATCAGAGAGTTGCAGAGCTGGCACATGGTCTTCATTATATTCATACATGTTTTTGTTGGAGGATTCCTGTGAACAATGAATATAATGGAAAGGCCTGAGGTTTAAAATGAGATTTTACAATAGCTTTTGTGTTAGTATATCTTTAGTTATAGTAAAAAAAGAAAAATCTTGGTATTTATCTTCCAATATTAGGTCCGGATCCACAGTTATGTCGTTTTCGTCTTACATACGTTGTTTTTAAGAGTAGTAGCTTATTTACGCTACCTACGTACCGTTTCTGTACGTAGATTGCGTAAGTGCGGAAAGCTGTGCATTCGGAAAAACTACTGTTGCTTAAAGGATGTATTCTCTGGGTTGTTTTGCATCAGTCATTGATGTGGTTAATTGATTGTCGTCTTGGTAGCAGAAATGCTTTTTTCACACTGTGTGTGGGTTCATACACAAGGGCTTAATCAATCATATCACAGCCTTTATAACATAGAACATTGAAGACTTGGAAGTGTTTAGGAAGTGCAGAGAGTAACATAGAAATGAATCTCTAATCTTGAGCACATAGGCCAATCGCTTGGCAGCTCCAGCAGAATGCTCCAGAAGCAACAGACCTCTAAAACAGAAAAAAGAAAGCAAAATATTTCACTGGAACAGATGTCAGTGCTCACTGTGGTAAAGTGACCTTGAGCCACCCCTAACATTTTAGCCATTTCCAATTACCTTCACATCCAGATACAGGTCACATGAAACAAGTTGAGGCACCACTCAAAATATGACTAATATATAATTTGTAGACATTTGTTTGGAAGTGTAATTATCGTTTAATCCATTTTGCAATCGCATTCCCCATAGCAGGCAGTAAGTGTTTATAAGCTGCAGTTTGTATGTGAAAAGATAGGATGATGGCTCTGTAAAGAAAACTTTTATTTTATGGCGGATGTGCCTGGATTTTCATGTCTTGCCATATCCTGCATTTTCTTGCCATCTCTAAATGATCTTTCCACATAAAACACATTACGATGTACTGTGATACTAGATACTTTTCTCCCTGCTGCGTTTCAATGCAGATATAGGCTGAGTACACACAGATGACTTACTAGAGGTTGGAATTAATTTACCAACCTGACAATCCCATTTTACTATTCATAAAATAAACAGCCCCAACTCTGACTATGTACATGGCGGCAGTAAAGGAAGCCTGGAATGCTTGTCATGATAGATGGATACACTATTATGCTTGATGTTAACAATAATCATTCTATTACGATTTTTGTCTGTAACAAGGTTAAACAAAACTTCCAGTCGGAGCCAGATTGCTCAGCCTGACATTGATACTTTGGTCTGCTTTCCCGAGAAAATTTCAATGTTCAAGCCTACAGTTGTTGTGATAAGTGTATATTTTAATTATGTAGTCTCTATTTATCCTTTCACACGCAAAATTAAGATTTTTTGAAAATTCAAATAATTCTTTTGTTGGTCCATTGTTTAATTTTTGCATAAAATTAGAAAAGCTAAAAATATATTCGGATAGTAAAGTCTTTATGGAGCCTGCTAGTTTGTGGTCCCCCCTCTGGTTCTGTCAGTGCACTAAAGATGTAACTTGGTAACTGATAACTGAGGAATATTCATAACATTTTGAAACTGAACTTTCTTATAATATTTTAGTTTGTGATGAACACAGAGTGGATTTGTATGATCAGTGAATAATGAAATGTTGTCAAGACATGACATCACAAGAAATAATATAAACGTGCAGCCGTTGTTTTTATTTTTTTATACATATTTTTGAAAATATAGGGTTGTCAGGTAATTGAAATCTAATTTTCTTGCAGTAACTGCAGTATTCTGGGTAAATGAGGTGTTCTCTCAGAACACTGAAGCATTAGATATTATGTAAATCTTTGCAAAGCCTAATTTGCTTTATATACAAAGATTTGCATCAATATGCATATTAAAAAATGTTTTAGCAAAAACAATGGGAATATATAATAAACATTGGTTCTTGCTTTCAAAAAGATACCGAAGCAACATTTATTTAATATTTTCCTTTGTTAATTGTCCCTGTCCCTTTGTTGAATGTATTAATATGAAAGTAACTTTATTTCTTAAATAAACGGAAGGAAAACTTTGACTGTCTGTGTTTTTATATAATGTGAAAGGCTGTTTTAGCTAGTTGTGCTCTCTTGTGCACTGAACCCTTCTCAGGATACAAAGTTCAGTAGTAAACAACATGGCGTTTTTAGGGGATTACCAAGGTGTCCTTTATTCTATGAGAGCAGCGCATTATGGTTGTACAGATACTTAACACCACCAAAGCTGAGACTGGCCTCCTACAAAGACTGTCATTGAATCCTCAAGAAGAGCAACAAAATTCCTGTGTGATCCGAAGTACCAAACCCAGGACTATACCTTAATATTTACACACCAGCCCATTAATAATGGGTCTGTTACATAAATAAAGATTGTGCGTAAAGGCTTAACCAAACCCTCACTGTCCGATTTAAATACGTCCCCACAACCACCATGTGTGCGCTCTGTATGCATTGCGGGTCTATTAAACTGCTTGATTAAGCAGTAAAGTGTGTACAGTAAAATTTCCCTGAGGATTCAAGAATTTGTGTGCGCGTTGACTTAATACTTAGTTATGGTCTAAAGCTGGAACATCATTTCTAATCAAACATCCAAAACTGACATGCATTAACAATTCTCTGATCTACAAGAGCAGCATAGGTTCTCTCTGAGACAGTTGCACCAGTAGTTGTAGATAACATGTGGATGGACCTGAGGTTTGGATTGGGTGGTGTGCCTCTGCTGTACAATTACCTTCGTTCTCTCTTCCCTCTAGTGCAGTACTTGGCAACCTGTAAAGCTATGACTCCCATCATGCCTTGTCATGTATCAACTATGCCTATGCAGGTAAAGCATGCTAGCTGTCATAGTTTCTTAACACCTGGAGAGCCACAGGTTGGCTAAGCCGGCATTAATGCTTATACTCGCTGCATCATCATAAACGCATCGGTTGAGTCAGACTGGCGGTAAGTAAGGAAGTTTGGCTGCACATGCACAGTCACAATTAGCGTCTTTCCCCATCCTAGTGATATGAACACACTCACTTTTTGGAAGTCTGGATCAAGCTGAATCTAGTCCTTTATTATTAATCATTTGTTTTATATTATATGTTAAATAATTATTAAATAGATGGTGTGCTTATTGCTGTATATGAAGTCACTGCCTGTTAAGAATAGATAAAGTACATGGCTTCTGTAAGGACTATAGTAGTCTTAATGTAACTGGTATTGGCACATGAGGCTTTCTGGACAGCTGTGCTCGTGTAGCTGTAAGATGAAAATCAGACTGAACTCCTTTGTGACAACTATGGTTGTTTTTTCATAAACATGTTTATTGAGTTAAAACCAGAATGGAAGCTGCTCAATCAATTTATTAGGTAAATGTTAAACAGGTGCATGAAAGGCAGGGGGTTAATCTGCTTGCCACAGAAACAAAGGGAAAAATTGCCCCAGCACACTGCCATAAACCAGTAACAAACTATACTATATGTTTATTGAGTTATCACGCACTAAATAACACATGCAGTAACGCAAGTACAGAGAAACAACAATTATACATAATAAAGGAATTACTTATGAACATTAGGAATATTCAGCACTTAGGTGATAACTATCTGTTAGCGTTTAGGTCAGGCCTGGCCAACCTATGGCTCTCCACGTGTTTTGCAACTACGACTCCCAGCATGCTTTAACTGCATAGGCATAGCAGATACCAAACAGCATGCTGGAAGTTGTAGTTTAGATCACCTGGAGAGCCACAGGTTGGCCAGCCCTGGTTTAGGTGATATTTAAGCATCTATCTATCTATCTATCTATCTATCTATCTATCTATCTATCTATCTATCTATCTATCCAAAATGTAAACAAAAGTGGCACTTGCAGACTTCTATGAATGCCATTTGTTATTTAATGTTAGACATTTTCTATAGATATTATTTTCCAAAATAAATGTCTGTCTGTCGAAAAATATAGATTGATCCATCCATCTGTCCACCTGGTCTTTTTTTATCGGGCCACATAATATGCTGCCTTAACACTTATCTGCATTCGTTTTGGCTATAAGCCCTTTATATTGTATTCCCATGTAGAGAGAGACTTTATTTTCTGCAAATGTAAACTATCCAATATATGTAAATCTGCCAAACAATAACTTGTAACAAAGGTGTGACAAATACCTGTGTAGTGCCAGTTTAAACACTTCAGTACAAATAAACAAAGCTGAATGAACTGTCGTTCCAAATAAATGTTATCTAATATTCTGAGCATAAACAAGCAATACCTGATCATTTATATCTCAGAGCTTTATAGTGGAATTCTTCATAGCAATGTTACTAAGTTATACCATGATGTAAATGGAAAACCTTTCTGTATATCCATATTTATATAACCAGTAACAAAATATAAAAAACAAAAAATACAAAAACAAAAACCCTAAATCTGGTTTTTACATTATATTAAACTGTATTTTGGACTGGATCCAATTATATGTGCGAGGATCTACGATTATAAAGTGCGTGTGATTCTGTAATCGTGGGTTTACTGTATCTAAATAGCTGTGTGATCACTCTACTTACCTCGTGCCAACGGACTCTTGACATTTATACCCTACCTCTAGTTTTCTGCCTTGTGCAAGGGTAAAATGGCGTTGGTGTGAATGTAAGGGTCAGTATGCGTTGTAAATCTAGATCCAGTCCTTTATATCAACTCTGAATCAGACTTCTGTGCAGCTATGAGAGAAGACCCCGTGGTAAACAATTCTGGAATTAGCCTATAAATTATGCTGAAAAGGAAAGCATTATACAAAATGTAATTAATTGATACATACTGCAGGAGGCCTGTGCAGCTGATTGGCTGGCTGGCTGGCTGGCTGGCAGAGATGAACTCCTAGGGCCTGATCCAGAGCTACGAAAATTCGCACGGCGGGCGAATGCGTACGTT
The DNA here is from genome assembly GCA_011038615.1 of Limnodynastes dumerilii. Classification (NCBI taxonomy): domain Eukaryota; kingdom Metazoa; phylum Chordata; class Amphibia; order Anura; family Limnodynastidae; genus Limnodynastes; species Limnodynastes dumerilii. The sequence goes on from WWET01000818.1 coordinate 350,294, forward strand.
CGACCGTGCGAATAAACATGCACGCCCCTAACACTCCCATAGTAAAGTACCTGCTTACGGCAGCTATACCCTACACTGGGTACGACCGTCGGCCGTACGAAATTTCGCACAGAATACGCTGAGCGTACGGGCTTAGCACGCCCATACTGTACAATTTAAATGGCTATCCCCGCCTCCGTGTAGTAAAACGAGCGCCCAGGCGACCGTCGTACTGAACGCACGCCCCTCGAGCGAATATTTCGCTCACAATACGACCGCTATTGACGCTCATGACGTCCAGGCAACCAGAAGCTGTCATACTGGGCATGCGCGGTGCTAATTTTTTCATGAATTTTCGCTTACGATGAGCGTACGCTCGCTTGCGATCGTAGCTCTGGATCAGGCCCCTAGTGAGAAACAGTGGGATCCATGCAGGTCAGTTGTTTTGCTTTAGCCCAGAATCAGGACCAGTGTAATATGGTCAACACAGGAATGCACAGAGTTTAACTATAACGCCTCCCCTCTCCTCCTGTGTATCAATGAATGACACTGCCGTGACCTAAGTTCACATCAGCATCATTCACTTCAGAGCCCGCCGTGGAGGAGTGCAGAAGACGGACGGAGGGAAGATTAAAAAGTAAGTAATCTATCAGAGGGGAATATTAGGAGAGCCTGACAGACTTTATGGGGAATAATGGGGAGGCTGGAGAGACATGATGGGGAATACGGGACGTGTTCTCCAGAATGAAAATTTTATTTCCGTAATACAGACAGCTGAAAGCCTGTCTGGCTGTCTGGATTTCGAAACTCATCGTTACCTGTGAATCCGGTCCACGATGAGGAATACTGGTGGAATGGAGAGACATGATGGGGAATACTAGGGGAATGGAGAGGCATGATGGGGAATACTGGGAACTGGAGACACATGATGAGGGATACTGAGGTCTCGAGACTTGATGGGGAATACTGGAGCTGGGAAAGACATGAGGAGGCTGGAGAGACATGATGGGGAATTCTGGGGGAATGGAAAGACATGATGGAGAATACTGGGGCTGGGAAAGACATGAGGAGGCTGGAGAGACATGATGGGGAATACTGGGGGAATGAAGAGACATGATGGGGAATACTGGGGGAATGGAGAGGCCCCGAATAACCAGCACTGCTTATTATAAGGGAGCAAAAAGAACATCAAAGGTAAGAAAGAGAAAATTAATAATGAAAGGGGCAGCATTATGGAGGCTGGATAATAAACGGGTAGAAATATTGAAGCTGGACAACAAACAGGGGCAGAAATATGGAGGCTGGACATAGAAACAGGGGGTAGACATATGGAGGCTGAACATATAATAAGGGGCAGACACATGGACCCCGGACATATAATAAGCGGCAGACATATGGAGGCTGGACATAAAATACGGGTAATTCTAAGTCGTTGTCCCCGCAGCCTAAGCCTCTCCCTCCCTCACAGCCTAACCCTAAGTTTCCCTCCTTGCAGCCTAACCCTAAATCCCCCCACCCACAGCCTAACCCTAAGTCTCCACCCCCTGCAGCCTAGCCCCCCCACACACAGCTTAACTTTAAGTCCCTGGAGAGGGTTACTCACCTCTCCGGTGGTCTGGCGGCTGCGCTTACGAAAATGAATGGGTGAGTATGCGATTCGCAAATTCATAAAAAATAATTCTGCGATGACTCACATTCGAAATAGGGACAGCCGAATAGCAACTTTCCAAATAACTGGAACCTAATGTTTTAGGACCAGCATTTGGAAAAAAAACTACATTGATGTACATTGCCAGATTATTTGGATGATCAGGTTAATATTCGCTCTAGTGTGTATCCATCTTTAGCACAGTGGTGGAGCCGGGGGAGGGGGGGGTGGTTGAGTGGGGTGATCGCCCCCCCTAGACCACTGCCGGTGATTGTGACTGAAAGTGTCAAAGTCCCAGCAATCAGACTCCTGCACCCCTGATGCCGCCGGTCACTATAATCACAGGAAGAGGTGACTATGACAACCAGGTCCCTCCTGCAGGCTTCTGCCGATGATTGTGAAAGACTGTTACTGACAGTCTGTCAGTGAAGGTCCAGACGGTCAGAGTGACTCTTGCACCGGCCCACCCCTGACCCTGCTGGTCACTGCAGTCAGGAAGTGGTGACCATGACAACAAGGTCCCTCCTCCAGGCTTCTCCCCCACGGAAGGGATCACATAGGAGGAGATAGATCTGATTGGACACAAGGGATGTGGGCGGAGCTGGTGGGAGAGATTAAGGAGCTGTATGAGGGGAAAGTGGAGGGAAGAGGAGATTGTCAGTGAGAGAGAGGGAGAAGTAAATTTGATACAGAGAGTGACAGAAAGACAGGAGGAACCATTCACAGGACCTGAGAACCCCATCAGGTGTTTTCCCAATGTGAGTCAAGTGAGTTCAACAATGGAGGGAGATCTGGTATCCATGACAGACACATAAGAGCAGACCTCCATATTGTATCTACACACTGTGTCACCAACGCTTTTCCTTACTCGCTACACTAACACAAACAGTCTCACAGAGGTGATTTACCAGAACACAGCACTGAGGACCTTCACATATCTGAGGAATACAGACATTGGGCTGGATCCTGAACTCCGGCCGACAGGGGACTTATCAATTCAATTGTAAGTCCCCTGTCTGGGAACATCTGCTCATGCCCTCCATTATGGGACATTAAAGGTCTCAAAATGGAGGGCACATAACTGGAAAGTTCTCATAATGGGGGCACATAACAGGAGAGGTCCCATAATAGAGGGCAATAACAGGAAAGGTCCCATAATAGAGGGCAATAACAGGAAAGGTCCCATAATAGAGGGCAATAACAGGAGAGGTCCCATAATAGAGGGCAATAACAGGGAAGGTCTCATAATGGGGGCAGATAAAAGGAAAAGTGCAGGTTTCATGAACTTATGTTTTCATGCCTTAATTTTTAGTCCATAATAACTGGAAAATATTCAATGCTTTATCTAATAGTTTAAACTAGATTATTCCTAATTAATTTGTCTACCATAAACATACAGTCTAAAACTATACACACATCTCACTTAATAAACTGTTTGTATGCAATAACATATAGTAGCATCTGAATTGAAAAAGTCTGCTTTAAATTTTTTATTGCTTTCGTCAAATCAGCTTCAGTTATATACTAATAATTCTAGACAGGGTCCTAAATTCTGAATTTAGCTTTCTCCTCCTTTTCCTTTTCAGTCTGACTGACTATTCAGAGCTTCATGAGAATCCGCATTAACTCTTCCAAAAGAGGGGATTCGTTGAGTTTGTAAGTGGGTGTTTCCTCTTAATATGTCAATATGCAGTATAATAAATACAAATTTATGGCTAATCTAGCGCTAATAACCTTCTGTTATAGGGAATAATACATGTAATTCTAGAGCCTTAACCCTTATAGCGATAGGCATTAGAGACCTGTGAGATGGAAAGTTACTTTATCCCAGGAGTAACTTTCCTCTTTTATCTTCCATCTCTGAATCAGGTTCTAGATTTTTAGTCTTTGATATGTTCCATTTGTATTTGTAGAGATTCTCCATTCATCCATTTGTTTCCATGTAAGAGAAATACAAATAGAAGAAATGTATTGTAATACTATAACTTATACATGTATATTATAGAAAACAAAACACAATCAAATATCCAATTAAAAAAATGCTCCTCAGCATTTTTCCCTTCCTCATACCAAGTCTCTCCAATATGTAAGCTACTTTCTAGCTACTACATCAATGTACAGAAGATCACAGATCCCGAGCAGGGTACCTCCAGAAAGATTAAGGTATACTTCAGTCCTTCTAGTGGTACACAGTAGTGTAGGGAGGGCGGTGCAGGCGGAGCATGAGCCCCAGGCGCCGAACAGAAGTGGCACCGCAGGAGTCCGGCAGCTGTTAAATCTTTATCAGTCTGCCGGCTCCACTTTCTAGCTATCAATGTACAGAAGATCACAGATCCCGAGCAGGGTACCTCCAGAAAGATTAAGGTATACTTCAGTCCTTCTAGTGGTACACAGTAGTGTAGGGAGGGCGGTGCAGGCGGGGCGGAAGCCCCAGGCGCCGAACAGAAGTGGCACCGCAGGAGTCCGGCAGCTG
>WWET01000818.1:367812-379079 GCA_011038615.1 Limnodynastes dumerilii
ATAACAAAAGACAGGTCCGGCACTCCATACAAACATTATATAACATTATGTGTCTGTTCGGAGCGCTGGACCTCTCTTTTGTCCCTTGTAGTTACACAGTGCTCACTTTTGGTCCTTGGCTGCACCTCTTCCATTTATACATACACTTGCACACATTTCATTTATTTGATTAGAAACATAGAAAGTGACAGCAGATAAGAGCCACATGGCCCATCCAGTCTGCCCATTTGTTTATTTAAAACTATACCGACCCTAGACCCTGTTTACCCTCAATTTAATTTGATATTTAGGATATCCTTATATTTATCCAAAGCTGGTCACAACCCTAGATATGAATGTTTAAACTGTTCTACAGTGTTAGCCTCAACCACCTCAGATGGGAGGCTATTCCACTTATCTATCACCCTTTCAGAGAAGTCATTTTTCCGCACATTTCCTCTGAATCTACTGAATCTGAATCTATAATGCTGTATGTATTGGGTGGTGGTCACTAGGATCCTCTTTGTATTGGGTGGTGGTCACTAGGATGCTTTATGTTGGTTAAGCGACCATCTGCATTGCACAGAGCTCACTACAAATACTATAAGTAGATGCTGTATTTGCTTGTAAGTCTGTTACATAACACTTCTTTTGCACTTAAATGGGGATACCCTGCCCACATATCATATTTTTCACTTTTTATTAAGGTTTTTTTTATTCTGTACTAATCCAGTTTACATATTTTTTTACCCCACCAATAGTTGAACCCACCCACATGTGGCTGCTTGCAGATTTTTTTCTAGGGCCACATTAAATTCCCACTCCGCCCCTGCATTTCACACACGGGTGCGACATACATTAAAAGCACGACCTTTTGCTTTTTTGTGTTTACTTAAATATGGTGACTGAACACCCTGCACAAATCAGCCACTTTAATTAATGCAATGCTTTACTTAAGAGGACAGTTTTAAAAGGCGGTATGTTATTTTTTATATGCCACCCCTTCATTCTGGGGAAAGAGCAGCTGCTTCAACTTCATCACTGTAACCATCATTGTGTATTTTAAACTGCCACAACATTTCACTTTTTAAAATGTATCCTTATTAGAGATATTGTAATAAGTTATAGTGGTGGAACAAAGCTTGTAATTAACATGGCGACTGTCTAAGCAAGGGGAATAAGTGTTATATATAATAGAATCTGAACTAACTATGGAGAAAATAAACTCAATATTTGGTCATAATGATGAGTATAAAGCAGGGTACACACTGGGCATTTCACCAATCGCCCAATCAAAAGACTTTTCACCAGATATCTTACCAGTGTGTACTGTGCAAAGATCTAATAGACAGGATACACACTTTCAAAAATCAAAAGATATCTTGCCATGGTTAATTTGGCATTTTAGGAGCTACAAGAGTTCAAATCAAAAGATCGAAAGATTATTGAGCATGTTTGGACAGTACACACTGATAAGATATCTGGTGAAACAGTCTTTTTGGTTGCGTGATTGGAAAGATTATCTGATGAAAATGCCCTGGTGTGTACGCAGCCTGAGTCAGCTTTCTCCGAAATACATTTGATTCAGGAATAGGCACGGAAAGGAACTTACGCAATTCAGTTATGTAAGTCCCCATGACATGTAATGACGGCACATGCACACCCCAGATGTTACGTATCTTAACATTTTTCTGTATGGACGAAGTTCTGTGGTAGGAGCTGGACCATTAATTCTGCAGACAGGAAGGGGCCAGGGGTAGAGAGCAGCAGTTCCACAACTGAAAAAGGGGTATGCGAGGTGCTTGCACTTCCCTCTTACCGAGGTACAGAGATCTGAATCAGGTCCATTGTCTGTAAATGGACTTTCTTTTAAATTGTTAGTACTTGCAATGAGATATCATTATGTAAGCTATCGTAGTGTTAAAGAATGATAGCGTCTTTATGAATATAACAAATAAATATTTATTATTAAGCGTATTATTATCATTATTATAAAACACAGTTATGTGTCACATAGTCATACTTCTCTTGCCCCTAGTCACATTTCAGGCTGACAAGGGAAGAAATATTTTTATCACTGCCTTTTGCAGATTGTTGACTACATGAGTCATAAAGCAAAATTGTTCAGTAAGCGCCATTATGGTTCATTGCAGCAGCCATACATCACTCAGATTAACTGGATTGGAGAGCCCCTTCAGTTAGTTCAGCTAAATGTAATAACATTCTATAAAACTCAGAGCAGCCACTTGCCATGCAGCACACGTTTGTGAAAGAGGGGGGGGGGAGCATGTTTGCATTTTATTGCGCACCTCCTTAGTAGCTGTCTGCAGGTAATCTTCCCTCGCAGCTCTGCCTCAGTATAGCAAACACATGGTGTACAGCGAGTTGCATAATGATGAATTGTCTAATCTTTTACACACTACAGAGCAGGGAGCGGCTTCACAATATTCATTTGTATTTTGTTTCTTAAGTAATTATGCCTCTAGTGTCTCTGTGCAACCCATCCAATTGCTAAATTACAGGAGAAAAGGTGCCATTTATATAATATGCCGTTCTATCATGAAACCATTGTGTCTTACACTCCCCTGCATAACAAGTGAACTCATTGCTCCCAGACAATTTAACTGCAGAATGACTGTCAGAGCACAGTGTTTTATGTACAGCAGTGAGCAAATGTTATATACTTAATAACCACAAGCCTGTATTGTCTTATATGCTATCAAATAAATAAATGAACAAGCTCAAAGGTCAAATACTATAACAGAAAAATGACCAAAAGTGTAGCTTCACAGATAAGGTGAACCAGTACTCAGTTAGCATGATGTGACACATATTCAACAATATTACACTGGGGCGGCCAGTGTCCTGATCCTGTTCTGAACCATCACTTAGGTGAGATAGGAGACACCACTTATGAAGGTGAATTCTGCTTGTACAGTTCTTTGCCTCATCATGTTGTGCAGCATAGTATTTCCTCATACTCTCAAAGGGGTAGATCCAGACCCAAGTTCTTTTTACGTTCGTTTGCGTAGCGTATTTACGCTACCGTAAGTACTATGAACACCCCTAGGCACTCCTCTCGATCATACGTAATTTACTCAATTTACGTTTGCCAAAGATTACCTCAACTTTTCCAAGCGTAAGTACTGATATATGTAATGGATTGACCTCCGTAACAGCCTAACCCAGCCCATACTGTGCGATTTAAATGCCTCCCTTCGCCTCCAAAGCGTATTTCCGGGTGTCTTATGGATGACACGCCTCTTTTGTTCGTATTTACACCTGAAGTTGCGTACGATCAGAGTTACGTTGTATAACATCTGCCGCGCACATGCACAGTACATACAAATTGGCGATTTTATGACAGCGGCTTGCGGAAAAACCCAAGCGTACTTAGCTCAGGATCTGGCCCAAAGTTGGAATCAGTCCTCTGCTATGCCCTTCATTATGTCTGTTTTTATATATCAAAAGCACATTCAAATGCAATACCCTCTAATATGCACATCACACTAACCTCCTCAAAATGTAGACACATAAAAAATGACTATAGACAAGGAATGAGAAAAACTGATGTTGCTAAATGTGTGTTACAGAGGCGGCTAGAGACACATTTGTCTGATTACTGTAATGAGGCCACACATTATACCATCCATCATTCTTACAGTCACCATCAATTACTGAGCATCCGTTTAGCCAAAGGTGGTCATATCAGTAAAAGTAGCTTGGATTACCACCATCCCAGTGGGGGTGAGCGATACTTTAGCTACTTCCAGTCTTGAACCAACAGACATTTTCAATTTTTGGAGCAGTAAGTCATACGTAATGTGTTTCATCCAATACAGACTTCATCAGGGTAATTTCTGTCAGCATTACAGATGTGCATAGTAAAACAACAACTGAGCCATTCACCAATCATCACAAGAAAAATGGTTTCGATTGTTGGCTAATCATCTAACAACAAGACTAGGGGCTAGATTAAATAAACTGCGGAAAAGGAAAGTGGAGATGTTGTCCATAGCAACCAATGAGATTCAAGCCCTCACTTCCCTATTACATACTAGAAAATGTCAGCTAGAATACTTCCTTTTCCACAGTTTAGTAAATCTAGTCCGAGACGTTTAAAGTTGTTAGTTCCTCCATCAAAATATTTTTTTACAATACAATAAAATATATAGAGCACTACAAATTAATAATATAATATTATGGGTTTGTACATTAACATTCACCACATACATACTAGCAATATAAATTCAAGCAAATTTCCCTTTTGCTGGTCACCCTAAGTCTGCATCATCATATTGCATGTTTTATATTCTATCCAATCTATTAATTAGTACTTAGCAACAGTGTTTTGTACAAATGAGTTCATGAATATAACCTACAGAAATTTATTAGGCACATCAGCTTCATTATAAATGAATAAGTAAATGATAACTCAATGATTGAATGATTGAGTGAATGGCCAGAAAAAGAAAGAAAGAAAACTTCACTTCAGAATATCCAGAATACCACACATCACACGGCATAGGTGTATCTTTAGCCTGTAAACAATGTGGTAGCTGATACTTACTTTGGGCCTGATCCAGACCTACGTTTGTGTGCTGGTATACAGCGGTCATAAGCATAAAAAGGGCCATTTGTACTTACTGCGCATGCGTGGGGAAGATGTTAAGCTCATGTTACGCTCTGAAAATCTTAGCGTATGTGCCTTATTCGTAACCGCTTTGTATTACCGCTCATAAGGGCGTGCCTGCCATACGAAATCCGTAACCACGCACCGAGGACGGGGTGAGGCATTTAAATCGTACAAAAGAAAGATTGGTGATCCAGCGCTGACTTGTGGAATGCGTGGGATTGGGGGGGCAACCAAGTGGTTTTTTGTTAGACCCTGTCGGCTACCAATGAGGTGAAAAGGGAGTTTTGCTTCCCTTTGGAGATAGGCAATAAAGAACAGTATAACCTTGGTGCGCCAGAGTAACGTGATTTAATAAATGGGACAGAGATAGTAGGTAAAAAATAAAACACACATTTATTGGAAAACTAAAAATGAATAAAAATTATTTTAAAAAAAGTTAAAAAAAAATGAAAAAAAAATGAAAAAAAGTTCACAAATCAACTAAAAGTGTCACCAGTTTTAAATGTAACCAGAACGGACGGGAACATAAAATCAAAGAAAAGATTACATGCTCCACGGAGGGTGTTATATTTCTTCTCCAATGCCCTTGTGGTCTGCAATATGTAGGCAGGACCACAAGGGCTTTGAAACTCAGAATTGCGGAACATATCCGCAATGTTAAAAACAAGATGGATTCCCATAGTGTACCACTACATTTTTAGACCACACATCTGTAACCCAGCAGAATTGTCATTTGTAGGCATCAAAAAGGTCACTAAACCTTGGAGGGGGGGAGACTTTCTTTCAATCATCTCTAAAGAAGAAAGTAGGTGGATCTACGAACTAGGAACACTATCTCCCAACGGTCTAAACATAGATTTCGACCTGGCCACCTTCCTTTTCAAATAAATAAATAATATTCCGAAATAAGAATGACCATAATGCACACTTTATAGCAAGAAACTGAAGATGTAACCTCCCATTCAAAACAAAGGCAATAATATGGGCACTAGGACCCGACATCCCCATGGAACTCCAGCTGTGACTGATGCATCTGCCCATACAGGAAGCGAGGAGTTAAATTCCCACCAGCAACAGACCGCAGCATCCCGAATCAGCTTGGCACACGATCTACCTGCAGAGAACCGCCTCATAATTTCCCTGATGAAGCCTAAACAGGCGAAACGCGTAGGGAACACGCAAAGTGCTATGTATCCTTGCATAGCACCCCGCATCCTACATCTTCACTCCGAAAGCGAGGACTCCAAACATCGGCATTTCCATCGCGGCCAGGAGCAGTGCAATGGAGCAAGTAGCGGTGAGTCTTGCATCAACTCGGACAACTAACATCTAACATCAGTAGTAGGGAAATTGATGGAAACACTGTTAAAGGAACAAATTGTACAGTATCTTAAATCCAGTAACTTACAGGATCCCAAGCAGCATGGATTCACTGGGGGAAGATAATGTCAAACAAATCTTATTGAATTTTTTGACTGGGTCAGTAAAGTATTAGATAAAGGGGGAGCTGTAGACATAGCTTATCTAGATTTTAGCAAGGCTTTTGACACTGTGACACATCGAAGACTGTTAAATAAGCTGGAATCTTTAGGGTTGGACTTAAAGCTAGTTGCATGGATACAATCTTGGTTACAGGATAGACAACAAAGGGTTGTAGTAAATGGAATCTCTTCTGGGGATGGTAAGGTAACCAGTGGAGTACCCCAGAGTTCTGTACTTGGACCAGTGCTATTTAATATCTTTATAGGTGATATTGCCTGTGGTATTGAGGGGAAAATATGCCTTTTTGCAGATGACACCAAGATATGTAACCGGGTAGACACGCCAGGTGGGGTACAGAAAATGGGGGATGATCTAGGTAGACTGGAGGAATGGTCAAGAGTGTGGCAACTGCAGTTTAATGCCAAAAAATGCAAAATCATGCACTTGGGGCACAAAAACCCAAATGCTTAATATTTCCTTAATGGCATTACATTATAATCTACCGGGGAGGAAAGGGATCTAGGAGTCATTATTTCCAGTGACTTAAAGGTAGCCAATCAAAGTAACAAAGCAATGAGAAAGGCAAGTCAGATGCTTGGTTGCATAGGGAGAGGAATTAGTAGCAGAAAGAGAGAAGTAGTGATGCCCCTTTATAAGTCATTGGTACGCCCTCACCTAGAATACTGTGTTCAGTTCTGCAGGCCATATCTCCAGAAAGACATAAATACATTAGAGACTGTGGAAAGAAGAGCAACTAAAATGGTCCATGGCCTTTGTAACAAATCATACCAAGAAAGGCTAGAGGAACTAAACATGTATAGCTTGGAGCAGAGAAGGGAGAGGGGGGGACATGATAGCAGCTTTCAAATACATCAAGGGTTGTGACCAGCTAGAGGAGGGTACCCTTTTTCAAAAGAAAAGGTGTAATAGAACACGAGGGCATGGATATAAACTGGAGGGTGGTAGATTCAAAGAAATGTGTGGAAAAATTACTTCACTGAAAGGGTGATAGATAAATGGAATATTCTCTCATCTGAGGTGGTTGAGGCCAATACAGTAGAACAATTTAAACATGCTTGGGATAAATATAAGGGTATCCTAAATTGTAAACCAAATTGAGGGTAAATAGGGTCTAGGGTCAGTACAGGTTTGAATAAACAATTGGGCAGACTAGATGGGCCATGTGGCTCTTATCTGCCGTCACTTTCTATGTTTCTAACTACAGACAGCACGGGTGAGCTCTCCGTAGCGCATATGATATATTCCCTTACTGGTAAGGTTTTCACTTATTATATGAGGAACGTCTGCAAAAACGTAATCCAAACCTGTATCTACAACTGGAGCTATTCATTGTGAAATTATTTATTGTGGAAAAGCATGTGCCATCTTTGTTTACCAATCTCTCTACCATAAGAACTGCTACAAAGTCACACATCTTGTGTTACTCTGAGCCACAAGAGACTTTCTCTTGATTAAAAAGACCTTTATGAAACGGAACATTATTTTTGAACTTTTTAATCATTTCTATTCATTTTTAGTTTTCCAATAAATGTGTTTTATTTTTTACCTACTATCTCTGTCCCATTTATTAAATCATGTTACTCTGGCACACCGAGGTTATACTGTTCTTTATTTAAATCGTACAGTATGGGCGTGCTAAGCGTTGTTAATACGCAATGAATGTACGGGCGGCTGCGGGTACAAACACAAAAGTTAGGGTAGGGTTTGCCGAGCATATAGAAGCTATACTAGGTACGGGCAAGGGGAGTGCCTATTGCCGTGCATCGGTGGTACGTTCGGCGTTAATACGCTATGCACACAAGCATAGGTCTGGATCAGGCCCTTTGTGTATACTTACTAATCATCACAGGTTTTTTGCTGCCCTGTTCATAACGACAAGCGTAGAATAAATTTAGGTCTAAGGGTTTTGAAGTTCCCAGATGTTCAAGTGCTATTATACTTTTTTGTTTTGTGGTTTTCCCAATATATAGCAGATTGCAACCACATTCAGTCATATAAGCCATGAGGTACTGTAGAGTAAGGCACCAATAAGATTGCTTTTGTCAGAATCACAGTTTTCTTTAAAAGGCTTTACAGCCGTCAGTGTTTACATATTTTATATGCATAACATAGAGAAAACAAAATACTACTTTCATTTAATTAATTAAGTGATTAGTTTAAGTCATGGAGGATATCCTTGTTCTACCACTGTTTCTGCAAACCTCAAATTGTTCATTAAACTGGTGATTGAAGAAACGCGTTTTACATGATCCTGTAAAGTCAGAAGAGGGCATATTTCTTTTCCAACACAGCTGATAGCAGTTTCCAAAACCCAAACCACTGTTATCAATCTATGGATGTGATGTCTGTCCCTGTCTTATTAGTGCTAATGAAATCTATACTATCAAGAAGTAGATCCAGAAATACAATCATCAAGCATCCAAATGTATAAGTAAAACATAGATTTAGGTCTCATGTAAGTTCTTAACAAAGTCATATAAACATTGTTTCATGCCCCATTGGAGCTACATACTAAGGTCCCTAACACACACACACACACACACACACACTAGGGTTAATTAAGTCAGCAGCCAATTAACTTACCAGTATGTTTTTGGTGCGTGGGGGGAAACCGGAGTACCCTGCAGTAACCCGTGCAGACATGTGGAGAACATACAAACTCCGCACAAAGGAGACTAAGTCTGGAAGTCGTATTCATGATCTCAGCGCTGTGAAGCACAAGTGCTACTCACTGAGCCACTGTGCTGCCCCCGTGGTATAACAGGCAAGATAAATGTTGCCTCCCACCCATTGCTAGCTCCTCAGTGACACTGTTGGGATGTGATGATGACATCACACATGACAGTCAGTCAGTGAGTAGGGAGTAGAGAGGATACCTGTACCTCAGTCTCTACTCCTGTTGATGGGTGCTAAAGGTTAAAGTGTAGTAGGGGTGGAGTGATTGGTCATGCCAGGGACATGGAGTCAGAGATTGCCAGATACAATGGAGAAGAAATGCCCCCTTCAGGAATGGTGACTCCATTGTCCACTCCTGCTCTTTACTAAATCACTTGGGGTCTCCAGTAATTACTGTTCTAAAACACTTTCTCTAATACAAAACTTGTGTTCAACAAAACCAAATAAATGCAACCACCTTATCCATGTGTATAGTCATTTAAATAGGAACCGAGGGCCTGATCCTGATCAGTTTGGTGACTTACACAAGTCCCCTGACAAGTAACATTGGCGCATGCACGTGACAGATGTTATAATAGCATATTTTCTACTGCAGTGCTTCTCAACCTTTTCTCACCCTCGGCACACCTAAGCCCTTCCCAGAATTCCACGGCACACCAAAAGCAAAATATACAAAAATAAGCAGGAATTACAAAGTACATACACAGAAATTACATTTACTTGTTATTTTTTATTTGATAAAAATCTCAGCTAATAACTTTTTTTTCTTTTAACTAATTTAACTATGCTAGCTCCCATTATGTGTCTTCAGCCTCCCCAGTAGTCCCCATTCATGTGTCTGCAGCCTCCCCAGTATTACCAATCATGTGTCTCCAGCTCTGCAGTATTCCGCATTCATGTATCTGCAGCCTCCCCAGTATCCCCTTATTTCCTTAAAGGAAGGTCTTCCAGTGCTTTTTCCCCGGTTGGAGGCATTGCACCGCGGCACACTTGGCAACATCCCGTGGCACACTGGTTGAGGAGCACTGTTCTACTGTACGAAACTCCGTTTCATACGGTAGATGATCAGAGGAAGGGGTCGGCCTTTCATTTTTACATGCCTAATACCCGTCTAATAGGAATGCTAATGAAGCGCGGGGGTGGCGAACCGTGCAGAGAAGTTAAGGCACTCCCCTTTTTCGTGCAGACTTTCAGACCCCCACACAAGGAAAGCTATATAACTGTTACTGACCCAATAAGGGTACAATTGGATGAGCAAAGTGTTTATAGGTATTTCCTTTACTCTGGAAGGTGGCCAAACATTATTAAAAGGGTTATACTTTAAGATACTACAGCGCATCCGGAAAGTATTCACAGCGCTTCACTTTTTCCACAATTTGTTATGTTATAGCCTTATTCCAAAATGGAATAAATTCATTTTTTCCCTCAAAATTCTACACACAATACCCCATAATGACAACGTGAAAAAGTTTTTGGGAGATTTCTGCTAATTTATTAAAAATCAAAAACTAAGAAATCACATGTACATAAGTAATCACACTCTTTGCCATGAAGCTAAAAATTGAGCTCAGGTACGTCCTGTTTCCACTGATCATCCTTGAGATGTTCCTACAGCTTAATTGGACATGATTTGGAAAGGCACACACCTGTCTATATAAGGTCCCACACTTGACAGTGCATGTCAGAGCACAAACCATGCAGGAAGTCAAAGGAATTGTCTGTAGACCTCCGAGACAGGATTGTCTCGAGGCACAAATCTGGGGAAGGGCACAGAAAAATATCTGCTGCTTTCAAGGTCCCAATGAGCACAGTGGCCTCCATCATCCGTAAATGGAAGAAGTTCAGAACCACCAGGACTCTTCCTAGAGCTGGCCTGCCGTCTAAACAGAGCGATTGGGGGAGAAGTGCCCTAGTCAGGGAGGTGATCAAGAACCCGATGGTCACTCTGTCAGAGCTACAGCATTCCTCTGTGGAGACAGGAGAACCTTCTGGAAGGACAACCAGCTCTGCAGCCACCCACCACTCAGGCCCGTATGGTAGAGCAGCCCTGGCCTGCCGACAGAGCGATTGGGGGAGAAGTGCCCTAGTCAGGGAGGTGATCAAGAACCCGATGGTCACTCTGTCAGAGCTACAGCATTGCATTCCGGAGACAGGAGAACCTTCCAGAAGTACAACCATTTCTGCAGCAATCCACCAATCAGGTCTGTATGGTAGAGTGGCCAGACAGAAGCCACTCCTTAGTAAAAAGCACATGGAAGCCCACCTGGAGTTTGCCAAAATGCACCTGAAGAACTATCAGACCATGAGAAACAAAATTATCTGGTCTGATGAGACAAAGATTGAACTCTTTGGCGTGAATGCCAGGAGTTATGTTTGGAGGAAACCAGGCACCACTCATCAATAGACGAACACCAGTGGCGTAGCTACAGGGGTCGCAGCGGTCGCACTTGCGAACAGGCCCCTGAGCTAGGGG
>WWET01000818.1:385603-399581 GCA_011038615.1 Limnodynastes dumerilii
GCCTGTGTTAACAAATCATACCAGAAAGGCTAGAGGAAGTAAACATGTATAGCTTGGAGCAGAGAAGGGAGAGGGGGGGCTTTCAAATATATCAAGGGTTGTGACCGGCTAGAGGGGGGTGGCTTTTTTCAAAGGAAGAGGTGTAATAGAACACGAGGGCATGGATATAAACTGTAGGGTGGTAAATTCAGAGGAAATGTCTGGAAAATTACTTCACTGAAAGGGTGGTAGATAAGTGGAATAGACTCCCACCTGAGGTGGTTGAGGCTAACACAGTAGAACAGTTTAAACATGCTTGAGATAAATATAAGGATATCCTAAATCTCAAACTAAATTGAGGGTAAATAAGGTCTAGGGTCAGTATAGTTTTAAATAAATAATTGGGCAGACTGGATGGGCCATGTGGCTCCTATCTGCCATCACTTTCTATGTAATACTCTATGTAATACTACTGCTTACTATTACTATTACTTCTTACTACTACTGTTTACTGCTACTATTTATTACTACTTCTTACTACTACTTACTTTTCCTTCTTACTACTTCTAACTTATACTACTTACTACTACTACTCACTATAAGGAGTACAGTCTTGTCCTTGACATATGTATGTGCTTGATTCCATGTAACGTAAATAAATAATCACTGAATCAGTGTATTGTCCAGTTTTGGGTAGATAGATAGCAAAGTGACTTTACTTATATATTTGTTTCCTTCTCCTGGATTAACAATTGAGTTATGTAGTAATCTGAACTTGATAAACTACTTGTCTCTTAAACGGAAATAACGCTGGAAATTATTGATATTATTTCGTATAGGTTAATACTACGGCAGCATACTGTACATACATTATATCATTAGCTGTTGAAATCTTTGTGCTCAGGACTTACTTTGGTATGAGTGGAAATAAATGGAATGAATTAAGCCATAAAATGAGTATTGCAGATGAAATGAAAGCAAAACAAAAAAAGTTCCTAAAATTAATTTAAGCATAAGTTAAATTTCAAAGTGACTGATATTTTATTGTTAATACTTGTTCATTACATAGTTGATGAGGGCAAAATTACACAGTCTTCCCTTGCATCTATGCCCCTTTTTATGCATTGAAGTTATAGAATGAAACATATTCACACTGATCTAAATTTGTGTCGTTCTAGGTAGTAATTTTAAAAGTTTATTTGATAATTAATTTTCCAATAACATGAAGTAGTAAGAGTGGATATTATCAGATGGCTTTAGGCACATTTTGACCTAATATGAAACTCCTTCAGCATTAGCTTATTAGCGGGTTAATTAAACAATGTTCTTTGCACATTTTACCACAGTTTACACATCTCTGTATTTATACTGGTGTGGTTTGATGTAAAATAGTGTTTAAGATGGTTGAAAATAGCCCAAAAATTGCACCCACTTGTTATTGGTGGGTTTTAAAACATTCATCTGACAGCCTATGTTCCCCTATGCAGTCAGTGTTATGACTGATGACAGCAGTGACAACTGCAATGTGTAAAGGAAAAAAGCATTTAAATCAATCAATTAAATAATTAAAGAGACCTAAACTAAGAATGACAAGCCTAGACTGGTCACAGGAAAATTGGGGACTGAGCGGCTTGGACTTTTAAGCTACCATTACTAGGTTTTACCAGTCTGGGCTAGAGTAATCATACAGGGCATAACTTGCAGTGTTTGTCCCTCCACATTAATTCCAACCAGCCCTGGGCCAGTTGGGACCTGTTACTGTGAATGGCAGTGGCCATTCTAGCAACATATTTGGTTCTACAGGGCTCCCATAGGGACCCCTTATTACCAGTACTGCACCACGTGACCACAGACTGAGAGAGGCACCACAAGACAGAGGGAGCGCTGAGGAGGAAGGGAGAAGACGTCATAGGTAAGTAACAGAAGGGGCAGACAATGGAGGCTGGACATTTAAAGAGACACACAATGGAGGCTGAACATAAGGGACAGACATGGTGGCTGGATATTTAAAGGGGCAGACAATGGAGGCTGGACATTTAAAGGGGCAGACAATGGAGGCTGAACATTTAAAGGGGCAGACAATGGAGGCTGGACATAGGGGGCAGACAATGGAGGCTGGACATAAGGAGCAGACAATGGAGGCTGGACATTTAAAGGGGCAGACAATAGAGGCTGGACATAAGGGGCAGAAAATGAAGGCTGGATATTAGGGGCAGACAATGGAGGCTGGACATTAAAAGGGGCAGACAATGGAAGCTGGAAATAAGGGGCAGACATGAGGGCTGGACATAAGGGGCAGACATGGAGGCTGGACATTAAAAGGGGCAGACATAGAGGCTGGACTTTAAAAGGGGCAGAAAATGGGGGCTGGACATAACAAGGGGCAGACATGAAGGCTGGACAAATAATAAAGAGGCAGAAAAGGAGGCTGGACATTATATGGGGCACACATGGAGGCTGGACAAATAATAAAGAGGCAGACATGGAGGCTGGACAATACAAGGGGCAGACGTGGAGGCTGGACATTACAAGGGGTAGACATGGGGGCTGGACATTACAAGGGGCAGATATGGAGGCTAAACATTATAAGGAGCAGATATGGAGGCTGGACATAATAATAAGGGGAAGACATGGAGGCTAGACATTACATGGGGCAGACATGAAGGCTGGACAAATAATATAGAGGCAGATATGGAGGCTGGACATAATAATAAGGGGCAGACATGGAGACTGGACAAATAAACATGGAGGAGACATATGGAGGCTGGACATAATAATAATAATAAGGGGCAGACATGGAGGTAGGAAAAATAAAGGGGCAGATATGGAGGCTGGGCATATGAATCCTGGACAAATAATAAGGGGCAGATATATAGATGGCAGGCCTAATAATAAGAGGCAGACATATGGATGGTTGTCAAATAAAAGGGGCAGACACTAGACCCGCTGGTCTGGGCAGTGTAAGACACACCCATTTTCCCAGAGTTGCCCACTGGGTGGTACAAGACACACCCCCCTCTACCAGGCCACAACATTTATTCCCTCTTTCAAATGCTCAAATGTTGGGAGCTATGCAAAAACTGACCAGCTTTACTATCACACTGTTATTTAGACTTGGGATAGGAAACATCACCTCTCAACACTAATACTGTTTGCAACAGATGAAACATGACTCCCCTGGAATCAACATGGTTTAACCCAGGTGTAACTAAGTTCAAACACTAACTTAAGTCTAGATCCAAGACATCATTTTCATTATTTATCCTTAAATAAAAAACTAATTTATACCTTCATGCATAAGCCTTAAGACCAAAATATCTTTATGGAAGCAAACATATATTCAGTATAGTGTGTCCAAAATATGGACTGGTACTGTGAATCCTATGAGACTTCACCACCCAAGGCTTCTGTTTAATTTGTCAAGATTTAAAAAAATATTTTAACTATAAGTGACTCTTCTGTGTCTCAGGATCCACTTTGATGTTGCTATCTTTGAATTTAATATACAACGCAAACATTTGGTTGCTTAAATAAATCTACACTGTACTTGAATGTATTTTACCACAGAATCATTTTACAGTTGTGTGAGGGTCTTTTTTTTAAGTGCATTTGTGTATTATTATTCTTTAGCGAAGCTGTGTTCAATCTTTCTCTTGACCCCTTTTTTCTTACTCTGGGGTCTGGAACATATCAGACAGGAAAGTCATTTAATACTCAGATAATTGCGCTAAAGGCACTGCAGGATTTTTCCTGAATGAACTTGATTGAGTAACTGTTATGTTCAAAGTGTCTAAGAGATGAAAACTCACTTCTGTGGGGTATATACACGCTCTATTACAGTGTTTCCTTCCAATGACAATAAACTTCTGCATTAGTAGTGCAATTAATAAGCCCCATAGTTACTGTAAGGACGGGATACAAATTGTTTGATCCTCTAATTTTCCCATAAACTTCAATTCCACCAAGAAATGAAATCTGTAACAAAGCATTATAGGAAGGATTTAGGAAGGAAGTCCTTTTCAGACACTGCTTGATACATTTCAGGCCAATATAAGAGACAGAGAAACAAAGTCTCTCTGAGCAGCAGGACATGGCCTGTAATAGAACGCATGACTAATTTATTTTGCAGTTTAAAATCTGGAAATGTCATTCTTTGGATTTTCAGAACACTGTAAAAATCATCATTGCAACTTAAAATTTACCAAACAATGACTCAAAACAACCTGCCAAGCTGTGTATGTTGTGTATTTTACACAGTAAATATTTATCAGAAAGCTGAAATTATTCTTGTAAACAATTGGTAGCAACTTGTTATGTTCTTCATCACTTACTCAAAGATAGCATAATATTGTGACCTGGGATTGAAATGCAGCTCTTGCCGGAAAAAAGCATTGCACAGCAAATGTATTTCCTTCTAAAATCCAAAAAGCAGCCAATTAGAAACTAGTATCATACCTGAACGACCTACTATTAAGCTCCTCCAATCAGTGGCATAAGTTCTTGCGGAGCGGCCAGAGACAAACTTCTAAAGCAACCCAGAAGCAGGTGTAGAGTATAACTGGTAAACAATAAGGGCTTACCGAGCGTCCCCGAACTACCTTCCTGCACCAATGTAACACAAGGCTGTACTGACACAACTTGAGAATAATCCTTGTAGTCTTGGAAAGAGAGTCATTACGAGGCAAAGGGGAGTCTTGGGACGCATATCATTCCTGCCTGGGACTTATTCAAGTATCTACACCTGCACTACATCTACCTGCATCTACACCTGCACTACATCTACCTGCATCTACACCTGCACTACATCTATCTGCATCTACACCTGCACTACATCTACCTGCATCTACACCTGCACTATATCTACCTGCATCTACACCTGCACCACATTTACCTGCATCTACACCTGTGGCAACTACGCGGATCACTGTCGTGACTGACAGCTCCTTTCTGCTCCGGATCTGAGTGATTATCGGCCCAGTCATCCAATTATCAGGTGTTTGCCCAAAAATCCCTGAAGTATATGGTTAGGATGGAATTTTCGAATGCCCAATAATTGTACCAGAAACCCCAAGGTACAATTATTTGATCTTTACACTTGCTTAAAAATATCGGCCAGTGCCCCATATTTTAACCTTAGCCAATTAGTTTACTGCAGTGGTTCCCAAACTTTCTCAGTTCGAGGCACCCTTAGGGTCTCCATATATTTTTTTCAAGGCACCCCTAAGACAAAAATAGAATAGAATACAATAGGAAATAGAAACATTCCGAGGCACCCCGGTGAGAGCATCGCGGCACCCCAGGGAGCCGCGGCACACAGTTTGGGAACCACTGGTTTACTGAATGGCTCCCTACTCTTCTAGGGCCTCCCTCTTCTGCTAGGACTATCAGTCCCAGCAAGAGATGTGTATGGCACCGATAACGGGACCTTTCCCAGATGAAAAATTGTCCCATTTATCAGGCCACCTCCTGTTGGGATTGGAAATCCTCCCAGTGTATGGCTAGGTTTATTCATCATATAAGCCATTGTCATATATATGGCTAGTTAATCTGCACATTTCTGAATAATAATAATCTATAATAATAATCCTAAGGACATTTGGATGTATAATACTCTGGACATGTATTTTATATGAACGGATGTATGCACTTTTATTCTAATGGATATTACACCTATTTTTCAATCAGTAATAGGAGTATTAAGTCATTGCACTTTTTCCTATAGATCAAATAATACATTGAATGGATTCACCTTAGTCCAGGTCATCTAAATTATGTGTATGGGGAACATTTTTATACTAATATTAACTTTTTAACCTAACTTTTTTTTTTTCACAGTACATTTTTATTGGACCAGTTTGATTTACAATGAAGTGCATTTTGCAGTTAAGTCAAATATACTATATACTATAAACTATTTAACTTATATAAACCATTTGCTGTATAGCTTAGCCAAAGGATATTGTAGTTAGGTCCTGAAGGAAATGAATTCAAGAGTTTTAGTGACTTTGTGTATTATCTTCAGTCATAAGTGATTTTGCTAAAGGTAGTTGTAACTTATAAAAGAATTTTTCAATCTATTTCAATGTATATAGCACTTGTAATGTAAATATACTGAATATACAATTGTGCTTCTTTGCTAAACTGTGCATTTATTGAAAATAAATTTCATATAAATAGGGAAAAGTTCAGATTTGGCAAATCTTTAACATATTTTTTACAAGTACTTTTTTTAATGCTAAATATTACTGACCTATCATTGGCTTAACCTCTATTTTCTTCATACTGATGACTGAATCATTGCATTTATTACTGTCAATGGGGCTGATCCTGAACTACGCATTTCTGCCGATCTGCGCAGGCAGGTGTTGCCCAGCGTAGTTAGGGAAACCCGTTCCTCAGGTTCAGACGTCCCTAACTGTTGTGTAGTTACAGCTGAGAGGGCGATCCTCACCATAACTATGCAACAGTTAGGCAAGGAGGGCAGGGGGAGGTAAGCTAATGAGGGCGGGAAGGCGGGTATTGGACACTTACGCTCCTGTGGCCGGAGTAATTACACACTGTTAGGGTAGGCTTCAACCAGCGTAATAGTGTGTAATTACACCGGCCACAGTGGGAGTGTCAGGGGGAGTGCATGTCGATACGCTGTGCATTATTCATAATTCTTATGATTCATGTTGGTTTCCTTCCTATGACCTTGTAGTAATATGTTAAGCTGATTCACCCTCTTCTGCATGCTAATTATTACTAGCTCATGGAATGGATGTTATACTTATTGTATTGCATTTGTAATCTGTATTTATCATTATATTTATATTTCTCTTGTCTGTTATATCTATGAGAATGTATATCACTATTGAATTGGTGATTCATTGGAAATAATGATGATTTATTAGAATTTGTACAAAAAGAAAACCTTGAGAGAGCAAGGAAAAAGTGGACCACTAATAGGAGCACACCACAAGCATTACTCTAGTATATAATATAATATTAAATAATTATGAAAGTCTGAAGCAACAATAGATGAAAATATAAAACATAACTTTTAATAAATAAATGTAAAATGGCGAAATATTAAAATCAAATTATTGCGACCTATTGATAAGAATGCGGGAAAATAAACCTGTTAAACACCAATGAAATAATGTGAAATAATCATATATTTACCAGGTAGAGTAATAGATTATAGATCAGGGAGGATGAGTGAAAAATAATAAATGTAAATTATACAATCCACTCCAATTGTAAGGCTCCCTGCACTAAATTGAATATATAACCTGAACCTAGTAATGTGCCTGCCACCTCACGGTGAAACTTCGCCCCACAGGGGGGTATATCTTACCCTCTCCTGCAATAAAGTGCCCAAGCCCACTATAAACAATAAATATTGGAGTGGTATCAATTTAACCATTTGGGAGCTGTAATTAGTATATAGCAGAGGTTGCAGAAGACTCAATATACAGTTATTATCAATAGTATAAACAGGTGTAGTATAAACAGATGTACAGATAATCAAAACCACATTGAAAATGAAATTAGGTCACAGAATACCAGTGGGTTCACCAGTGGGTGAACCGAGGTGCACCTCGGTTCCCCCTTACCCCAACGTACATTTTGCCCAGCAGGCTTTCTCAAGGGGATACAGCGCTTTATTAGAATTTGCCCACCGGTTGCCACCGTATCATGGGAGAATATTTTCCTAAATCCGCGTTGGCCCCATTTACGGTTAGGATGGCTAGAAGGGGTCAGTATGAATTTTGCACTTTGTACAAAACCATGTAACTCTCTAGAAGGTTGGTGGTTCTATAAATATAGAATTGCTCTATATGTGGGTCTTGGGTGCCATTTGTAACAGCAAACAGTATTGTCCATGTGCAAATTAATGAAACAGAACACAAAAATGTTTTAAAGCAAGAAGCATCAAACACAAGAAGCTCATACAGGCTAGAAAGAAGCATCAGGTGCTATTACAACCTCAGAAGTCAGACTCTGGTTTTTCATCTAACCAGGACACCAGCTCCAGTCAATACCCAATGGCTATTTCTAGTCTGCACAAGGTTCTTGTGCTTGATGCATCTTGCTTTGAAATTTTCTTGTGGTATGTGTTTTATTGTTCTGTTAAGTATTTTACTACATTGACATACAGCGCTATGAAGTACTAATATTTCCACTTATTTTTTAGCCAAAGAAGAGTGGGACTCTCCAGTAAAGTGAAGACACCGATCGGATTAGATTCTGGTGCTTAATAGTTGAACTCTGGTAGATTTTTGTATATTATGGGACGCTAGCATCCAATTTGAATGGAACATGCTGAAAGACCAAATAATTGTACAGGAACGTTTCTGGTGCATTTATCTGACGTTTAGAAAATTGATCTTGTCCACTAACTAGTGCGATTATTTGCCTGATGACCCGATAATTGGATGATAAGACAGATAATCGCTCCAGTGTATGGCCAGGTTAAGTTGACCCTAGTCTGTGTGTTTGTATGTGGTAGGGAACTTAGAATGTACCCCCAAACATATAAACAATACTATTTCCCTCATATGGGTTAAAATATTGAATTTATCTTCTTTCTATAAGGACTAGAGACAACGGACCTCTAAGAATGTGTTGGGACAACAAATTTTTTATAGTATGAAACTTACTGTAAATGGATTACATGGATACAGCATGTATACTTTTCTTGTTATATGTGTGAATAATTAAAGATTTAAAGTATGAAATAGAAACATAGAAAGTGACGGCAGATAAGAGCGAAATGGTTCATCCACTCTCACTAGTTGTTTATTTAAAACTATACTGACCCTAGACCCTATTTACCCTCAATTTAGTTTGAGATTTAGGATATCCTTATATTTATCCCAAGCATGTTTAACCTGTTCTACTGTGTTAGCCTCAACCACCTCAGATGGGAGACTATTCCACTTATCTATGAAGTAATTTTGCTCACATTTCTTCAGAATCTACCAACCTCCAGTTTATATTCATGCCCTTGTGTTCTGTTAGACCTCTTTCTTTAAAAAATGCCACCCTCCTGTAGCCGGTCACAACCCTTGATATATTTGAAAGCTTGTCCCCCCTCTCCCTTCTCTGCTCCAAGCTATACACGCTTAGCTCCTCTTTCTTGGTATGATTTGTGACACAGGCCATGGACCATTTAGTTGCTCTTCTTTGCACAGTCTCTAATGTATTTATGTCTTTCTGGAGATATGGCCTATTAAGTGTCATCACTACATTATGCTTTTTGCTACTAATTCCTCTTCCTATGCAACCAAGCATCTGACTTGCCTCTCATTGCTTGACTACTTTTGAGCCCCATAAAATTTTAACTCCTAGATCCCTTTCCTCCTCAGTGGTTTCTAATGTAATGCTATTAATGATATATTGAGCTTTTGGGGTTTTGCACCTCAGGTGCATTTTTTGGCATCAAACTGCAATTACCACACTCTTGAATATTCCTCTAGTCTACTCAGATAATCATTAATTTCGTGTACCCCTCTTGGTGTATCTACCCTGTTACATATCTTCGTGTCATCTGCAAAAAGGCATATTTTCCCTTGATACTGAAGGTAATATCATCATTAAATATATTTAATAGCTTTAGTCCAGGTAGAGATACCTGGGAAACTCCACTGGTTACCTTACCCTTCCCAGAAGAGATCCCATTTACTACAACCCTTTGTAGATCCCCATTTCCTATCTAATGGCTTGATGGGTAGGTCTCCATTTCCTATCTAATGGCTTGATGGGTAGGTCCCCATTTCCTATCTAATGGCTTGATGGGTAGGTCCCCATTTCCTATCTAATGGCTTGATGGGTAGGTCCCCATTTCCTATCTAATGGCTTGATGGGTAGGTCCCCATTTCCTATCTAATGGCTTGATGGGTAGGTCCCCATTTCCTATCTAATGGCTTGATGGGTAGGTCCCCATTTCCTATCTAATGGCAGAAGTTCTTTTTGTCTGAATATATTTTTATATTTGGCTGCATATTCACTATTCTCGGAAATGCCTGTTTACTTTACACAAATGTATACAAAGTGTTACATGCACATAATCAAATATTCCAAGTGTATGAAACATATCTTATTTTAAAGCTGCAGCTGTGATTTAGGTAAAATTTTATTTTTAATATCCAGAATCTGCTTTCTCAACCTCAACCTCTACAGCTCAGTTTTCCATTTGACAGTTCTCATTCTCACCTTTGTGGCATGGTAACGGACTAACATTCCCAATGGTATTAGATGAGTTTACAATACATAAGGCGCTGCAGTTAACTTTAAAACCAAAAATAATCATGCACAAAAAATAGGCTCTAGAATTCATCGCATTCTGACTTTATTATTTTTGCACATCATATACTGCTGCAACTAGTGCTACTAAGAAAACTAATAATTATTATAACAACAATGACAAAAATAACATAACATTGATCCCCCAATATATGCAGGGGTTAACTAACCAAAAGTCTGTAGCTTTGTCTGTATAATAAATGATGTCTACAGAGACTGATCAGGACATTATTTTATTTATTTCAGATGACAGCTGAACAATGCTTCTTGTATAAGTAAGGTCTGGCAGCCTATGATTCATTCCATGGTTGCTGACTTTTTAAGGCTTCCCTCCAGTAGATCCCGGAGGGAAGCCATTTATGCCTGCAAGGGGCGGGTCTTAATGATAAGATTTATGCAAAACGCATCATTAAGCCCTCCCCCTGTCAATCACTATTGTGATCTCCAGTGTTCTAGGGGGGGGGGAAGGGCTTGATTACAAGTAACTAGGGATTACAATAGAGTTTATTAGGGGGACGGGACTTGCAGGAGATTTGCCAGCTCTCCCGGGATACCAGGAGTACTGCCCAAATTTTGGGAGTCTCCTGGATATTCCTGGAGAGTCGGCAACCCTGATTCATTCTATCATCATGGGCTGGATCCTTCTGACACCTGACTTATACAAGATGCCTGTGTAACTCGGGTGTCGGGACCATGCTGCTCATGTCCCAGGCATATGTTCCATTATGGATCTTCTGGCATACGTAACACACTTCTGTCCACAAGGAAATCTGTATGGGATGGTGTGCCATGCTTTCCGCATGTCTAAACCCTACAAGAGGGGCAGGCGTAGGAATGCAGATTAGGCATTGGGGGGCGTCATTGGCCATTCCACACAGATCTGCGTTTGGACGGAACACAGTTCCATGCAGAGAGCTTAGGGTAGGGTTATGGCTGCAGATTTGGACCTAAGTTCGAACCTGAGAGGGAAGTGATATGTGAGTTTACTTTGCTCTTCCGTGCAGACTTCCAGACCACCATATGTACGGAACACATGCAGAGGTCTGAATTCTATCCCATGATGCCAAACCTGAAACAAATTCCTAATTCATTGTCCAACCACTGTATGTAATATATTTCCCAACAACTGACTGTACCCGTAAATCATTAAAAAAGGTTTTTTGTTTTTTTTTTAAAGATATAACACCCTCAAATCAATATAATATTGATCACACTATAAATCTAAGGCGACTCGGTGAAAAGTAAAAATAAAGTCATAGACATGAAAAAGATAAGAAAAGGCTGCAATATAAATATACAAGTGCTTGTATATTCCAGTGAGCACTATTGGCTGAAATGTGAGGAAATCATACCACCCAGACACTGCCTGGTTAAGGAACTCACCTCTAAGTGACTATGATGAAACCTCTGAAAGTATATAGAACATAAGCTAAGTCAGTGGTATAATTATCCTGGGTGCAGGCGGTGTAACTGTTCCAGGGCCAAGAGCAGAAAAGAACCTAAGATTCTCACCCACCCTGCTCCACAGAGGATATCCCAGACAGGAAAAGCAGCAGCAATAAGCTGTCAGCAGCTGGCAGGTTCTTTATAGCCAGAGCTCAGCACTTTGAATGCAGAGAGATGTTACTAAACAAGCTGATGGCTTAGCCCTCATTTCTGCAGGTGGGGGGAAAGGGAACACAGCCCAGGAGGATGCAGAACAGACACTACAGCCATGTCTGTCACAGTGCTGTGTAAGCGCAGATCAACTGCCTGAATGCACATGAGCAGAAAAAGTCAGAAACTGCACTGCAGAAGCACCAGATGGAGGGCAGCTGCTCCTCCCATACAGATGTCTGTCAGCACCATTGCTATGTGACCTAGCTGTGTCTAATTGCACCCCTGGCTAAGAAGACTAACTTTTATGTTACATCACTACATTTGTGACTGCCTTGTATGAAAAATGTTATAATATGTACAAAATAAATGTAACATTTTTATTTTTTTATTTAAAGAAATTGGCATAGGCTAATGATAAGAATAATAAATGTAATAAACTGGTTGTAATAGCATGAGATAAATTAATGTTATCATCTTGTTCCAAAGTTTATAACACTTAAATAGTGTACAAAAAAACACATTAGGTTTCAGATTTATCAAAAGCTGCTAGGAAATGGTAAATGTTTTGGTCAAAATATGTATTAATTCAGCAAACATGTAAGTTATTTATCTGATGGTGTATAATAGTGTTTAGTGAGTTTTGTTATGAATCATAATTACAATTTTACTGGCTAGTCTGCATTAAAAGTAAGTGATTTCAGTGGAGGTACTGGATAGATATGAAGGAAACAAGGAAGCAAAAATGGAACTTAGCAAGCTATGTGCTGATGGTATTTATTTTACATGTAATCATTTAATGTTTCATGTTATAGAGACTGACAACCCATTCTGGATAAAACAATATACGTCTACCCAATATAAGTATGTGCGGAAAAATTACTTCACTGAAAGGGTGATAGATAAGTGGAATATTCTCCCATCTGAGGTGGTTGAGGCCAATACAGTAGAACAATTTAAACATGCTTGGGATAAATATAAGGGTATCCTAAATTGTAAACCAAATTGAGGGTAAATAGGGTCTAGGGTCAGTATAGTTTTCAATAAACAAATGGGCAGACTAGATGGGCCATGTGGCTCTTATCTGCCGTCACTTTCTATGTTTCTATGTTTCTAAGTAATCCATACAATATGCTCCCTACACACAATCCATTTTCACCATCTAACTATATGAACCTTGCCAATGGTGTGTTTATGGGATATTAATTTGGCTATAAAGCATCATGCCTTTTTTTTGTTCTGTATAGTATTCATGTTCCTCTTTACCTGCTAGTGGCACAAACAATCTCTAGAAGGAAATTAGCTGCTAATACATAGAGATAATCAATCAGAAACATTGTCCAGTTTGGCCACCCTTGTGGGTCACTTATTATTCCAGTCACATGACACAAAATAGCATTGTCACATGCTATGTAACCATTTACTTCAGGAGATCCATGCAGAAGTGTAACCACCATCCCATTGCACACATACATTGGGCGGGGCAATGAAAACTTCTACCTGATATTACGTTTCTGTGTCTCAGGGCATTATTGCAACCCTTGTAATGCACTGAAAGCCAAGAAAACCTTGATTGTTATCCATCTCTTGCTGATCATTTAAATATCATATCCCACGAAACTGCTATGTGAGAGATGCAATATCATTGTATCTTTTCCTTGCACTTACTATGAAGATGTTTCCTTTCTACTCTTATTCTCTTTGCTCATTTTCAATTGGTTCACCTTGTGTTACTGCATGGGAAGCGTAATGTGCAACCCTCCCACCCATTACCATACGTTTACCCATCAGCTTGCATAAGATTTACTTGCTCCACTATAAACTCCATTCAGCCATGCAAATGCAGTTTATGAGGTCCAATAAAAATAGCCTCAAAATTCTTTATATATCCAGTAAATTTTGACATCACATTTGACCTATGGGCCTCTTGGGCTATGTTGGCAGTTCATAAATGACTATCCGTTTCTATGAATTTTCATACAAAACCCCCAGGAATCATAAAACACAGATTTTAAATGCCACAGATTTTCACCAGGAAAGGAGCATTTGTAACATTCTAATATGAACTGCACCTGGTTGAAATTAAGGATGGACACATAAGGAGAAAAATAAA
>WWET01000818.1:410294-420380 GCA_011038615.1 Limnodynastes dumerilii
CTGTTTGCAGAGCGTGAGGCTGCACAGTGCACGCAAGCCTGACATCACAGCGTGATGCCCGCGCACTGTTGGGAACGGTAGGCTGGTGGAGACCATCACCGTTTGTATAGATATAGATGGGGTTGTTAAGAAGAAGGGGAGGCCCGTCTGGGGAGGGGAAGGGGGGGCCCGTCTGGGGAAGGGGGGCCATGTGGGGGGTCTGCACATGGGCCCCTTCATTTCTAAAAACGACCCTGCCCTAACCCTCCATTCCCCCCAGCCTGACACTAACTCTAACCTCTTCCCTTCCATGGCCCTAACCCTCCCCTTCCATGGCCCTAAACCTAACCCTCCTTTCCCCGCAGCCTAACCCTAACCCAGGACCGTAACTAGGTGTGTGTGATAGGGGCGGCCGCCAAGGGCACAAAGCTTAAGGGGGAACCAGTAAGTTAATATATTAGGTTAAATTGGCTTGGAATTCAGGGTCAGGGGGCACCATTTTTCCTTTTTGCCCCTGGCGCTAAAGTTAACTCTCCCTTCCCAGCAGCCAGACCCTAACACCAACCCTCCCTTCCCCAGAGCCTAAGCCTAAGCCTAAGCCTAAAAGTCCCCGGAAGGTCCAGAAACTTAATTGGTGATTATACTGATTGGCATACTCACCCATTCATAAAAAATAAAAAAAATGGCTGCCTATTAGAAATAGAGACTGCCGTAAAAGAACTTTCGGCTGTGTCTACATCTCATAGACAGCCATCGTTCTGGGGACTCCCACCAATAACCTCTCTGAGGTGGTTGCTAGGATCTAGGATCAGTATATTTGTTAAAGAAAACAACTGGGCAGAATGGATGGGCCATGTGGCTCTTTTCTTTCTATATAAAGCTACTATTTTACAAAGATCCAACAAAATAAACCTTTCATGTGTTAATTTACAGAAATGTAAATTAAAACCCCCAGTAGGGCAGTTATTGCTCCTAGTTGTTTATTTAATGGCCCTATATTAATGGTTCTGCCTTCTTAATGTTTATGTACTGTAACATGTTTTGGGATTAGTTTTGCTGCCTTTTATCATTCTGTTATTCAGCTTCAATCATTGGTAACTTCTCTTTCTTTTTGCAGAATTTTATTTTATTATTTTACTTGAAATGTTTTACATTGCCATACTCTTTATTTCATTATCATTTTCAGTCCTTCATATTAAATGTTTTTTTAAATCACCTTTAATACTAAACTTAATACTTAATCCTAATCATATTTATTTCTCTTTATTTAAATATTGTTGATAAGTGGTGTATACATTGAAAAGAAAAATGTTCCTTTTAGTCTCGAAGGAACTACGCGATCCAGACTAAAGTGCTAACAGGGTAAACTTATCAGCATTTTTCTAGAGGAGAGATCATGGACATTAGTGTACAGAACCAGTGTTAGGTCATACTATCCATATAATGTGTGTTCACACTTTAACTCCCACAAATTGACTTCAAGTGAGAAAGAGAGAGAGAGAGGAGGGGGAGGGGGAGAGAGAGGCTATTTGCAGAACATTCACATTCACATATATCCCATATAGACATAGCCCTTCCCAGTCTTGACTTTCTGCCTAGTCCCACTCTGTTATAATTCCAACAACATTATAATTCACGTATATAGTTCATGACTTTTAATTTTATACAACTATTGCTCCTCTTTTACCACTGATACCTTTATTTACTCTATATGTAATGACTTGGTAAGAAAAACAGTTTAAAAAGTAACACAATATGTAAAAGCTTTTTGTGCAATCAAGTATTGAGACCATAAGGTGTTGCCTTCAAAAAGTATTATGTGACCCATGAAGAATGATATATTGCAGGTGGGGGACACCTGACAAGGCCATTTTGCTGTACTTTGCTCCCTTGAAGGGACTCTGTCATGCTCTAGTGCCACATTGTTAACCTGATCTAGTGTTTATATTATAAATAATGTCAGGAAGCATGGAGCATGAACGCTAGTAAAACTACCTATCCATAGAGATTGTCAGCAGTGCTTCCTGATTTTTTTGATAACTCTTTAACTATGAGTAATATACATAAATCATTAGACTATTCTAGGCAGACAAGGAGCATCCACTTTGATCAAACAGCCGATGTGTACTTCTTTGAGAACCATGTAATGGAAAACATTTCCTCCATGGGTAAATCACAGTGGTAAAAGAAACTCACACCTGTGTTTAGTTACATATATATTTCCGTTTATTGTGTGATCTGCACGATAACCGTGGTAGGACCATGTGGTGCGTACCCAGCTTAACATATTTAATATATAACATCTTTATATATTAACATACTGTAGCTTCATATGTTAACATAGCTAAACAGACCTGTAATTTGTATTGTTACAGAAAAGAAGAGACATAAAGTCATTGTTTATAAAAAAAATGAATAAATACAAAATGAAAAAACCAAGCAAATAGAGGCATAAAAAAAATCTTTACCTACTGCCTCCAAGGGGCAGGTCCTGGGGGTCATGTAGGAATCCTATAGGCTGGACCTTTGATATGTACAAAACATACTTGTCCTGCAATCATCATCAGGGCTTCTTCTGATAGTCTGCATTCAGAGGGGACTGGAATCCTGAAGCTCCTATATTTTACCATAGGATCACAATCCTGAAATTTCGAATCGCCAACCTGAGAAAGAAATCCATTATTTTAGAAATAATCAAGGAGACATTTATTAACTCCACTTTGGACATTTTGAACTTGTTTTTAGTACTAGGACATCTATGGGGACATACCATAGAGAGGTAGTTGATTATAAAGAGGAGAGGTCAGTTTAAAATAGGACTTTTCAGAGTAAAAACTGTGAGACCTTAGGAATCCATGAGATGCGTTGCCAGTCCTCACTGTATGATTCCACCAGTACAGGCTGGAAAAGCCTAGTGCTAGTGGATCGGATTCAGAGATGCGCGTGTCTAAAGTACGCAAATATATGACAACTCCCATGACACTCAGGCATGGACGGGTTATCGGTGACTTGCGCTTCCATAGGGCACCCTTAAATGTACGTGTGTACTTACTTACGTACGTGTTACGTATGTGCGTACGTGACTAACCGCGCCCTCAAAAGCTCATTTAAATGCCTTCCCCGCCCAACTTCATGTAATTTCACATGTTCGGAAGACAACCACACCCCTCCATATGTATGTCCCTATGTGCGATTCAGAGGTCTGTGCCTAAATCCTACATAACTTGGGTGGAAAAAGTTACTACGCATGCGCAGTTACTCCGCTCCTAAATATACGCACGGAAAACCACGTAAAATCGTATCTGTGAATACAATCCAGTTTCCTTTCAATGGGGGGCAGGTTTCTCCTCTAATTTTAGGGTAATTAGCCTATGCTTGAATGATTTCTGTATTTATTTTGTTATTTAAACACTGCAGATGACATCTGAAGCACTTGTGCCTGTCATTACTTTTATACTGCATCTCACTGAAAACAATAGACTGTCAGCGGTCACTTACACACACCTGCTGACAGCCAGATCTGTTTGTATAAAGGGAAACATGGCAGTGGCTGTAACATGTAGGAAAAATCTATCCGCACAGCTGCTTGTTAGTGCTTCCGTATGGAATGGACATGAAGTGCAAACCTAAAGACCTTGAGGGTAGTACGTGACCCTCCCATGCACAGAGCTCAGAACTCTACATTAAGTGTTACTCACCCACCTCACGTAAAATGGGGCTGGTGCATAATGCAGAATCTTGTGTAAGGGTTTAGCCAAGCCTTTACTGTATGATTTCCATAGCTCCCTTTGCTCACTATGGGGCAGATCCAGACCCAGACCCCAGCAGGCATTACATGCGTGCGAGGGTCCTTAGGTACGATCGCGTAGAGTGGAGTGCATGCCCCCTGCACTCCCCGCTCTCAGCAGTTACATGTCCATATTTCTACCTTAAGTATTACGACTAGGTCTGCGTTCATACGGCCACAGTAGTCTTAAGGGGTCTCCCCCCACCCTGTAGCCTCGTTTATATGGCTATCCCCGTCTATATGGTGGGGATAGAGCCATCATAAGGGAAGAGTCTGCTCCTTTCCTGTAAGTATTTTCGTACGTACGATAGTACTTACGCTAAGGGAACATCTGCCGTGCGCATGCACAGATGTTCCCTGACAGTGGATTTACGCAAATAGTTTGCGTAAATTCACTGTCGGATGCAGGTCTGGATCTACCCCCATGTGTAGTCCACATACGTGCGGTGGGCCATCGTGATCCGCCATCGGAGACCATCACAGAGCACAATGCAGCATCAACCGTGCAGTTCTCCGCTGCATAACTGCCATGTGTGTGAATGCGCTGTGCGATCGCACGGGGTACTTACACATTTGAAATGCGTAAGCTCCCTGTCGTTATTAATTAAGGATCCGGCCCATAAATGTACTAAAAATGACCTCCCACATATAAAATCCATTGAGTCTCAATGATGTGCTATGCTGTGCAGCAACTTGTATATTTGCACAATGGTCCATTGGCTAGGCTGCATTTGATGCTGAAGTGAGCTGTGTAATAATAACGAGACTTCTATATATTAGGAGCAGTAAGACTAAATTAGCAGCTTAGTTAGAGAAACCTTTTTCTATAATAAGAGAATTTGTTTGCTATACAAATTAATTGTCAGTGTTTTCTAAATTCTGCTTGATCATTGGTGTCTGTGAACAGGGCTTCTCTGTTATAATGTGTACTACAGTAAATGCAAATTTTTGTGGAAACAATAATTATTAAATGCTCTTCTGTTAATCCTCTTGGCATATGGTTAATCTAACAATTCAACATTTGGGAACTTGGGAAATGATCAGCTGACATTTGCTATGATCATAGGAAACAGAATAGAAATTATGTAACATGAGCTTTAAATTATTTTTTCTTTAGTAATTGTACAATAACGTCCAATGTTACTTTCATGTCAATGTTTGGAATAGGCACTTTCCATTTTTCTTCTATATGCAAAGAGTGGTACAAGATGAAAGAAGGTTTGGATCAAACTTCATTCCCTTTGGGATAGAACATAGAGAAGGATTCATTATTATAAAAAAAAAGCTGCATGACACAGATAGGAGGTAATGTAAAGACTCAGACAGCAGGAGGGAAGGATTTGATGTTCTTGAATTATGACTGGTGTCTTTTATGTGTAAAACAGTGGCCTATATTAAAGTTTTAAACAAAGAAAATTGGAGACCTGTCCAGCTTAGTCTTGTGTTTTCCTATCTGCTATAAAACTTTTTTTGTGTCCTTTTTTTTTTTTTAACTAAATATGATTACTGTTAAGAAGGGCGGGTGCCTCGACCAGGGCGTGGAGTCTAACTAGGGCCTGGTATTCACCATTGGTGGGGATAGGCTTGGCTGCAGGACAACTAGCAGGTCGCAGCCCCCAGAGGCGACGCTCAGAGAAGAAATGGAAGCAAAGGCGGAAGAAGCAGGAGAGAGAGAAAGCAGACCGGAAGAAACAGAGAGCGGGAGCATGAGAGCTAGCAGGGGCTAACTCTGACAAACTACACAAAGGGACAAACAAAATGCACTAGGGCATGCACACACTCACACAAACAGAGGGAGCACCAGCACCAGTGAGGAATCTACCCAATCTGCAATGTTACATATATGGCTCAACTCCACTACTGTGGCTTAATCCTGCCAGGGTTCCGTTTATGAGGAAGATAAAGATGCCTTACCGGTAAGGGGATGATTCCAAGAAAATTGGAGACCTGTCCAGCTTAGTCTTGTGTTTCCTATCTGCTATAAAACTTTTTTTTGTCCTTTTTATTTTTTGCACTAAATATGATTACTGTTAAGAAGGGCGGGTGCCTCGACCAGGAAGCGGAGTCTAACTGGGGCCTGGTATTCACCATTGGTGGGGATAGGCTTGGCTGCTGGACACCTAGCAGGTCGCAGCCCCCAGAGGCGACACTCAGAGAAGAAACAGAAGCAAAGGCGGAAGAAGCAGGAGAGAGAGAAAGCAGACCGGAAGAAACAGAGAGCGGGAGCTAGTAGGGGCTAACTCTGACAAACTACACAAAGGGACAAACAAAATGCACTAGGGCATGCACACACTCACACAAACAGAGGGAGCACCAGCACCAGTGAGGAATCTACACTGCCAGCTATTTAAAGACTCAGCCTCCAATCAGCTGCGGCAGCCAGACACTCCCCCAGGCTGATTGAGGTGTTCACTGATTACAGATCCAGCTGAGACAACTACAGAGAGACCAGAGAGAAGTGTAAACAATCACATGCTGCCATGATCAGCATGAGAGTGTGTAACAATTACTACAAGCAGGTGCCATTCCTTTCTATGTGACTGTAGAAGTCTTACCTACAAGTGGCACTGTTTACAGTTGATGAGGGCTAAAATTCTGTAAGACAATGGTGTCCTATGTAAGTAGTTCAATTTTTTTGTCAAAGTTCTGGAAGTATGGAAGTCCTGATCAAAACACAGTATCCTGTAAACTCTCCAGGAGGGAACGCACAGTCCCTCTATCAGAGGTTCTTTTATTTATTAACAATAATAAATAATACTAATAGTAGTAAAATGTCAAAAAGTGAGATACAAATGAGGGAACAAAAACACATTGGACCAGATCTAGATCTCCGCAGTAGCAGTGGAGGCCCTAAGCTGGATCCTAAATTGTGTTTGCTTGAGTAGATGCCACTCCCCTCACCTGAAAGGACTTATGCAAGCTCATACCTACCTTAACATTTTCACTGTCATCACGTAAAATGGGGTCGGCGCAGAATTGAGGATTGTTTATAAGGCCTGTAGTCAGTCTTTACAGTACAATTTACTTTAAAGTCTTTTGAGAAAGGGCGATGTAGCCCGAAACGCGTCAAAACTCAGCTGCAGCATCTCTCTGGCAATACCTGAATCAGGAACCTTCTTCACTGTTTGGGCAGCACGGATAGCGGCTTATTCCCGTGACTTCCATGCTACTTGTTTTTCCTCCAAGTGCAGTTGGACTCTTTCTCAGGGTATATATTGCCTTATGGTTTTATGTGGGTATTGAGTTTTTTTTGTCTTTCTTACACATTTTTTTTCTTTTTATTTATGTGCATCAGTTTCCCCTGATGGGAAACATCGTGAAGTTGAGTCCTCACTGCAGGATGAATTGTTGATGGATTTTACCACTGAGATTTGAAATATTTGACATTGTGTTAAAAGTCTGTGGATTATCTATACCAACACCTCCGTAGTGCACTGAGCACTGTTCCTATTACTCTCTCTAGTACATTGGTTCTTTTTCTGTGGATTGATAGATCGCTGAGGTATATAGGATCAGCTGCTGGTATCCAATTTGGATATACTTGCGCATTTAAAAACTCTAATTTGTTATTTGGACCGTGTAAAATGGGGTCGATGCAGAATTGTGGATTGTATGTAAGGTCTTTAGTCAGCCTTTACAATGCAATTTACTTCCCTTCCCCCTCCAACAGAGAGGAAGCGCATTCTGCCCTGTCCCACCTGCCTTTGGATTCACTAGCGATTAGAAAATGTCCCCTTTACCTAAATTAGGATCCGGTTCATTGTAAATAATACATTTTAAAAACTGAATAAATAGAAAAACATGTTACATGATGGTGTAATCCAAAAAATATAAAGTGCTCAGCTAATATAGCGCTGTCATTTTTTCTTTAAGACCTAAAGGTAAGTGGGGTAGCAGCACAGGAACAAGGGAAAGGGAAAGCTATATCATGTTCCCAATGGGTTTATTAAAGGCCAAATTAGTTTAATTGTTAGAAAATATATGAAATGTTTTTTTTTGTTTTCTTTTGAGTAAGCCCAAGAATGACTGAATTAAACACTGGAACTAGGAAGGCCAAACATTGTAGCATTTACTCAGTTGTTTTGGAGTCTAATAAAATATATGCTATATAATTAATTCTGTTGACGATACAAACATTTGAAGGGCTGGTTTTGATTTCTGTATTTTTGGTGATCAACAGATACGTGTGGCTAGTTTAGCAGCCATGCTTGTCAGGGAGTGGGAGAAGGGACAGTGGGTCTTTTGACATTGCAGTAACTTGTTGGATTAAGAATAATGTGGACTCAAAACTGAGATATAATTGGGCATGACCACTTTATATGAATATATGAACCAGTTTCTTAACATTTCCATAGACTGGTGAGAATATACGATAAAGCTTCTCTGGGACCAAACACTGTCTAGTGTATTTGTGTGTTTTCACGTATTACTGGATAGATTCAAATTCCTTCTAATCCAGGGTGTGGTCTGTGCCATTTTCCCAATCAAATGATTCAGACCAGATTCCGTCAAAACCAAATGGTGTATTTTTGAGTGTGTTCAATTATGGCCCAGTGAGTTTATGCAGAGTGGGTAGCACATCCAGAGATTTTTTGTGATTAGCCTCAGTATTGTAGTTGTCAGGTGTCGTTACTCTTAAGTCTGGATCGGTTGGTAAGTGCATTCAAATTGGATAGTACGGGTTGGTATACATGTACAATATGAAAAAGCCATTACAATACAATTGAAGTGCATAGAAATTCGCCACAATTAGGAACTTTGGCTCTTGCCCTCTGTGCTTATTATAGTTGAGTTGATAAAATATTAATATATAGACTTGATTAGCTCCAAAATTTAATCAAGTTGTCATATGCATATATTTTATACAGTTTTCATTTCCTGTGGGAACGAATTACCTTATTGGTTTGTCTTCCTATAGCTTAGCAAAGAATAAAATGGTGAGTGTGGCTTATTATTTCTCTATTGAAAAATGGATGATATAAGGAAACACAAAAGTACTTTAGGATTATGGGTAATAATATCAAAATGCCAAAATCA
Organism: Limnodynastes dumerilii; assembly: GCA_011038615.1. Lineage (NCBI taxonomy): Eukaryota > Metazoa > Chordata > Amphibia > Anura > Limnodynastidae > Limnodynastes > Limnodynastes dumerilii. The sequence goes on from WWET01000818.1 coordinate 419,098, forward strand.
GAGGTTTTTTTTAATTATTATATTTGGAGCATGTTTATTGTGAGGAAAATGAATCAAACAGAGCTGTAACTTCATATTTTAGCACCTGGGACAAGAAGAAAGCACAGATGCCACCTAGCCTTTAATTCTAACCAAGGTAATGTTAAATAATAACATTCCAGCACCCCTTTGAGCCTTCAACCCTGGGCACTCCCCTACATATATCTGTGTATATAAAGGCCATTAGAAAATGCATCCATGCAGTGAAATTGTATTGAACAATGTTCCGGTATTCATGACTATAAAGTGTGGCCTTTAAGACTAGTACCTTAATTACAACTATAGTAGCTGCCTTACATAATGAAAAACACATTTAAAAGGTTTAAATGGTATAAATGAACTTTAATTAAAGACAGTGTGATAAGTTAAGTGAAACACAGTAAAGAAAGGTTTATTTATATAGTGCTGAAAAAAATGTGTCTTACGATCTAAACTACACGTATCAGGAAAAGTCATTGAATGTGCAGTGCTGCTGATGTGTATTGAATCTTTAAAGCAATTAATCATTTTAAAAGGGAGAAGGCATAATGGTTTTCTTATGTACATTGATATAGCTGCTTTCACGTTCATTTCCGTAGCTAACCCAAGCATACATAACTGTACCTTTAATTTGTGAGGCATGCTGCAAAAAAAGGCAGTAATTAGTCTTGCTGTTATCCCTTTGTTTCCACTTCCCCTGTGTTCTTAAAATACTCCACACAGAAACATATTTGGAAAGTTTAAGAGCAATGGCTGTATGCAGATCACATTCTTTTATCTGCAGCTGAGCCCACGAGTAGGGCGATTTCTGCAGACAATGGGAGTCTAAGACAAGACCTTGTAGATGGAAGAACAGCGGAGACTAGTAAAGCACACCTGAGATGCTAAAAACTGTTTCAAAATAAGCAATAATACAAACCAATATAATAGAAAACTAGAACAATTTAATATACTATAATTTCTTCTCTAAAAGCTTAAGTGACGTAAAAGAATGACAAATTCCTGCTTTGCAATCATTTATTTGCATGAAATAAAGAACAGTAATCTTTAAGTATAAAACATTTATACTAAATCTCCTGGCAATGTAGTATTTAATATGTTGGTAATATACAGTATTAACAAGTGCTTTAGGTACTTTAAGCAGTATAGTGCAGTGGTTGAAGATAATGTGTTTCCAAGTTTCATTCAAAAAATATTAAACCGACTAAAGATTGACATAAGTGAACATTCTACAGTCTCTAACATTTGCTAACCCAACCCCCATC
>WWET01000818.1:429403-442731 GCA_011038615.1 Limnodynastes dumerilii
CGACCCCTAATTTAAGTAAAAACGGGGCCGTATGAGCCAGGGGGCGGAGCCTAATGACGCAATTTGCATAAATTGCGTCATTAAGCCACGCCCCCGCATGCGGCGCAAGCTTCTCTCCAGAATCTCCCGGAGAGAAGCTGCAAAAAGTCGGCAACCATGGTTAAGCCTCTTTCTCAATAAGATTTATATTTATGCTGTGGTGCACATTTTAAGATTTGTATGGAAATTACAGTACATTGTTATGTAGTTTAAATTAAATATTTTAGATTTCTATATTTTATACATTTGATAAAGTTATAAATATAAATATAAAAAATATCTTTCATATTATTTGTTTGCTTTAGCACCGTGTCGATAAAGACCTCCATTCTACAGCTGATATTTGCAAGCTGTTTACCAAAGAATGCACAGTGCATGCCTAGAACACTGGGCTACACATGGACGCTGGATGTATGGAAGTGCTGTACTTCTGGAGGTGGGGTGGGCCAGACCTTCTTGTGTACTATATATGCACAGTAGGCTGACCAAGTACTAATCCTGCCTATGGGCCCATTCATTTTTTGAAATGCCCCTGATAGGGGTGATCAAGACAATCGAGCCTAATAGCAAAAGCAGGAACAAGTATGCACCAGGATCAACCATGTTGCAATTTGTGGGATACAAATTTGTATTTATTTTTTGCTAAAAGGGAAATTACTTACAAAGAATTTACTTACAGCACACAGGATAGGAAACACCATACACGAACTTGAATTCTCTTCAACATGGTTTTGACAAAAGGTGCATTTGCTGTTGCTCTCAAACCCAATTGGACGATAGTGACGGATACTCAGGCATCTGGTCCGTCCGGCTCTATTCCGACAGTGACATAGCCGCTAGCTGAATCGCGGCTGTATCATTGTTCTAAAACCTCATCAATTGTAAAATTGCCACTGGCTGCAGAGGCTGCAGCGGGTGTAAGGTTAGGGTGAGGTTGCGGTGGCTTCAGTGGGTATAACGTTAGTGCTAGGGTTAAGGGGAAGGTTAGGGTTAGGCTGCAGGACATAGATGCTTAGGATTAGGTTGCAGGGCATAATTGTTTAGGGTTAGGCTACAGGACATAAAGGGTTTGGGTTAGGCTGTAGAACATGGAGGGTTAGGGATAGGACAGGTTAAGGTTTGGGGTTTGGTAAAAACACTTACCTGTTGGGCAGTAATCTCCGCGGCTGGGAGTCGCAGCACCACCACTTTCTAAAATGGAGACTGATGGCAACATGCAGCTGCTGTACGATGGTCTGTCACAAAACAACATCCGTTCCTACAGAATCCCCTGTAATAAAAAAATCATAGGTATCGATAGAGAGCTCTGACAGACTAAGGGCTCTATTTATAAAGGTCATGCTCCTGTGATAATGCCCGTTTTCATGTGGAAAATGCATCGCCATGGAAAGCTAGTTTCTATTGCGATGCATGTCACTAACGCATCACCCCGTCCTTTTCAGAGCGGGCCGGCAAAGCGTTATATTTACAAAGTGTAAAACTCCGCTCCTGGCGTAAAACTAACGCCAGCTCAGGATGGCATTAGGGGGTATCTATTCCAATGATGTCCCCATATACCCCTCTTTTCCTCCCCCTAATAGCTGGTATTAGGGGGAAGAAAAGGGGGGGCATATATGGAGACAACACTGGAATACAGCTATGTGTAAAAATAAAAAACTAGACTACCCTTCCTCCCTTTGAGGTCTCATGCCAAGTTAAAGTATTAAAGCAGGGCACTATTGTCTAAAGACCAATAAAAATGTCTCTTATTGGGGTGCATGTATGTGTAGCGGGGGTGCCACAACTTGATGTGTAGGTAAAGCACCCACTTTCTTGTTTAAGGAGCAGAGGTTAAAGGTGCCCACCAATATTTACTATGGGACCCAATAAAGCCAAGTTTTGCTACAGTGACCATCCATTAATACTGGGGTCTATACAAAGCACATTGGTAAAATCCATGTTTATATGTTTGATATAAAATGACTTTCTTCTGATTGCTAATCCCCTGAATGTGAAGGGATCTGCTTAGAACATTCTCATGTCCTAACAAAACTTTCTTGCAGTCTTCACACTGGTGTTAAATCTATCCATTTGAGAGTGTGATCTCTGCACCTTTTCAAGGACAGGCGTCTTTATTTTGAACATTTACATGGCAACGCAGAGTAAATGATACTCAGTATTGTAAAAATGTACTATATGAAGCCAGAAGTATTTGTAAACCAGAACACTGGTTAATTCAATGTGTATGTGAAGCAATTCTACACCCCCCTTTTTAATAGTTCACTTAATCAAAACATTTCAGTTATACTGCAATTTCTATTCCCGCTTCATCAGCTCTAGCTGATTAACTGTAGTGCACATCTGCAGCAGAGCTACATGAAGGAATGGGGGACACCCTGCAATCAGGATAAGATATCTGCCTTCAAATCAAATACACTTTTAATACAATTAATGAAAACACATTTATAGAGGACACTTTGAGGAGACATGATGATATAAATATCTTGTCGTTTTATATAATGAATGACCTGTAGCAACAGATGTGTCCTTGTTCAGCTTTGCTTAGGTGAAAATTTGCTTAGTCCACCCTGTCACATCCTATTGGATGTTGATGCATCTTCAATATGCCTATAAGGACAGGATCTATTTGAGACAATCCGTATTCAATAAGTGATAGGATGTAACTGCAAGGGAGGGCTTTGGCTTACCCAAATTTCACAAAACGCAAAAATTGTCCTCATATCATATTTTAATACCTGGGGATAAAAGAAAAAAAAATTACCTCTGCTGCATTTTAAATAAGATTAATCATTTGAACTCTGGGTTCTCACATCTCCTGCACAGAACAAGACATGGCCATGCTACAGCGATGTTATAGCTGGATTATGTTAGATGACCCTTCTTAAAACTTCCAGATACTTAAAAAAAACCACTATAGGGCTCATTCAGTTAGGAGAAGTGCTTTTTTTAAAGAAAAAAATTGCCGGAACTCACATCAACTCACGCGTGATCACACGACCAATCACAAGCCGAGCAGTGCCATCACAACCAGCGTGCATGCATCGGACTCAATACACAAGCAGCCGCATGCAAATAATGATTTTGCCGCAGAAACTTTTAAAACTTGGAAAATCCGTCACAGTGTATACTGTGATAAAAAAAAGCACTGGTTAGGAGTAACTCAAAAAAGTGCCCTAATCTGAAGGATACAACTGATTACATATATATATTTTTTCAGCATGCAGAGAGTACACTTATTGATTTTGATTATTGCACACATATACTGAACATGTTTATGTTTATGTTTATTTTTAAGCTCTAATGAGAGGATCCACACCCTGTTTTCTGGGGTGTTTAAATTTTCCTCCCCTTGCCTCTCCCTTCTCTTGTTCATAAAAGTATGACATACACTGCCATAAGGCAGCCTTATAAGTCACACTTGGGGAATAGCGGTCCGTCCGACCACTGATCCACGTGTAAGTGGGATTCCAATCCCACTCCGTAAAATTACAATGCTTCCCCCCGTCCACCTTTGCAGGCAGAATTCCCCTCTTTGCACAAACTCTTTGCTCTTAAAATCCATTGTACTGAACTTAGTTGTGTACAATGAAAGTTATGTTAGTAAACCTAATATAATCTGGCATGCGCCCTCCGTAGTGCACACAAAGCACATTGCATGCATAAGTGGGTTCTCGTACGGATGTGTGGATCCAGTCCTAACTTACTCATTTAGAGTTGAGCTATAAAACATCATCTCATCAGCTGATTCTGTCTGCACAATTTAAATTTGCCTCCACATTCAGTGCAGCACGGCTTTACCAAGATGCAGATTTGCTCATTTTTGTTCATACTCTCAAGCCTATGGCAACGAGGTATCTCGTGTTACCCATCCTTGCATAATTTTTACCCTCTTCTATTTCCATTACGCTTACTGGTTCATTATATAAGCATTAAATTAATGGAATTCATTTGTGACAGGTTTTGGGTGTCAGAGCATAAACTGTTTTGCAGACTCTTTTAATTATAGTGTTTACATTGTGCATTAATTTAAATCACAAATATCCCTTTGATTAAAAAGTTCTGTTGATTTAATATCTATGGACCTGATTCAGTTTTCCGATCTTTCCTGATTTCCATGTCTGGATAAAACAGACCTGAAACAATGGATCCGGATTCAATAATGGCAGATCTGCAAATATTAGAAGTCTGGATACAGTATATACAGTATAGTTCCGGACACAGGACATTATTATCAGATTGGGGTCTACATAGAGACATATGTGTGAATAGATTTCAGATTTAATGCTAGGCTAATTGGCTTTTGCTTAGTTGGTCTGTATTTATGAGTTCTAAGGAAAAAATAATTGTAAGCTTCACAAAAAAGGAAAATGGTTTTCCGTTAGTATTATACAATAACTATAACTAGGAAAAATATTCACCACCTGGGGCATTATTATCTACTTTTACATCATGGAAGATTTTATGAGGATTTCCTAAAAGAAAATATTCTTTATTGGGAACTAAAAGGTCATTATTCAATAGACATTCATTACCCCTATCCTAAGACATTTACCCTGAAACTGGTCTACTAGAGAAATGTGTTTTAATCCATGGTACCTATATAGGACCCAATTCAGACCTCTGTTGCTGCGCTCATAGACGTTTTTCAGCTGAATCCTGACTCCTGTTCGGGTGAAGGAGGTCACTTTTGCTCACAGAGATTAGAGTGTAGGGGCTGGATCCAGACTTAAGTAAGTGCTTGAAATTACTACTGGGCTAAACCATGTTGATTGCAGGGGGAGTCAAATTAATTGCATTCTTTGCATGCAGGGATATATCTTTGAATGGCTTACTGCACACAGATACTGACCAGCGTTACTATCACACTGTTATTTAGACTTGGGATAGGAAACATCACCTCTCAACTCTAATACTGTTTGCAACAGATGAAATATGACTCCCCTGCAATCAACATGGTTTAGCCCAGGAGTAAGTAATTCCAAGCACTTACTTAAGTCTGGATCCAGCCCTAGGACCTACCTTAAATTTCCTGCATCCCGCCATTGGAAAGGCTTCCAGCTAGAAATTCTGGATCCTGAGGATCCAGATCCATGCTGGCATCCTTACACACATTCAAATTCACAAATATAGACAAAATGGATTTCATTGCTTGATTACTATAGTTATAGTAGCGAGCAAATTAATTTAACGGATTGTGATCATGCTGGGAAACATTTCTTACACAGTGGAGACAATGGAAGACATGGAGCAGAATACACCATCTATTTGTAATGCAATAGAGGGTACTGTCTGTGCCTCATTACATCTAGCATCACCTTCCCTAAAACATATTTGTCCAAACCACATTAAAGATGATGTTTCCTGTACATTATTATTCATGTCCACCCTACATCTGCACCTACAATGGGAGATTTACATTGAGAATAGCTACTGTATGAAACATATACTGGTCAGATTTCATGCTCAACGTTATATTAAACAACAGCTGCACAAATACTGAAATAGAAATATTCATAAATAAATTATCAGAGGAGACACATGTATAAGGTAGACTTTTATTCATGTCATAATAGATCTTTTTTTCTTAAGGAATCAGACTTAGGGGTCTATTTATATTAATAATTCTCTACCTTAATACATATACAATAAGGCTTTGAGATTTACAAAACTTCCATGTCTTTCAAACCCCAATGGAACTCCTTCTGCAGTGACATCAGGATATGTATTAGGCAGGAATCTTGAAGCCCTGATCGTGTAGCACAGTGCTCCTCAACTAGTGTGCCACGGCACACCAGTGTGCCATGGGATGTTGCCAAGTGTGCCGCGGTGCAATGCCTCCAAACGGAGAAAAAGCACTGGAAGACCTTGCCTTAACGAAATAAGGGGATACTAAGTTATTACTATTAGCTGCGTTGTTAAATTTATTTTAAAAAAAATAGCAATTAAATGTACTTTCTGTGTATGTACTTCGTAATTCCTGTTTTTTTTTGTATATTTTGCTTTTGGTGTGCCACGGAATTCTGGGAAGGGTTTAGGTGTGCCGCGTAATTCTGGGAAGGGCTTAGGTGTGCCGAGGGTGAGAAAAGGTTGAGGAGCACTGGTGTAGCTGAAGAAGCCAGCAGCTGCTTCCTGGGGGATCCCTGGGGACTGGGAAGTCTTATCTTTATCAATAGTATCTCATTCTAGGATGGCAATCTTACTGTAGAACAAAGCTAGGTTAAGCGCTGCCCTACAATGGAGTCTCAGCGCAGTGTAACACTTTCTACAGCTCTCAGGCTTTACTGAATGGCACAAGGAGGGAGAGACCTGAAATATGAAGTAAAAAACTTCTCTCCTTCTTAAAGAAACCCCTTACTTTTCAAATCAATGTATTATAATTTGCCCCGAAGACCTACAATATTGTGCAGTGTTGTAAAACAGTCTTTACTGCTACCATTAGCTGTATGGCTTTTACATGTATAGGTGTGATTGTTCCTTCGCATATCTCAGTCCAGATCAATAATATATGGGGAAGAGATCGGCAAACATTTCTAATCACAGCTAAGAGGTTATAGAAGAAAGAGGAAAGCTGGAGCAGCTCCCTTGGGCTTGTTTACTATTACAACAGAGCAGAACCTGATGTTTTACTACTATGGTCTAGGTTAATATCTGGGTGATGGGTCTGTGACTTTTGATTTGATATCTTGGAGCTCCTAATATTCCAAATCAACGATGGAAAGATATCTTTGGCTTTTTGCAACTGTGTACTCTGTCTGTTAAGAGATCTTTGAACAGTGCACACTGGTAAGATATCTGGTGAAACGGTCTTTTGATTGTGGGATTGGAAAGATTATCTGCTGAAAAGCCCCAGTGTGTACCCTGCTTAAGAGATTCGGATAGATCTGTAAACATTCTGACATTCATATGTTCTCATTTTAACCTGTATGAATGTATGGATATGACCCCCTTACTCCTAACAGAGAAATATGCATAAGCATATGAAAAATTACCTTCTCTATGGAAATGTTGGAGCAATGTACATTTACATTAAACTTTTATCTAAATTATTTTTTATCTGTGTTAAAGTAACAATGGAAATATATCAAATATATTTCTACAAACCAATACAGCATGTTAACATAAACAGGCATAATACAGTTGTCCCCAGACGCTACATGCCCATAAATAGTTATACTTGTCTGGATGAGTACAATGCTTGTAGCTTTTCATACTGAGAATGATTTATCCGCTATACTCCATTATTTGGTGCATTTTAAGACTTTAACAAAACTGTCAACATTATTTTACTTTGTTAGTTAAGGATTTACACATCCTTCTGAGGCATGAGGTTTTGTTGTTTTGTTTTTTTCTTTTCATTTAATGTGTGAAAACAACTAATTTTATATTTAAGGTTTCTTTAACCTTGAATGGAAATCTGCACACATATAAACAATGACTGTAGCTGAATAACTGTGTATATAGAGTGCATGGCTCGCATTAATCATCTTTTGTTGGAACGCAGCAGCACAAGCTGGAATGAAGCTGAAAGACAGTGAGAGAACTGACACTGAGAGATTAATACCAATTCCAGCAACACTCTCAGGTCCTCAGAGTAAATGCTGGATTTGCATGAGAAAGTCTAAGGACAGTAGTTGGTTTTTTTCTTTGCTTTTTATAGCTCTCGTGTTGGAATGAAAGACAAACTAATGATATCATGATGATTGTTTTACTTATAACCCCTATTGTGCCAGTAATTAGCTGTACTAAGGGAACTTTATACACATCCTGTTACAAATCACAGTTAATATTTGGGTTTTTGCTGTCTGTATGAGGGAAGTGTTGGCAGTAGGCCATGTGTCCAGACTAGTGGTTTGCATAATCTGGACCTGGTTATGCAGAATTCACTGCATGATCCATTAGAGCAGTTTTTGTTTTGTTGTTAGGGGGAGAGGTGTTTGGGTAAATATAAGATTAGAACACCTGTCCTACTCTTTTATGAGGTACTCTGGGGTGCTCATTAACACCACATTTTTAGCAGCCCAGTCAGGTGAATAACCGAATCAGGACCTGTCAGGTCTACAGTCTGGCATGAAACTAGGAGTACTACGGTGTACAGTGTACAGTGGTGCAAGTAATGATCTGAGGGCATTTCTGTGGACTGTATTACTGCAATGGAGCAATTATAGAAATTTACAACAGATGAGTACCACTAACATTTTCATATTTAAAAAATCACAGTATTTGGCCATTGATCATATGCAGTTTCTGTCAGAGTGTATTTAACTATTGCAGTTTGATATTACCAGTGAGAAAATAATTGCTTATATTTTGTGAGATTTGACCCAGCAGCCTCTTGGGAATGTGCTAAAGACAAGACCAGATTTAGGGGTCATGCACCTCTAGGAACGAGATTAATGGCTGCCTGTCTGCTTAATAATGATATTGTGATATACTTATAAGAGACAGATCACAGGGTATCCATGATGGAGCTCAAAGCCAGGAGTTCTAGCACAGGACTCTGACAGGGATCCTCTAAGATCCAGGACAGGAAGCAGACACTGAATCCCCTTAGATACTACCCTTGCACTCCCTGGAGCTGTGATTTGCCTCATCAGTGGGGAGCTGCCTCATGCGTCATGCCTCATCAGTGGGGAGCTACCTCATGGCTCATCAGTGGGGAGCTACCTCATGCCTCATCAGTGGGGAGCTGCCTCATGCCTCATCAGTGGGGAGCTACCTTATGCCTCATCAGTGGGGAGCTACCTTATGCCTCATCAGTGGGGAGCTACCTCATGGCTCATCAGTGGGGAGCTGCCTCATGCGTCATCAGTGGGGAGCTGCCTCATGCGTCATGCCTCATCAGTGGGGAGCTACTTCATGCCTCATGTCTCCACCACAGGTAAAAAAACAAAATGATGATTCTTAGACCTGATATGAGGATATTCTGCTCCTCAGCCCATGTCAGCAAGTTCCTGGTTATTCACTCTTGAGAATAGAGTTTTATTATAGAAACTAGTATAATATTTAATCATTTAAAAAAGAACTCCTGACTGCAAATCTATAGCAACCTGAAGTTAGTTGAAGCATAGCTCTGCTGTCCCCAATAGTAAAAGTAAATGGTACTATACCAGTGAAAAGTCAATAAATATTTTTTAGTAGCATTGATGATGGGCAACCTGAAACTTTTCAGTGGCCATAGAGCAGCCCTCTAACTAGCCAAACGGCTGCCCATAAGCTTTCCTCTTATGCATGTAATTGAAGGACTCATATATGTAACACAATATCAGCAGACATCCTAAACATGAACACAATCCTGACATGATCACAGAAAAGTGCTGAAGGCTGCAGGTGACAACGCTGAGGGCAGCATGAGGAGCCAGGGCTGCCTGTATCTCACTGCTAGTCTACATGCTGCAATGCAGATAGAAAGATATATAAACCCAGAGATAACAGAGACATCCATAAAACTTTAGCAGTTTCTAATTACACACTGTGGAAAAAATCATGTAAATCACGGTGGTCTTTTTCGGATGTACATTACATTACTGTGATGCTTTCATTGATTATTCTGCAGGGAGCATTTGTCTGTTTTGTGTTAATTTATTGTTAACTAAGAGTGGCTTAGCCATTTGCTAATTTAAATACTGATCAGTGAGCTTTACTGTTATTTATCATATTCCTTTATGTTGTCCTGGCATTACAGATAGGTCATTGTGAATACATTATTGTCCCCTCCTCTTTTAAAAAGACTGACTAGTTTCTTAAAAGTAACATATAAAATGGAAGTTGCTTAATCAATTTATAGGTAAATGCAAACAGGTACATGAAAGGCCGGGGGGTAATCTACTAGCCACAGAAACACAGGAAAGGAAATGCCCCAGCAACACTGCCATTACCAGTAACAGTAACAGACTATACCGTCTATCTGTAAAATAAAACGCAGTTTCTTGAAGGTGTAATCAGTGGTCAAAGAGGAAATGTAAGCGTGGTATGGACATTTCTGAGCGGCGATACGGATTTATAGAAAATAATCGAATGAAGGTGAAACGTTTTTCTATTAAATCTATTAAATCAGTGGGAGAAGTGGCGGTCCGGTAATTTATGTAAGTACTAGAATCTCTTCCACTCAGCAGATCTGATACCTGCAGATTAGGGACCGCATTCAGAGATCCGTGTCTGTGCGAGGCTAATTTGACTACGGGCTATTCAAGGATGCACTTCCGTGCATCCTATAGCCCGCTCTAAATAGCACGTATGGTGTGCAAGGCACATCCGACTTGTTAAAAACTAGTCGAAGCCTTAATCGCATATTTTTTTTTTTTTTAACCTAAGTTTTACCTAATTTAAAAAAACGTTCCCCCCGCAACCTATGTTACAAAATTAAATAAATAAAGTCCCGGCTGACAGGGCATACTGCCACTAGTAGAACTACAGGCACAAGCATGCCCATGAATGACAAGGCATGCTAGCGCTTGTAGAACTACTATCGTCAGCATGCCCTGCCCTAAATCCCTACACATGGCCATTTATTTAAAAAAAAATTCCCTGTTGGCAGGGACTTTATTTACTTAATTTTTTAACATAGGTTGCAGTGCGTCAGGCAGGGGAAGGGGTTAATTTTAAAACTAAAAGTGTTTTGTTTTTTTTTTTACTTTTTTATTTCAGTTCCGTTGAGCTGCCTCTACGCATCCCTGAGATGGTTGAAGCGTTGGGATTTGTCCGCATCCACCGGACTGGTGTGCACGGAGTATTTAAATGAGAAAAGTGAAGCCATAAAATCCACCAGCAATACGACTTCCTTGCGCATTTAGCACATGCGCAGTGTTTAAAAAATGCATTGTATCCGTGTGATTTTCACATGGATGCGATACTCTGAATCCGGTCCTAGTTCTCTTTATCAGGACCATTAGATGGTGCAATCACCCAGAACACAAAGCAAAAGGAAGTGGGCGCAAACGATTTAGAATATAAGATTGTCTAAATTAACAGCTTATGGCTGATATTAGTTTTCCTTTTTTGTCCTTTTTGCAGCTACAGCTCTGGTCTTTCTGTGCCCTAAAATGTTGTTCATTCTTGTGGATAGATTTACTAAGCTGCAGGAAAGGAAAAGTGGAGATATTGCCCATAGCTACCAATCAGATTCTAGCTCTGCCTTCCTATTACTAGAAAATGTAAACTAGAATCTGATTGGTTGCTATGGGCAACATCTCCACGTTTCCATTCCCGCAGCTTAGTAAGTTTGAGCCTTGGGGTCTTTGGGCCTGATTCAGAGATACGATATTATCACTATTTAGGTGCATATATTTAGGATCTTAAGAAATTCGCATCATTACGCATGCGCAGTAATAGTGCAACGCCATCTACGTAGAGGTTAGGATCCTAAATTCGGTAAGCGCGGACCTGTGAATCGATCGCAAGCACTTCAGATCCGAAGTGCTGCGTAAATCTAGGACCCGAAGGATTTGCATAGATATGGGCGGGGGGAGGCATTGAGATGAGGGAAAGTGGGCGCGAGCAGACACTTAGGATCTTAAATAAACGCAACTAATTCACTTAAGATCTCAAATGACAGCGCAGAGTTAGGGTTAGTCAATGCTGGTCTAACTTTAAGATCCGCCGCTGTTTTCAAGGGGAGTGACTGTTTATTCAGTGGGTTGTAACCTGCTCCGACCTGCCACTTAAATCCGTATATTTGAGATCCCATCGGAAGCGGATCTTTGAATCAGGCCCTTTATCACTTTGTAATGTGTTGTTTGTCTACAATGTATTGTCCTGTTATACTATGTAATGTGAAGTCTTTCTGTGTGTCTTTTCTAAGGTGCAACATAAAAATATAAGATAATAATATTGAACCAGATCCAGAGTTTGAAAACAAGAGGAAATCAAGTGGCAACACCATATTAAATTTTAATGGGAGTAAAATAAATGTCATTCTTGGCATGCAGGGAGAATACTTTGTTTTTGCTTATTACACACAGATACTGACCAGCTTTACTTTCAAACTCTTATTTAGACTTAGGCTGGGTACACACTGGGGCTATTTCCACAGATAATCTTTCCAATCACACAATCAAAAGAACATTTCACCAGATATCTCACCAGTGCGTACTGTCCACAGGGTTGCTGACTTTTTAAAGGTTCCCTCCGGGAGATCCCAGGGGAAAGCTATACATTTTTGCAAAAGGGCGGGGATTAAAGAAGCGATTCATGCAAATCGCACCATTAAGCCCCGTCCCATGTCAATCACAATGGTAATCTATATTGTTCCAGGGGATAACTCCAGGGATTACAGTTGTTATTGACATGGGGACTTGTGTGAGATTTGCCGTTTCTCCCGGGATTCCAGGAGAACTGGCCACATTTAGGGAGTCTCCCGGATATTGGAGAGTAGGCAACCCTGACTGTCCACAGATGCTCAAAAATCTTTTGAAACCATTTGTGATCTTTTGATGTGACCTTTTGGAGCTCCTAATATGTCAGTTTAATGATGAAAAGATATCTTTTGCTTTTTGCAAGTGTGTACTGTGTCTATTAGGAGATCTTTGGACAGTACACACTGGTCAGATATCTGGTGAAACAGTCTTTTGATTGTATGATTGGAGAGATCATCTGCTGAAAAGCCACAGTGTGTGCCCTGAGTATTCTCATCTCTAACACTGTTTGCCAGACATGAAATTTGCCTCCCCAGCAATTCAACATGGTTTAGTCTAAGTCTAAAGATGCACCTGTTTTCCTTTTATTTTCAAATTCTTGAGCTACTTTAATTAAATACTATTATTTTACAATGTGCATATAGTGACTAACAAGTATAAAATACATTACAACAATTATCTTCTTTTCATGGTGTTATCTCACGTCTTAGCTTGTACGATTTAAATAAACACTGTTTCAATTTCCATTCTGCACTCAAACATGTTGCTACTTGTTAAGAGATATTAACTGAATTATTAGGAACACTTCTTGCGGTTTCTCTCCTGTTATCCACAGGATTACTTGAACAAATTATTCTTTCACACAAGTGTTTCATACTTATTCTATATATAGTCATCTCTATGTACAAGTGACCATAATATGATTATGTTTCAGAGCTTAATTTTAAATACCTACAGATTATTTCACTCTGCTCTTGTTTGTATAAAGGTCACCTTATGATATTATAATGGGCATTGCATTCTATAATGAGTAGATTTCTAAAAGGTAGTTCTTCTGTAGCACTGACCTTATTATGCAATAAATATGTTTGTTTTTTATGTATATTTTAATTAACAATTTATTTTATATGGACAATTGTGTATATATGTGTTTGTATA
>WWET01000818.1:453233-472364 GCA_011038615.1 Limnodynastes dumerilii
GATACGCTGTGCTTTAGTAAGCACAGCGCATCGGCGTAGGTCTGGATCAGGCCCGTAGGCATTAAACAGGTTGAGGTTGTGGCTTTGCAAGGCCCATAACCATCAGGCATTTTATTCTGCACTGAAGAAGAGACTGATGGGAATTTGATACATTTTCTGTACGGTTCTGCGTAATGTTTAGGCACTATGTAAAAACCATCAATAAATAAATGACATGATACGTCTCTTAGGTATACATTGTGCGTGGGGAAAGATCCAATACTCACAAAACCTAGGTCTCTCCCTTGAATTTAGACCCTTTTGGTATATCTGAATGTATACGTTCTTTGTACTCTAATCATGTGAAAATACACTTCATTGGGGTAAATGAAAGCTGTTCTTATTAACAAGGTGTGTTTTTGTAGCCCACATACTGGCAGAAGGAGCAGTAACGCAAGCAGCAGTATGGTTAACTGTTTTTATAAAGTTTACGACTTCCTGTGGTGAAACTATGGAGGAATGCTTTTGGCTGCAAAAGCCTTGGTATAGGTTCTTCTGGCATACAAAAATCCCTCAGACATGTCCCTGAAGTTGTAAGGATGACATTTCAATTTAATAAATGTCACGAACAGTTTCCGAAACTGCAAATGTGCTCCAAACAAGAGTTGGGCTAACGCGCAGCACATCTGTGTTATTCAGACAGATTTTTTAAAGTTCATCCAAGTTCTTCCAAAAGCAGAATATATCCCCTTCTGGAATTTAGTTCACACTGTCTGAATTTATGCTTATGAGCTAAAACAGATTAAGAAATTCAATGCAAATTAAAAGATTTAAATATGTGTACAGAGTTATTTTTCAATATTAATATATCTCACTACCTGTGATTTACAAAAAGCAATCTTTTATATTCAGTCATCTGACAACCTACTTTCCCCCTTCCCTTACCAGCCATTACCACTACGCCATATGTTTTAGCTCTTCCAGATGAAGCTGTGAGAGAATTTTATCCTTCAGTGCTCACACAGACTACAAGTGTCAAATCCAAAACTGCTCAGAGCCAATGTTTAGTGATGTCTTTGACAGTTGCCTGTTAACTAACCAAGGGTCATATCAGTATCAGAAATATCAAATGCGCAATTCTCCTGCATTTCTATGGTTATCTTGCAGAAAGCTGGCATGTGCGAGCAGATACATTTTTTATAAGAAAATTAATTTTAATTTTTTCCCTGGTTATCAGTTATCAGCTGTCACTTGTAGTTCTCTAAACCCAGCAAGCCCCGTCTGCCATTTTAGGGCCTGATCCTAATCTAATAACGTTACCCTGATGCAGAAGTGGTGTGATTTGCTGTCAGTGTGTGCCAGATGATTTGCAAGGGAACTCAGTTGCATACATCCGCATGCCTAATCATTGCAGGGAAGCGAGGATAGGCAGGCAGATGAAGGTAAATGGGTGGCGTAGGCAGATCCATGCAGAGATATTATGGTAGGGTTCCGGACACGTAAGTGTACAGAACTCCACATGGAAAATGCACAGATGTCAGGATCAGGTCCTTGGATATCAGGCTTATCAGGCTTTCATGATACTTTTAGTGCACAAAGTAACTTCCTCGATAATACTTATCCGGAATGCACTGCGACGTATCCAGACATACGAAGAATGACGCCTCTGCCAGTTTCTGACAGAGGGACTGTTGAGGTTGCAAGTGGACGTGACTTGATAGTACAATACTAATATACATATCTTTTTATCTGCGTACCGATTCATTTCATATTTGCAAGAGTCAGTCTGTTGGTGCATTGGTGGTGGTTAATGTTGTCACTCGGATGTGTAGATATAGTAGACTTTTGATGGTGGATTTGTATGCAGACGTTGCTAGGGGATCCAGCTGCATTAGAATAGTAACTTAGGGCACGGTCTGGCACTATTAGGGAGAATCTGACAGTCCTTAGGGATGCACACTGTGACTACACATTCAGACAGATGAATAAGCGCAGGTATATGGATCGGCACTTCTGGCAGTGGGATTGTGGACAAAACTCCAGATCAGGTCCATTGAGGCTAAGCACAAAGGAATAGGAAAATTGTTATGTGACAATAAAACAATAATTGGAAACAAAAGAAAATTATTGAAAACACTTACAAAGAATAACAAAAAATGAATGGTACTGGTAATGGAATAATTCTATATAATCCTGTATTCAATATGTCATCTTATGTATAAAAGTCAGTTATTGCTTTTCATGCTATATCAGGGCTCGACAATCTTGTTTTTAGAATCTAGCAGCCAGACCAAAAATGTCTGCAGTTGTAAGACGTTGTACATTGTTATTTCTTGTATGCGATCTAATGTGAAATTCAGACTGTTTATTTCTGTTTGCTCCAACAAAAAAATATAATACACAAATAAATAAATATTTAAAATTTACCTTCTTATGACTATTCGCCAATTAGCCACTTTAAAAAAAGATACAGGACCGGATCCAGAGTTAGATCAATAAATATTTAAAATTTACCTTCTTATGACTATTCGCCAATCAGCCACTTTAAAAAAAGATACAGGACCGGATCCAAAGTTAGATCCATTGGCCATTTATGCATTCTCTACCAGCCAGTTCTCAATGAGGCATAGCAATCGTTCCCCAGAGCACCAAACTTAGTGCTCTGATAGGTAAGAGGAAAAACTACCCCAACTGTTTCCCTAATTCTAACCCTAATCCTCCCCTTCCATTACCCTAACCCTAACCCTCCCTTCCCCGCAGCCTAACCCTAATTCTCCCTTCTCTCTAGCCTGACCCTAACCCTTCCTTCTCTATAGCCTAACCCTAAGACCCCTCTCCCCACAGTCTGACCCTAACCCTTACCTTCTATGGCCCTAACCCTAACCCCCCCTTCCTAACCCTCAACAACAAAAGTCCCCAGAGAGGTTACTCACCTCTCCGATTGGCACACTCAGGAACTTTCGGCTGTCTTTATTTCTAAAAGCAGCCCATTGCAGCATGAATTGCAGCCGCTAGAGACATAAAACAACGGTAGTAGCTTCAATTGGTTCTGGAATCAACGTTAACTGATGTTTTTATTTTTTGAAGTTGCTGGCTACTTAATCTTAAATATGGGCCTCACAACACAGAGAAAAAAGTATCTACCACGGAAGGAGAAAATTAAAAGCGTTATTTGGAAATGGTGGAAAAGGGGCAGACTCTAGTCCACAGAATTCTGCACTTTTAACATTTAAAAAGTGAAATAGTCATTTTGAAAGAAACTTCCCCTTAATCCTATTCTCAGTTTTACTTATTTATTTATTTACTTACTTACTTACTTACTTACTTACTTACTTATTTATATTTTAATTTTACCAGTCCAAGTAAACAATTATGAAAGAAACAAAGTGGCAGCAATTGAAATATACAAAATATATTCAAAATATACATGTAATTAATAGATAAACACTCTAAAAATTGAGGGCCTATGTAGGTTCAGGATATATTAATATTGAGAGCCTTTGTGGTCCTCTTTTCCAGTTATTGCTCCATTATAATCTGCACATGCACAAAATAAAAGAAGATGGAAGCTTGAGATAAGCCCAAGTCCAATAGGGCAATATGGGAATCGACAAGTACAGTGAAAAAGAAAGAACAACTACAAGAAAAATGCATTTCTTCATATTTTATTTTGCTCTGAGATTTTTGAACCAGAATGAGGGCATCAGTAGAATATACAGTAGCAATCAATGTCAGTCTGTCTATTTTATGATAGCGCTGAAGAGATCTGTTTCACTCTGTGAGAGTCTTTGTCAGGACTATCTGGTACTGCCAGGATAACAGTAAAATGGCATCATGATCTCAGTGTTTTTCAAATACATGCTGGCCTTCTATAGAAATAAAGCACATTGCTAAGATTTCTTACACCCAAATGTAGTCACAGTCACTGACAAAACATCAGCTCTCTGGTTTGCATCACAGATGTAGTAATAGGTTAAAATTGTTGTTCTGCCACATTACAAATTTCAATTTCATTGATTAACTTAACGCCTTCTTTTCAAAACAAATGGGTTTCTTTCTTTCTTTCATTTTATTTTCTGACTCACAGGCTTCTCTAAATATAATATAGATCAGTGGTCGAAGTGGAAAGTGGCGGTATGGACATTTAGAAGTGGCGGTATGGACATTTAGATGTGGCGGTATGGACATTAAGATGTGGCGGTATGGACATTTAGAAGTGGCGGTATGGACATTTAGAAGTGGCGGTATGGACATTTAGTAGTGGTGATATGAAAATTTAGAAATAATAGAAGTGAATGGAGATTTATACCTTTTCAATTAAATCCATGGGAGAAGTAACGGTATGGTATACCCCCATAAACCCCTTTACTTCAAACCCTGATATAGATTGCATTTTAGTGGTCTATAGAGGTATTTACTACTGTAGTTGAGTAGTGGTGTTTCTATACCGTGTCCAGGGTGTCAGGTAGTTTTCAGTCTGTCAGATATTTATATGTTCCAGAGATGAAGAGGCGTATTCAGAGATTCGTTTTTTAAAGTTACGCAATTATACGCATGGCCTGAGCAAGGAAACACCCACCAGCAGCCCCGACACTCCCCTCTCCCGGACGTGTGGTCGGTGACTTACGAGTCCATAGACCACTTGTGTTTCCAGGTGTACTTACGTGCGTATAAGTGCTGCGTCCGTGCGATTCTTGATAACCGCGTCTCCATGGGTTCATTATGTAAATTTTCCCATATGTCTGATTTCCGTGCGTATGTTCCCAAATGCGATTCACATGTACGGCCATTAGGCACCTCTGTGCATATAGTCTATGTAAACTACGTACATAAAGTTACTTCGCATGCGCAAGTAATCAGATCCTAGAAATACGCACGGAACTTCCCTCAAAAACGGATCTCTGAATACGGCCTGAAATTGTATCCTGACATTGTTCAGATGCCATCTAGATATGTAACTGTGTACTGAGTATAGTGTGGTAGAATATGTCCGGCTTACTGTATTCAAGGGGCCTAATCCAGACCTAGGCTCGTGTGCGGCTTTACATTGTTTGTAAGCGTAAAAATGGCCATTTGTACTTTCTGCGCATGCGCAGTTGATCTGATCAGATGTTAAGCCATGAAATTCTGAGCGTATGGGCCTTGAGCGTACCAGCCTCGTAACAACGCTCAAGGGGGCGTGTCTGCCATATGAAATCCATAAGTATGCACCGATGGCGAGGTGAAGCATTTAAATCATACAGTATGGGTGTGGTAAGCGTCGTAACCACGCAAGCAGCTTACGGACGCCTGTGGTTACAATCAAAAAAGTTAGGGTAGGGTTTGCTCCGCATTAGACAGCAAAACTAAGCATGAACAAGGGGAGTGCCTGGGGGAGCGCATCGTAGGTAAATGGAGTAAATACGCTTCGCACATGAGCGTTTCGTGAGCATAGGTCTGGATTAGGACCAAGGTTCATAAAACGGTCTTTACTGAATGACCTCAAGGATCATGGTAACAGGTCAATTGTAAATCCTACAACAATACAAGATATACAGTTACTTTTGTTACAGAAGGAACATGTTTCCAGCTGTGAGTTTCATTATCTGTGTTCTATTTGATCACTCTGCTAAGTACCTTTCATGACTGTAAGAGTGTTATAAATGTACTCATAATATCATAACATGCAAATGATAAAAACAAATAGTGTATATGGTTCCCAGTATGGGAAAATTATGGCCCACAGTTGGTGCTAAAACAAAATCCTTAAAACAGGTTTTAACTATTTAAAAATTTGAGCAGTGTAATATTTATGCATTTATGTGGCAATGTTAAACAATGTTTTAATTGGTCCCACCACAAAGCGGGATCGGGAAGTCATCCCTCCAGAAATTCTTTGTGTTGGCGTTAGAAGATTTGTGCGCACTATGAAAACGTTTACTAGATTTGTTGTTCTGATTGAAAAGTCAATAAAGAACATTGAAATACCTAGAAAGAAGCAGAGTGAGAGCCAACATCTCTACCTTTACCATTTTTCATGAAAAAAAAAATATAAAATCCCAAAACTGTTTTTTTGATTTCTTCATTTGGATTATATTGATAGCAATTGTCCATCTCTGCAGAATTCCAGACTAGTACAGTATTTATTTGTTTAAATGAAGTCTGTATTCAGAAGATGGCTGTGATAAAGGTCCCCATGGAAATGTGCCATGTTTTCAATCATGGAATACACTGGATTGTCAATATTTTAGAAAGTAACAACAGATAAGAGAAACGTGGCCCATCCAGTCTGCCTAGTAGCACATTACTTCTGAATCTACCACCCTCCAGTTTATATCCATGCCCTCATGTTCTATTACACCTCTTCCTTTGAAAAATTCCACCCTCCTCTAGCCGGTCACAACCCTTGATATATTTGAAAGCTGCTGAATCTACCACCCTCCAGTTTATATCCATGCCCTCATGTTCTATTACACCTCTTCCTTTGAAAAATTCCACCCTCCTCTAGCCGGTCACAACCCTTGATATATTTGAAAACTGCTATCTTATCCCCCCTCTCCCTTCTCTGCTCCAAGTTATATATGTATAGTTCCTCTAGCCTTTCTGGGTATGTTTTGTGGCACAGGCCATGGACCATTTTAGTTGCTCTTCTTTTCACAGTCTCTAATGTATTTATATCTTTCTGGAGATATTGCCTCCAGAACTGAACACAGTATTCTAGGTGACGTCGTACCAACGATCTATAAAGGGGCATCACTACTTCTCTCTTTCTGCTACTAATTCCTCTCCCTATGCAACCAAGCATCTGACTTGCCTGTCTCATTGCTTTGTTACATTGCTTGGCTACCTTTAAGTCACATGAAATAATGACTCCTAGATCCATTTCCTCCTCAGTAGTTTCTAATGTAGTGTCATTAATGATATATTGAACTTTTAGCTATATGTGTCCCAAGGCATTTAACTGCAGTTGCCAAACTCTTCACCATACCTCCAGTCTACCTATATCATCCCTCATTTTCTGTACCCCTCCTGGCGTGTCTACCCTTTTACATAACTTTGTGTCATCTGCAAAAAGGCTTATTTTCCCCTCGATACCACAGGCGATATCACCTATAAAGATATTAAATAGCACTGGTCCTAGTACAGATCCCTGGGAACTCCACTGATTGTGCCCGAAAGGGATTCCATTTACTACAACCCTCTGTTGTCTATCTTGTAACCAAGATTGTATCCATGCAGCTATCATTGAATCTAATCCCAAAGTTTCCAATTTAACAGTCTGCGATGCGGCACAGTGTCATTTTATACCACTGCTACACCACACCATTCAATAAGTGATATTCAGTGCTGGAAAATGTAATAATTGTGCTACATTAGGAGGACCCTTTCCATAAGGAAAGTTTATAGTCTCCTGAATCAACTGGTCATACAGCTGATTACTCTGGTTACACATTTTCTGGACTACATCCGAGCTCTGATAGTAATTGATTGTGTGCTCAGATTTTCTAATACCGGTGGAACTTGTCCAGTTCCTTTGTGACAGCTTTTTTATTTCTTAAATGTATCTACCTTTGATCTTAATTTCTTTAATATGTCATCTGTATATAAATATTATACTACACTATTACACATTTCTATGTGAGTTTCTTTCTTTAGAATGCTCGTTATTGTTCATTCATTTTTGTTGGACAGCCACATTTTAATGGCTTTGTGTGCAGTTTTCAATATAAGGGTTCAGCTTCCTTTTAATTAGGAGAAGGTTACTCTTGAACCTCATTAAATGTTGTGTACACATGGCCCACCAGGTATCAGAATGCTCATGATATTGGCCTCGGCTAATATCAGCCAGTGACTACCATTACTGTCAGGCAGACAGTTATATATTTAATCAACACATTTAAGAAAGCTGAAAAATTATCTTTGGCAGGGAAAAAATTAATCATAACATAAGAAGGTGTTGTATCCAAGGGAAAAAACAGCCATTTAGCTGCTCTCCAACAATATCATACTATGTCAGAGGGGTAATAGTAGTGGTTTCATTTCTGGTATATTAATTGATGTAAACTAATCTCATTTTCATTGAATTTTAATAATCTTCCTTCTTTTCCTCTTCCTTTTTTCTATTAATAGCGCTTTACTCCCACAAATTGGCACAGAGACCTGAGAGGCATTCCAAGCGTGTCCATTACAACAGCACAGGATAGGATACACATTTGGACACTAGACATGGATACTACACTGTTTCTCACTCTAATTAAAGAAGCTATATCTGGTATTTCCATATTTAAAAAAAAAAAATAACAAAAAAACATTAACCTATCCAAAATATGAATCTGATATTTCCTAATACCAATGACTATAGTTATGTTTCACCATGGTCTAGCACGTATAGCATGTAAAACTGTTAAAGGCTTTAGCATGGGAAAATAAAGACATTCGTGTTTTAAAGTGTTAGCAGCAATCTCTGTAAACTCAATACATAATTACATAACATTCTTATGAATGAAAACTACGTAGGATCCACGATTGCGTTAATCAGAGCTGGATTAAGGTTTGTGGGGACCCCTGGATAATTAAACTGTGGGGGCCCCCAACACACAAAAATACACACAAACACAGGCTCCCTGCTGAAGACTAGATGTTTGTAGGGGCCCTTTGTGTGTGGGGGCCCCAGGGCGACGATTGTCCTATGATTGTCCTGTGATTAATCCAGCCCTGGCGACAATCCTGGGCTATGTAGTCTCAGAATAAACGTATTTTTCCTGAAATCAGCGGTTTTCGCTATAGAAGTTCCTTTCCGGCTGTCTCTATTTCGAATATGCAGCCTTTTTAGAATTTTTTTTAATGAATAAGTGAGTGTGCCGATCGCCATACTCACCCATTCATTTTCACTGGACCCGCCGCTGTCTACTCCGGAGAGGTTTGGAACTGGCTGGGAGAGAACGGCCATATCGAAATAGGGGAGGTCGGTCGCAACGGAGTCCCACATTCTATCCCTAGTGCTCATTACCTTTCCCATAGATATAATGCTTAGAAAGTGGCCAATTTCTCATAAATCTTATCATTTTTATAAGTTTCTTCTCACATCTCTTAGCTATGTAAAAACCCCTAACAGAGTAGATGAAGATCAAAGCACTTAAAGCCTTATTGAATTTGCCTTTTTAAATGAAAGTACATACAATGTTTTAGGTCTGATTTGTGTGTACTTTTATATGTTCATCTTAATCCAAATGACTAAAGAATCAACACGGATGCTCACATTATATGTAATCAACACTTTATAAGGTGGATTTACATAACTTTATTTAATGCTCTTCTAAACACATTTCTTATATTATTGCAGATAGCATTTACTGTTCTGATTAGTTTTATCTTAACCACAATATATTACAAAGCAATCATTTACTATAGCCATAGTATTTAATATCTCCTGTCTTATGACATTTGCAGACTACGTTCTTTCTAATCTTTTATTGCTTACAGTAATGTCCCACAAATTCTTAGCCGTAAACTTATCTGTGTTGCCGGATATTATTTCTCCATGTAGCAGCCGTATGAAAGGAATTTGTAGACCTTTTTCTAGAAATATATGTTTTAATGTAAGCAAGTATATGTGACTTATAAAGATTTCATTTGCTATAGGAAAATTGTTTCTGCAGCAGCAAATACGTTTGGGTAAGATTTCTGGAGCTTTAAACCACAATATGTAAAAGCTTTGTTAAGTAAACCATTTACCTATCTGTATTTTATGGAGTAACTCGATTGGATCACATTCTATAAAGCACACTTTTTAACGTTTTCCTCTGTTTTACAACTAATATCATTTATATTTATTGGCCTGCAACTTTAGCTTTATATATATATATATATATATATATGTTATATTTTTATATAGTCAGAAATATATATAACACAGTGAGGCATATCTAATAACATAGCAATGTTCTTTATAGATATAAATTTAAAATTACAATTTTGTTCTGTAAAAGAATCAGATTGTGCTATTTCATTGGAACAATACTTAGATTTATCAATTAATTAGTGGATTATTATGTTACAAATAAAGGAGTATTACATCCCTTAAGGGAACCTATTATCGAAACCACATGAATCACTGGCACATTCTCTTTGTGTAGGTCACGTGATATTTCAACTGAGCAGCTATCTGCATTGTTATATCTCTATTCAAAAGATCACTGCATGCATGACTCCAATTATAGCAGGAATCCCACAAAGATAGGTTTCTTACTTTTAAATAGTTCTTTTTTTTATTTTCAAATCATTGTGGAGTGCAAACATGAATTATAAGACTCCAAAACTTCAGAATTAATAATATAAACTTTTTATTTTTATTTTGGTACATTAATTATACATGTTTTTTCTCAAGGGATCTCTCAAGTTCAAAATTTTAGTCTCATGGCCCCAAGATAAGATCAAGACATATAATAATCAGATTTATTTGCTTGACTGAGTTAAACTGGGTACACACCTATCCAGTTATAGGCATACAGTAGTTGTCAACTCTCCCTGAACATCAGAGAGACTCCCTGAAGAGTAGGTGATCTCCCTGACTCCCTGAAGTGTTTGACAATCTCCCTGATGCTGATTCAGTTCCAAAAGTCATTGCTGTATGATGACAGAATTTAGAAATTGTGTCCAGTTTCTCTGCATTGAGGCCTAGGGAATTGCCATTTTCATTAAGGCCAAGATGCAATCAGTCAATATGACATTAATTATGGAGACAGAAATGGTTATTTGTTAATCAGCTACATACATTTAGCCCCCTTTTTTTTTTAAAAGATGAAGAAAATAGTGGATCTGTGATTCTCAGTCTTCAATGATACTCTGATTTTCAGTATTCACTGACAATTTACAATCAGTAAATAATAATGCTGCTATTAATACTGTCAAGATCATGATTTGTTGTGATAAAGAGGTTGCATCTGTTGATTTAGTTTTATAAACTTCCTAATGAATCACAATAATGGTGCAATGTCAGACAAATGTATGTAGTGTGGATGACTGCCTGTCCATAGTCTCCTGGGATGTGGCTCACTGGTACACATCGTTTTCTAGCAGACATCTGCAATGAAGACAGCGTGGACCCTGCGACAAGTGCAGATGTGACTGCTCTAACCCTAATACTCAACCTAACCTTCAATTAGATTAACCTTAATCCTTCTTCTCCCACAGCCTAACCCTAACTTTCCCTTTCTATTATCCTAAACTTAACCCTCTCTCTCCTACAGCCTAACCCTAACTTTCCATTTCTATTATCCTAACCTTAATCCTCCATTTCCCGTAGCCTAACCCTAACCTTTACCCTCCACGTCCGACAGCTAAGAAATAACGGTAACCTTCCAAGTTCCATAGCTTAACATAACGAAACGATAATTTACGATAAAATGACTACGCATGCGCAGGTGCATATATCGGTAAAATACGGAAGTATGAGCAATACGTCTGGTGGTGTGAATCCGGGCCTTTGAGAGTAAATAATAATAAAAAAAAAAAAATGCAACTTGTGTACTGAGCTGCATTACACCTCGCAGCCTCTGCCTATATGCATCGGTTTGCATGTTTCAAACACATGCACCTTTTCAGCACGCCCTATGTAAAAGTCACAGCTCTTGATAGGACGGATGCATACCTTGTTGATAGATCCATTGTTGCACATGGTGCATTTTGTGGGCCGGATTAAGACTTTAGACCAAATCCAGTCCCCTGGGCATTGACTGCACGCATATACTGTTCATTTACTACCCCTGTCACTCCATTCTCCCATGCAGACTGTGCATGACTTACACTGCCATAAGGCAACCTTAAGTTCAAACCCATCAAACCCATCTCCACTGTAAAATTTCACACCTTGCGGAGTTTAGGGGGGATGCACCCAGTGGCAGGGGGACAGGGGGGCTTGTGCTTCCTGGGCCGCACCGCTTTTTGGTGGTTTTGGGCCGGTCCCTGGCGGTCTAGTGGAGCCACATATTCGGCAGCACATATACAGCACAGCACAAACTATGTAGCCGGACTACGTGGCCACATCATTCACTCTGTCTTTGTACAGAGTACACAGTGCTCCTATGAGAGCCCTGTAGAACCATATCTGATCATGTAAATGATGTGCCTTTACATCTACAGCAGCGTCATTCACATGAACAGATGTGGTCCTGTATAAGGAGCCCTGTATAATCTATACTGAAAGAAAGTGAATATTGCGGAGGTGATCCCTGCACAGCGCACCGTGGAGGAGGAGGAAAGAGAAAGAGGAGTGCAGAAAAGGTAAGTGAAGGGGAAAAGATGGGATAGGGGCAGTTATAAAGGCTGGACACATACATAAGGGACAGTAATAAAGACTGGACACATACATAAGGGACAGTAATAAAGACTGGACACGTATATAAGGGGCAGTAATAAAGGCTGGAGACGTACAGTATATAGGGGGCAGTAATAAAGGCTGGAGACGTACAGTATAAAGGGGGCAGTAATAAAGGCTATATATATATATAGGGCAGTAGTAAATGCTGGACACATATATAAGGGGCAGTAATAAATGCTGGATACATATATAAGGGGCAGTAATAAAGGTTGTACACATATACAGGGGCTGTTTTAAAGACTGGACACAAATACAAGGGGTGGTAATAAAGGCTGGATATTCAAGGGGCAGAAATGGAGGCTGGACACATACATGGGCGTAACTATAGGGGGTGCAATGGGTGCAATTGCTTTGGGGCCCGGTGGCTTAGGGGGCCTGCTGGTCCAGCAATCACCCCGCTGCAACTGTGCTTAGCATTTGTCCAGATGACATCGGCTGCTTCTTAAGCGGTGCTCCGTGGATTGATTGCAATGACTCCTCAAGGACTTTCAGAATTCGGCCGTTCTACCCGGAGCCCCACACCCCTCTAAAGTTTGCCAGCCAACCCCTTGATGCACCACCCTGATAGATAGGTCTTCTGGCATATGGAACTAAGTTCCCAATGCCTGGATTTCCGTTCCTTAACATCTGGCACACATGCATGCTGCCATTAGCGTGCAGAATACAGCTGTCATACAGAGGTTGGGATCTGGTCCTTTGTTATGTATAATCTCCTCTGCACATAATGAAGCAGGAGAAGTGTACTGCGGCACTTAGCAAACCAAGTGTTGTACATTAAGCTTTATCGCAAAGGCTCAAGTACAGAACCATTTCTGCCGTTCTACGCATGCGCCGAGCATATTTTGCCTGGTGTAATCCATGGCTCTATGAGCCATGGATCTAGCGTCTGTAACTACAGCGTAGTTACGGACAAAGGGGCGGGCAGCTCTGTTACTATGCTGTAGTTATGGAAGCTGGGCGGGGGAGGGTAATTAGGACGAGAGGGCTGGGTATAGTGTTTTACGCTCTTGTGTGAGCGTAGTTACACACAGTTACGCCGGCTGAAGTTAGGGTAGCCTTCAGCCGGCATAACTGTGTGTAACTATGCCCACACTGGGGGAGGGAAAGGGGGAGTGCACCAGAGCTACGCTGACCTTACTTATGGCCAGCGGGCCAGCGTAGCTCTGGATAAGGTCCATTGTATTGAAATACTTATACTTTAATATGGAGTTAGTCCTTTTTTTGCAGCTATAACACTTTCCACCCTTCTTGGAAGACTTTCCATAAGATTTTGGAGTGTTTCTGTGGGAATTTAAGCCCATTCATTCTGTAGAGCATTTATGAGATCAGACACTGATGTTGGAGAGAAGGCCTGGATCGCAATCTCCATTTAAGTTCATCCCAAAGCTCGATGGGGCTGAGGTTAGGGCTCTGTGTGGACCAGTCAAGTTCTTCAACACCAAACACATCAAACCATTGTCACTGGGGCATGGTCATGTTGGAATAGCAACCCCCAAACTAATTGCTACAAAGTTGGAAGCATAGTATTGTCCAAAATGACTTGGTATACTGATACATTACGATTACCCTTTACTGGAGATAAGGGGCCAAGCCAAAACACTGTGATTTTACATGGTTCTCCACTTTGTAGCTCAGTTGCTGTTGTTTCTAAACTCTTCCACTTTCTAATAATATCACTTACAGTTGACCGTGGATATTCAGCAGGGATGAAATTTCACAAACCGTCTTATTGGAAAGGTGGCATCCTATCACAGCACCACACTTGAAGTCACTGAGCTCTTCATAATGACCCATTTTGTATCACAAATATTTGCAAATGGAGACTGCATGGCTAGGTGTCTGATTTTATATTCCTGTGGCAAAGGGCCTGATTGAAACACCAGAATTCAATACTTCACAGGTGTGGACAAATACTTTTGTCCATCTAGTGTATAAATATGGTTCCATTTATGTAAGTGTAGATTACTGTTGCCCACAAGATGGGCTATTTAATAACATTTGTGGAATGCTGCCATATTGATCATTTGGTACCACAGCACAGAGCAAATTGCTTCTCCTGATATGTGAAATGTAGCCCTGTTCCACAGTTCCGTCCTGGGAGTGTTTCTGGTGGTCGATAACACAGAAAGCCATTTCACTACATGGTGCAGGCAGTATTTTAATATAGTGTGGGTGTAGTAAGTGTTTTCTGTACAGTCCAGATTTCTGTGCTGTCCCCAAGTTACATGAGGATGGCTCAAAAGTTTTAAGGTAAGTGCTGAGGAACGTGATTTGCAAGCATGAGGAGTGGTACTGAAGCCTGAGCACAGCGAATCTGAAGACTGGCCGCGGTCCTGTGTCTTGCATCTCCCAATTCCGTGTGCTAGACAGCCTGATAAGTAATAATACAACCATACTGTCACCATGTTGCAGTACAAGTTAGCCCGTGATTGAAGTGATACCTTTGTACAAGTAGCTACCTCACTGACAGCGCTTGGGTTCCTGCAGAATAATTGTGCTGCTGGACTGCCAGGTAAAATGCCAGGACAGACTAATGGTTTTTTAATATCATTTTTTTATTTTTATTTTTGCCTTCATTAATATTCTTGTGCAGATGTGGTCGATGACACATACAGATGAGGCTTATTTTATTCCTCTGTCTGCTCAGGGCTACAGCATGTTCCCAGCAAATGTTTGAAGAAAATACTGGGAAAATGAATTACCAGTTGGTGTCTTCATCCAGCTGCACATTGTGTATTCCATAAAGTATGTAAGGCTTAAATGTGAAATGCAGTAATAATTATTCATTAAACTATAACAGAATCCAAAGCAGACAGTTTTTGAACCTACAAGCTGCTGTTAGCGTGACATCTTTGAACATCAGTTTTTATTTTGGAGCTTTTTATATATACACATTAAAGGCTCAAAGAAATACAGTATATTAACACAAAACATTAAGAAGATTCTGTTTTCCATTAGGCTGTAGTGAGATGCTAGCAATAAACAAAGGAAAGAATGTGGGCATTGTCCAAGATATTAGTGATCAGTGTGCACTGTCTTTACAAAAAATGTATTTACATAGTAAAAGAGATTAACAAAATTGCAATGAAATAAAAATAAAAGACAGTCACTTGAATAACGTTATGTATGGCAAACAATTTACATTTCAGAAAGATTCCAGAGTTTTGCAGCACAACTTTGGATTAGATTTTTTGTTTTTGCTTTGTTCTTTTTTCCTTTGCTATGCCAGTGGTTGGCCATGTTATAATTGTAATAAGTAGATTTTTAGTGTCTGGGAAAAACATGAAAACTGCGGTCCTCTAGCACCCAAATAAACCTTAAGTATTCTCTGGTCATCACCACATTACAACTGTATGCCCTTTGTAGACACCTCTTACACTACTCCTAGATACAGTAACTGGGAACTAGGGGTCGGATCCAGACCTGCGAAAGTCACCTCACACATTCCCCCTCCAGGGCCGGATTGAGGGCCATGTGGGCCTGGGGCTGAAAATTATAAAGGGCCCACACTATATAGTATGCTTTGGAGGAGGATGTCATTCCCTGACATTCATCCTTATGCACTGCAGTGTGTGGGGGCCTATTTTCAGATGGAGGCCTGGGGCTGTAGTCCCATTAGCTCCATTGTTAATCTGGCCCTGGCGCCCTCCAGATGTTTTACACAAGTGTGAGTCCCCATAGTGAACGGCTTTATTTTGAAAGGGCCGTTCGCTCCCAGCCAATTCGGAACTGGCTGGGATATTGATTGCTTAAGCCTCGATGAGGCATAGCAATCGATCCTCAGAGCACTGAACATGATGCTCCGAAAGGTGAGTTTCCCCCAATCTGCTCCCTAACCCAAACCCTCAGTCCCCTCCTGCAGCCTAACCCTAAGTCCCTCCCGCAGCCTAACCCTAAGTCCCTCCCGCAGCCTAACCCTAAATCTCCCCCCAAGCAGCCTAACCCTAAGTCCCTGGCAGCGGCGCTTCCGAAAGTGATGGGTGAGTATGCGAATTGCATAATCACCTATTCATAAAAAAAAAAAAAATTTGAGAGGGCTCACATTCGAAATAGGGACAGCTGAAAAAGAGCTTTCAGCTGTACTTAATTTGCAATGCGAGCCTTTGCAGCGAGGACTCGCAACGTTTTTACGCACATAACTACTATCGTACAGAACTTCATTCTGTATGATAGGACTTACAAGGAAAGGGACTGTGCTTCCTCTCCGCCCGCCAAGGTGGGCGGGGGAAGCATTAAAATGATACAGCTGGGAGTTGAGGGATTAGGTATTTATGAGCGGATCAGTGGTCGGACGAGCCGCTGATCCATTTATGTAACTTAAGGCTGCGCTATGGAGTGACAGGGGGATTTATAAGTTCGCTAGCCGGTGACGTAAAAACGCGATTTTGTATGTACTGCGCATGTGCACGGCAGATGTTACGCCGTGTAATTCTGAACGTATGTCCAGCTTAGTATCAACAGCGTAACTATGAACTAAGGGGCATTCCAGCCATAAGACACCCATAATAACGCTTCGGAGGCGGGGTGGGGCATTTAAATCCAGCAGTCGGGGCGTGCTTAGGCAGTTACGTGCATGCTGCCTGTACGTATGACAGTAGTTACGCTGTGTAAAGTTAAGGCAGGGTTTGGGAAGCATAAACGTCAAAGGTACATACGGCCATGGGGAGTGCCTAGTAAATACACTACGTCTTGAAACGTAATGGAAACGTAGCTCTGGATCTGGCCCATTGCCACTAATCACCAATGATTCCCATTAGTGACATATAGGTATCAACTATAATTTACAAATAGGAATCATTAATGATTAGTGGTAATCAGCCTGAACATAATTGTCCAGAGAGTGACATCTGCAGCCTCAAGACAATGGAAAGTATGTAAAGGGCTGTTTATAATATAGGCCATATAAAGAGTCTCCTTAGTTTATATTTTGCAGCAGGAGTTAATCTTGAGGCTCATAGTGAAATATATCACCCTGTGAGCATTATCTGCTGTGTTCATGACAATGGAATAGATGAAGAGGAAGAGTGTGATAGAAAGCATAGGTCCTTATCGATCACCACAGCCAGCTGTGTTATGTAACCTGTTGTGTGAAATCAACTGTAAAGGGCGGCAAGTCTGTTACGCATCATATCTCAACAGTGCACTGTGTAAGACACCACAGTGATACCTTCTGACTGTCATTTCATATACAAACTTATCATTTAGTATTCTTTTAGTATCATAGTTTTGCATTTCAAACATTATGCAAAAGAAATCCCAGATAATGAAAAACAAAGATCTGGAAACTGAAAACCTGAAAATCAAATGTTTAATATTCATACAGTGGTTCAAAACAGCTAAGCTTTTTATTGTGTTAATTGGATTCAATTAAATGTGTCAAATGAAATGTGTTATCTTGTATAAATGAATTGTTATACAATACTATTGGCTATGCAAAGCAAATTCATTACTCAGATTGTAACAATATTGAATATTTGATGCAGATTGCCAGCCACCAGGTTTGCTCCTAAGCACTGTGCACACTTATGTTATGGTTCAGCTGAACACGTCCTGCAGTCATTGGTGCTCTGCAAAAGTAATCTGATTACAGGGTGTACTGAGCCATGTTTAATATTTTATGCTGCCATTCAGGTTATTTTACAATTAGACAAATCCGTCACCCCTGGGGTTCATTTTTTTTAAACCCAGTTGCCATGCAAAGAACATGAACCGAATGCACACTCTGATTTCTTTGTATCTGCTCAGGGGGATTAACCAGGGTCCAATACATCCTTGATGGAAGAAAATCCAATCCATTTGTTCAGTATATCATAATGATTGACATTTAAGAAAATGCATCTTTTTAGGTGCGTATATTTAGAAAGGGATATACTGCGCAGTCATAGTAACTTAATGTACGCAATTTACATAGGACTTAAGAATGGGAGGGCTCTGATTCACCATTACAAACCTATATCCTCAAGGTTTGTAATGACTTAAGAAGGATGGGGCGTGCCGGGAAAACTTAAGAATGAAGATAATAAGATTGGATGGAGGTAAATCCCCATTTAAATAAGGAAATCTGGGCGCAGTTAGGCAAAAACATTCTTAATTAGCCACCATACGCACACAACTAAAAACCTAAACATAACGGGCCGGATCCAGAACTACGTCCGTCATCCATAGACGGACGTAGTTCAATAAACTGTAGCTACTGCGCATGCGTACGTAATCTGCATATCGTTTCGATACGTAGATTGCATATATGCGGTCTAAAAGACTGAATATACGCAATCTACGTATCAAAACCATATGCAGATTACGTACAATAGCTACTACGCATGCGCAGTAGCTACTGTTTATTGAACTACGTCCTTCTATGGAAGACGGACGTAGTTCTGGATCCGGCCCAATGTAGCCCTATGGCATTCATAAGTCGGTTAATAAGCTGAAAACCGGGGGCATGTCAGGGGAGTCGGCATGCTACTTTTTACGTATAATTAAGAACCTAAATCATTCCTAAATGTGAAAATGGTCCTTAAAATCTTTATTGTTATATTTGTTTTTATTAAGTGTTCCCAACCAGTGGTTCATAGGTGGAATATAATTAAAAACATGTTAGTTGGTTTCTGATTTTGCGTTGCGAGTCTGTGCTGCGAGGGATCGCATTGCAAATTAGAGACAGCGGAAAGTTGCTTTTCGGCTGTCCCTATTTCGAATGAGGAATCCATTCAGAATATTTTACACCACGTCGCCGTGGGGGGGACAACGACTTAGGGTTAGGCTGCAGGGAGGAGTTAGGTTTAGACTGTGGG
>WWET01000818.1:472371-490033 GCA_011038615.1 Limnodynastes dumerilii
ATTAGGCTGTGGGGGGGCAGGGAGACTTAGGGTTTGGTTTAGGGAGTGGGTTCTAGTAAACTTACTTACCTTTTGAAACACCATGGGGATAGAGGCATAAGCAATCGATATCCCAGCCAGTTTGGAACTGGCCATTCGCAACGGGGAACCACACTGCGGTTACAGCGGGACAACCTCCCGAACCTGTAGCCACTGGAGCCTCTCAGCTGTATCGCCCCTATATGACTTGGAGGGACCTCTGCTTACTACAAATTACTTACTATCTTCCTGAATAAACATATATTATACTTGCCTAGCATCCCCTGTCCCTATTGTTCAGTGCTGTGTGATTTACATCATTGTAAAGCAGGCAGTTGGGAGCCAGGATGTAGAGATTCACACCGAATTGTGTCAACAAGCCCTGTTCCCACTGGGACATACATCACAGGATTTATATGTGTTGATGTCAATGGCAGCTGATCTGAGGAAAGTAATAAAGAACAAAACTGCCCAATTCATCTCAACAATAAAAATGTTTGTATTTGATGTTGTTAAAGGTTATTCATCATAGTGCAGACAGTGGAGGTTATCCACAAAATGGTTTCCTACTGTTCATATAGTTAATATATTGTTACATTATTTTTTATGAGGAAAGGGTTATTCTTCATAAATGAGTGGGTTTCTCAATTGTTCATCTGATAATGGAAGGTGACTGGTCAGTCATATATAAACTTTAACTACTGTCATATTTTCTATGATAGATTTACTACATTATCCTAGTAACACCAAATAGTGTTTACTACAGCTTTTCATGCTCCAAAATAAATACTACTGAGGAAATTGTATTTGAAAAAATTGTACAGCTATTAAGACAAACTATTTAAAAAACAAACAAAAAAAATCACTGGAATAATCATTTTCATTAAATGTTTTTCCCTTATATTATGTTAGGATTACAAGCTTGTTCAAAATCTGAGTCATGAGAAAAACATATATACAGATGCTCATTTAGTTTTCATAGTATAGTAAAACAAATACATCTTAACAATATTACCTGAACAAAACTTTAATTTCTTTATAAGGCCTTTACATGGCTGCTGAGTTAGGGTAAAAATAGCCTTGGCCTGTTCTAGATTTCAATCAAGTGCTTTAAGTGGGTCCGCAACTTCTTCTTGGCAGCCCTGAATACATTTGACCATAATAGGAATATGGAATTACATGAAATATGGAAAAAATAAGGAATATGTAGATGTTTTATGGAACATATTATAACTAATATTTAGTTTATGGAACCTCCTGGTGCATTACAGGTAAAGTTCCTCTTCCTCATGCTGATCATTTTTCTTAGATCTTATAATAGCCTCATGTCATTTGGATGCAGCTGCCATAAAAATGTATGCAATGTAATATCTATCAAAGTGTTGTAACTCTGGGACAGATCCAGACTCCAATGCTGATTAGCTCTGGGCTCCAAATGCAGCCTGCTCTGTGGGTAAGGGAATGCCACTCCCCTTACTTGTACAGGCATACAATCCAAGGAACCTGCCGTAAAACTTAGCATGCCCTTATAATGAGGATGCAATTGCAAGTTCAAATAAATAAGGAATACAATACAAATACAATGCAAACATAAAATACAGTACAAAATAGCAGAACAATGGGCTGGATCCAGACTTAAGTAAGTGCTTGAAATTAGTTACTCCTGGGCTAAACCATGTTGATTGCAGGGAGAGTCATATTTCATCAGTTGGAAACAGTATTAGAGTTGAGAGGTGATGTTTACTATCCCAAGTCTAAATAATAGTGTGATAGTAAAGCCGGTCAGTATCTGTGTGCAGTAAGCAATTCAAACATATATCCCTGCATGCAAAGAATATGATTAAATTGACTCCCCCTGAAATCAACATGGTTTAGCCCAGGAGTAACTAATTTCAAGCACTTACTTAAGTCTGGATCCAGCCCAATATGTATAAAAAATATATAAATGCAGGATATGTGTGTAGGAGAAGATTAATAAGGATAGAAATACGCAGTAGTGAGAGAAGGTGGGAGAAACAGGGGACACAGGAATGAAGATAGGGAGGGCAGGTAAGCTTATGTGGAGGAAGGGTAGGCTAGCCTGTAGAAGTGGATTTTGAGGGAGAGTTTGAATATTTGGAGGGTGATAGATTGTGGTAGGTTGTTCCAGTGCAAAGGGGCAGCCCGGGAAAGACGGATGCGGGACTGAAAGGTAGTTATCAGATTAGAATTGAGGTGGCATTCACCAGCAGATCGGAGGGGTTGGGTGGGTGGAGGAGAAGAGAACCTTTTAAGTTGTGGTGAGGAGCTTGAAGATAATTCTGAAAGGGACAGAACGATATTGTAGTGATAGACAGAGAGTGGCGGTTAAGACAGTGCTTTTGGAGTGGAAGATGAGTCTGGCTGCGACATTAATTATGGATTGAAGATTAGCGAGATGGACCAGAGGAAGGTCAGAGAGAAGAATGTTGCAGTAGTAAAAGACGGAAGATAACAAACAAGCATTTTAGTGGCATCTGCGGTTAAGAAGGATCTGATGCGAGCTATGTTGCGGAGGTGAAAGCAGCAGGACAGTGAGAGGGCACTGATGTGGGGGTAAAGAAAAGTGAGGAGTCAAGGATGATGCCCAGGCAGCGGACTTGGATGGAGGAGGAGATGGTTGAGTCACTGATAGTAATGGAGATAGTAGGAGTAGAGGGGATACTTGAAGGAGGGAAGACTACGATTTCAGTTTTGTCCATGTTATGCTTGAGAAGCTTTTAGACATCCATGAGGAGATGGTCGTGAGGCAATCTGATACTTTGGACAGGAGATAGGCGGAGTGGTCAGGGGAGGAGAGATAGATTTGAGTGTCATCGGCATAGAGGTGGTAGTGAAAATCAAAGAAGCTGATGAGGTCACCCAGAGCGGAGGTGTAAGCGAGAAGAGAAAAGGACCAAGAACTGCGCCCTGGGGAACACCAACGGTAAGAGGAGTGGCAGGGATGGAGAAGCTGGGGGTTGAAGCAGAGAAGCAGCATTCCGAAAGATAGGAGAAGAACCAGGAATGGACTATGCCAGAGAGGCCGAGAGAGCGAAGGGTGTGGAGCAGGAGAGGGTGATCAACAGTGTAAAAACTGCCCATAGATCCAGGAGGATGAGGAGGGAGAAGTGGCCTTTAGATATGGCAGAGAGGAGATCATTTGTGACCTTAATTCGGGTAGTTTCTGTGGAATGGAGGGGGCAGAATCTAGATTGAAGAGGGTCCAGGATGAAGTTGTCGTGAGGTAGCTGATTAAACGGTAGTAAAAAAAAAGCTGTTCAAGCAGCTTGGAGGCGAAGGGGAGAAGGTAAATGGGCAGTTGGAGGGTGAAGTAGGGGTCAATGTTGGGTTTTATAAGGATGGGGGAGACAAGAGCATGTTTAAATGGAGGAGAAGAAGCCAGAGCAGAGGGAAAATATGAAGGTGGGCAAAATGAGAGCAGGTGGAAAGAGGGAGAGACTGAAGAAGATTAGTGGGGATGGGATCAAGTGGGCATGTTGACGAACGGGATGTGTTCATTGTTCTTATTTTGACAAGGTATCCAGTCTAGTTAGGGTTAGGCTGTGGGACAGGAAGGGTTAGAGTTAGGCTCCGAAAAAGTGGAGAGTTAAGGTAAATTTACTATTGTGTTTCAGGGTCATCAAATACATCCTCGTTATTGTTGAAACACAAATGATAACTTAGAGCCGGATTCTGAAATCCGTCCGCAGTGGAGACACCACCCCCTTTGCACATAGGGATCTCCAAAATCAGGACCCTACCATAAATGTTACGCACTGACCCCACGGAAAATAGTGCCGTTGTGTAACTGTGAATCATACAATCATCCAGATCCGTATGAGAAGTGTAATTTGTGGGCATTCTCTCTTATAAATTATAGACGTTTTCCGGACTGATCATCACGTGGTATTCCAGCACTTGCTCTTATATCCATTATCTTAATGTTGTTAGGTTCTTTAGCCACAGGTCTTCCAGACATAGATGAGCAAAGTTATTGGAAAATAGTTCACCACAACTTTTAGCCCAAAAAGTAAGGACACCAGGAATCTGTCCAGAACAACATTTTAAGCATGTTAGTTCTTAAAACTGTTTTCTAGTTAGAAAATACCATTATTAAGTATAGATTTCACCATCTTGCCAGTTTTTTAGACTGAGAAAGTGTTTATTGGGATATGCTGATCAGGATATAGTTACATTGGAATGCCCACCAGTGAGGTGCCATGTCTGTGTGTTGACTCGAGATTTGTATATTGTTGAATGACTTTAAAACTTTAAGGTGCACCTCCCAATACAGGGAGTATGTTTTTTGTCCTGTGATATTGAGCTGTGCGGTACAGTATTTGTTTTTTTGCATAATGTTACAATGGCTGAATGTTGGAGAGCTTGAACTGGGTAAATTTGGACAATTGTAATTAGCTTTGCATTGTGCTTGGGAATTCCATCTGTTTTGTTTTCCCAAAACTATTTTTTTTAACAAATGTTTTATTGTGAAAGTTCAAAATAGAACAGAGCAAAAGAATAAATAACATCAAACAGAAAATAACAATGCAATAAAACATACAAACACACATGACGTAAAGTGTCCCATGAACAAAGCATTGTGCACTATTAGAAGACACGACAATTACAAAAGCCTTTGTGGTCACATTTTCCTCCACTTCAAAATATACACTTATCCAACTTTACTTTAATACATGAAAGATTTTTTGTACATTTAACACCTTCCTGATCCATCCTTTATTCTGTACACAATACTAAACTCTCTACTGAATAACTTTCCTTATCTAAAAATCAGCGAGAACTTGACTAATATGCAATGCAGATGCCTAATGCAGAGGTTAGTATTAAAATGGTGGATAGTGTATAAGACCAATGTATAGTCAATAGTGTATTAGTAAACTTAGGATCTTTGATGGCAACTACACAGAAGTTGACCAGTCCCTTGTGGCCAGGGAAAATGAGTAGTGTATAGCAGACCACAAATTTTTGTGGGTTTTACCTTTACTGGCCCATATTACTCCTATGCCTTGATTATTTAGTCAATATATCTGTTTAAAAAATCATGTTGTTATCTTACTCTATTTTTCTTGCCCAAGATGAAAGTAAGACCCTCTTGTCTCACCAGGAAAAAACAGTAACCTCTTCTCCATAGCTTTCCTTGCTCCCACCTCTTTCGTCTGCATTCAGCTTTTAGCAATACTTATTTGTATTCCCCACCACTCTGACTTTGTCTCTCTTCTTGTGTTCCCTTCAGTTGCTCTACTTGCAAGCCTTTTGGAGAAGGGATTTCTTACTTTGTGTCCTCCTTTCATTACCTATGCCATCAGCGCATCAGAAATTTTATTGCTTTTCTTAAAATCCTGACTGCTTTATACTCTATGGACTGGATCCAAACTCCCGCTAAGCATATCCTGAGCGGCTGGATCACAAAATTCCTGCTTTTTGCATTTAGTGTACGTGCATGCTACCAAAGTCATGATCATAATGATATCCTTGCAATCAATAGTTCTGAGTTTTCTATTTCAATTGGTTACCACAGTGGGACAGATTACAGTCATGAATGGGAGGGATTTATTATTGAAATGTACAATAAAAACGGCTGTACTATCCAGATTTCAGATCTGTCCCCATTTTAAGTGGAACTAAATACTAAGTTTTAAGGTAGGTTCCATTTGTTGGAACTCCGTGTGAGTGACTGGATAGTTTTAGATTCTAGCTGACATTCTCTAGTATTTAATAGGAAAGTAAGAGCAACAATCTGATTGGTTGCTATGGGCAACATCTCCACTTTTCCTTTTCCACAGTTTAGTAATTGTTCCTTGAGCTGATTTCCTTGCTTAGTGACCCAATCTCAAGTTATTATGGAAAGCGCTTATTTAACTATTTTATATTGTATATTGCAATGTATTGTTTTGCCTACAGTGTAATGTATTGTATTGTATAGGGTCTACAGCGGCGTTTCCAAAGAATGAATGGATAAGTATGCCGATCGGCATACTTACCCATTTATAAAAAAAAACATACAAAAAAATAGAGCTATTTTTTAAATAAAGACAGCCAGAAATTAGCTTTCGGCTGTGTCTGTTGCTAAAAAAGCATTTTCTCTGACTCCCAACGCTAATAAAAGCTTCTAAAAAAAAAAAATCAATTTTAACATGCAGTAAATAAATAAAGAGTAATAAAGAGCTTGTGCACACTTACCCTAACAGAGGTCATTATATCTTTCATACTTTTTTTTTCCTTTGTGATTCAATACTCTTATAATGTAAATTAATTACATAAAATAAACCCATCTGACAGCTGTTACAAATTCCTGCTCATCGATTTACAGCCAAGGCTAGAAAAGTTTAATTTGGGCTGCTTGAAGTATACATTTATCAAGTTGTTCTAAACGATAGAGCAGAGATGTGATAAATAAGCAAGATGTTGTACTGGTCTACAGCACACACTCTGTTTACTGTAACATGATGTCAATTTAACATACAGACGTTCATCTGATACATCTATTTCTATTTGCAAAATGAGTTTCAGTGGAAATGAGAATACCGTTTTTCAGTATAAACGTCTCAACCGAAACCAGTTAAACTGTTAGTTTTATTAATGATGTAGACAGGATACTATTAATTAAGGAAGGATTTTGTTTGAACTTGCAGCTGATGAAATGAATCGGTGTGGTCCAGATTGTATTATGGGGAGTTAGTGAGTGATTTTCTTTTTCCATAAGAGTGTTTTTTTTAATGGTTGCTCAATCAGCCTGGCACAGATGTTGCACAAATGTAAACATATTTTATTTGTTTTGTAGAAGTTTAGGGAGCATGCTAATGAATATTTAGGCCAGGCTTTGCATGTTTGTTTGTTTTTTAATCCATTAAAATTAGTTTTTTTTCTGTGCAGCTGTAGTAATGGCTGTATATTTCAATATTGTCAATTTAAATGTTTATATTTATTACATAAATATAAGTACATAACACGTTGCATGTTAAACCATTTTGTTTTCACAGATAATGACTCTTTTATGCCCCAAATACATTTTGTTTAAGAAATTTAAATCTTCAGATATGAAATGGAAAGTTCTGGAGAAAAATATTTAATGATGAAAAGCAGGGACAGGTCTTGGGAGGGGAGGGTTATAGTTAGAATTAGGGAAGGGACTGGGGGACTTTTTTTCAGCACATTTTGGAGCACTGAAAGCTTGATGCTCCGTGGATCGATTGCAATGCCTCGTTGAGGCATATGCAATTGAAATCCCAGCCCAGCCAGTTACGAGAACAGCCCTGTCTAAGCGGGGACCCACACCCATAACTATTATTTTTTATTAGGTTTTGTTTAGAATGTTTGCACAGCTCTGTGTAGAGTATACACATAGGGCCTGATCGCTAGTACGGCGGCCGTAGCTCTAATGCGCATGCGCCGGGCAGATGTTGCCCGGCGTTTAGAATTAGGGAAAGGACTGGGGGACTTTTTTTCAGCACATTTCGGACCACTGAAAGCTTGGTGCTCCGTGGATCGATTGCAATGCCTCATTGAGGCATATGCAATTGAAATCCCAGCCCAGCCAGTTACGAGAACGGCCCTGTCTAAGCGGGGACCCACACCCATTACTATTATTTTTTATTAGGTTTTGTTTAGAATGTTTGCACAGCTCTGTGTAGAGTATACACATAGACAGCTCTAGAGCAGAGTGCCAGGAGTAGAAGACATCTTTCTTGGATGGGTGAGAGCTTCTCATGCTTCCTGGTTACAAACACAAGGAGAATTTCTCTTATCTAGAAACAGCTATGTGTAGTAATAATGTTATGGGCATGTCCTTTATAGGACCCTAGACAAGGCATCAGTTTTCTCCTCTTTCTTCCTGTTAACCAGCATCATCATTTTTACCTTGCTAATATGCATGTAATTTAGCCTATATTAAGAGTCTTTATGTCACATTATACTGAAGGTTACTCAGGTAACCTTCAATTCAGTTGTTGATAAATTATTTTTTTGTGTGTAACATTAGACTAAATAGAAGCATCTTGTTATTTATGTTAATGCACATGTTGCATTAAAATAGTCATTGCAATTTTCTGGGGAAGTTACTGTTTAATAAAATAGCAATGTCTCAGGCTGCATGAGTTAGGTAGGATGTGTCATATCATAAGAAATGACTGACAGCAGCTTAGAACACCTTTTACATGGTCTATTAATATGTAAAATATTTGTAGTTGCAATGTTGGGAATATATGGTAACATTGATGATGGCAATGGATCAACAGAATACCATGAATATGTTTTAGTGGAATAAAAGTGGAAAATATGCACAGCTCTATATCTAAGTCAACACACACCAGAGGCATCATGGTGTCAACCCCATGGACCACCAGCAATTATGACTGGGACATACAAGAAGGCTGCAATGATGACTGGAGACATATAGGGGGGGGAGGGGGGATTGTAGGTGGTCCATGGTGTCACCCCCATGGACCTCCCACAAAACAGGCTTAAATGTCTCCAGTCGTCATTGCTGCCCCCTTGTGTGTTCAAGCCATTATTTTGTATCCCCTCATATATCCTAGTCATCTTATCAGCCCCCTGGTATATTTAAACTATCATTATGCACCCCCCCCCAATATCAGCCATTATTGCACCCCTTGTATATCTCTTTTATGTCCCAGTCATAATTTATTTATTGCTAAAAATATGTATTTGCTTTCTTGGCTGCAGTCTATTA
Organism: Limnodynastes dumerilii; assembly: GCA_011038615.1. Taxonomy (NCBI): domain Eukaryota; kingdom Metazoa; phylum Chordata; class Amphibia; order Anura; family Limnodynastidae; genus Limnodynastes; species Limnodynastes dumerilii. The sequence goes on from WWET01000818.1 coordinate 481,100, forward strand.
GGTTAACTGTCCAATCAGGCTCTGCCTTTGGAGAAAGCAAGTCTACAGGGCTACTGCAACACGCATGACTCACCCACACTCAGTTACTGCGAGGAAGAGCAGTGATTAAACTATATAGGCCATTTTGGCTTTCAGCTCCTAGTTCCACTGTGATGACCAGTTTGCTGTGATATGTGGTTCAGTTAAGATTGGGAACACTCATTACAAAATTTTGCTGCCAAAATGTGAATATTTCACAAACACTTTTGAATATATTATTCAATTCAAGTGCTATGTGAAGGTCATACCTGTAAGAATAAATTGCACTTGAAAATGTGCAGACCAAATTAGTCTGATAAATTATGTAACTGAAAAACAGTTTAATTACTTAAGTCAAATAGAAAAACCTAAGTAATTGGACCATTCCAAAATGTCTGTTGTTTTAGCTCAGGAAAACAATCTGTCTTTTGTAAAATGTCAGATGCTCTCAATAACATTTGCGAGGCTTAAATTCATCCAATAAGAACTTTGTTTCATAACCATAATGAAACCCTTTTGTTGTGCGCTTGTGACAAAGGCTAACAGCCAATGCTCATGCCTGAATCACACTGACCTAACAGTTAATTATAAATGATACTAGGATTTAAAAAAACAAAGACACAAAGCAGCAGACAAAAGAACTACCTAGGTCACGTTAGACAAATACAGCACATTCTTATATCATTCATAGCTTCTTATGTATTTATTGCTTATGTTCCACCTATCTTCAGGTATCTGTTGTTTAACCTCACTTACTACACAACCACTGTGCATAGGAATCAACTGGAAGCTATTCTACTGCCCAATCTAATGCAAATCATTTAGTCACTATCACATCTCTCATAAACCTTTGGTAAATACTGATTACAAATTGCTGTGAATTACATGCCTACTTATTCTGGATGGCTCATTTACATGGTACTACGTTTATGTGATTTACTATGTTTGCTTGTAACGACTTTATATACCCCATTGCTTTCTGAAGAAACATTCACTGATTCTGACATCCATTTGTTGGGGATTCCCTGAAACAATATGCTCGTGTAACCACAATTCAATAGACAGAACACTTGCGCTGTGACATGTCTGATTAAGGTTTCCTGCACTGACACAAAATCAGAGACCTTTGTAACTTTACCACCTTAAACTCCAAAAAGCAATGGAATTATGATATTAAGGCTGGACCCCAAGGACCTTCATGGATTCCTCAAGCAATACAGACAAAGGGCTTTATGTACGTTTGGGGGTCAGAAATAACGCAACATAGAGGGGAATGCTTGCCTCCATCGGTAGTAATTCTGGACACATAGTAAGACTTAACTCTTACTTATTGATCTGCAGTCGTACGGAACTTCCCCGAACTTCCCCGCCCCCGAACTTTCATTTGCATACCTATTCCTGCCTATATGGCGGAGATACGGCATGTGTATATCTAAAGGGTCGGCCCTTTCATCATACCTTCTGATGTACGGAACTTTCTGAAAAAGTGTGGTGATTCTCAGCTCCATGCAGCACTGTTACATCACGTTATTTATGACGTTGCAAATCTACAAAGAATCTACAGAGCATTGCTACTGCTCCTGTTGCTGGTCATCTCCCTTTAGCATTAGTAGCTACAGGCACAGAATCCCATCTGGCATTTTCCATTGGCCGTCTGTTCCAGAAAGGATCAAGCCCTTGAATTAGGACAAGAAAGGGGAACAGTATGGTATGAACTGGAATTTAGTGGAACTGTTTTGAAAGTATGTCAGCTATAGTAAAAGAACCAACCAAAAGACATATATTATAATATTCATTCAAATGTTATAATTATAACACAGCTGGGTGATCACATACTTTTTTTATAGTATGTTTAAATAGCAAGATTTACATCAAATGTTGTTTTCATATTTAGGATTTAGTTCAACTACATCTTTATTCCAGACTAAGCATCTGTGGAGTTTTTATTACTTTAATTCTATAAAGTATGCTCAATTTGCTGTAGAAAAGGCTGTGCCATAAAACAGATCAGTGAAATTAATGTAAGAGTGGGTGGTACTATTAATGAGTGCTCTGTTGCTTGTAATTCTGCGGTTCAAGTTACTTTCCTGTGGTTGAACTATAAAGCTCTTGTTGTACTTAAACCGACCAGCACATATACAATTAACACCATATGGTTAGAAGCACATTATACTCTTTTATGTCACTCAGCAGGTCAAGCATAGAGAATAATGACTAGAAGAGGAAATTATAATTGTTAAGAACACCTCTCTCATTTCTGTTGGAGACAGCGTTAGATAAAGGTCACATCCTGTAAATACACTTTGAAGATAATTCATTACTAATGAATAGTAAAGCCATAATGATTCATTTTGCTAAATTATAATTTTTAGACTCTGAGCAGTGACCTGAGAAGAATGTAGTAATCAAAATGCAGGTCCAGGTAACTGTTGGCATCATACAGTGGGTACAGGGGTCTTTGTACAAAAAGTAGAGGTGATGTTGGAAGGGTGTTAGGGGTGGTTTGTTATGTAATAAATGACTGCACAGAAGTCTAATACAGTTAGAGATCAAGGCACCCACAGATATAACTTGTGTCTCACAGCGCTGAGGTCATAAGTTCGATTCCCGGACTAGGCCACATTTCCTCCCACACTCCAAAAGCATTCTGGTAGGTTAATTGGCTGCTGAATAAATTAACCCTAATGTGTGTGTGTGTGTGTGTGTGTGTGTATGTATGTATGTGTGTGTGTACATCGGTCTATGATCCAATGGGGCAGGGACTTATGTGAATGGGAAATATTCGCTATAAAGCGCTACTTAATCTGATAGCAAAACCTGGAGCAAAACCACCCTGCTGATAGTTATTTTCAAATTAACTAAACATCTTTGCACTTTCTGCATGTCAACAAGTCATCCCATCAGATCTGTTCTTAAAGTCATTATAGGCCAATCACAAATGTTAAGATGGGTATATTCTGGAATTTTGTTTTTTAACTATCTGACAGTGAAAAAAAAGATCCTGGAGGTAAGAGATATCTCCATTAACTGGGGCATAGCCAGTCCCTAGCATCACTGGGAAAGGAGTGTCGCTAGGCAGGAGGACAGGACGTGAGGCCGTGGTTTGCATGAAATTATGGAATGTAAGGTGTTTTCTTATAACTTCTTCCCTCATAATGGATATTATAGATTATACATAATAACGATCTCACATTACAAAAGCTGACAAATTATACATGTCAAAGTTTGAAGCGTCCTGAATTTCTCAGTAAACTTCTCTTTACAATGTACTTCTGTGTCTAAGGAATCTATATTTCCATCTATGTTAATCTTTAGAAATGTTTACCCTCCCAGGCGTCCCAGGGAAAGCCAAATTATATCTGGGAATTAAAGTTCTTCATTACTGTAGTTTAAGCCGTTAACAATAAATGTTTTCCTATCAGAGCGCTTCCTTTCTCTTAGTCATTTTATTGTATATCAGATATGATGTTGAGTCTTAGTAAATCTACCGCCACAGTAGAGATGCCACTGTGCACTACATCTGGATGACAGATGTATAGCTCTTTTCATGTATATATCACTTCAAACTAATGCAGGGATACAGGCAGGGGCAATTACTCGTTCATATTGGCACATGGGACCTAATCCAGACCCGCACGAAAGAGGGGAGTGACCTGCCCCTGTCACTCCCCTCTCTTGTGTGACTTACACAACGTGACTTACTTAAGTCTGTTTGACTGCTGCTCTGCTTGCAAGTACCTAATCCCACCCACTCTGTACAATTTACATGCTTCCCCCTGCCCACATTGGGGAGGGGCAGCATAGCCTCTTTCTTCATAATTCCCCTCTTTCTTCATAATTCCCATTGTAGGGATCTAAGTAACATGCGTAAAACGCGCGTAACATCTGAATGCCGCATGCCCACTTTGGTGCACTTTGCATGTGCACGTTGTGGGCTTAAGTGTTGTAATGTTCTCAATGGATGAGTGGATCTGGAACATGGCTGATGCCAGAGCTTACCCATCTAGAGATATATAGAGCTATGCATGTGGGCAGAACATATTTTGTTGGTTTATTAGTTGTTGTTTTTTTAATTAAGATATATTTCCACTCATTTTGCATCTATCTCAGAATTCTCCCTCAAGCATCTTTAGTATTTGTAGTTTACCAAACAAAGCCTTCTGTATGATATTCCTTTGCTACAGTAATGTCTTCCTAGAACTGATGCTAGAAAACACAAATCCTCTAATCATTAAATAATACCTTATATCCCAAAAAGACATTGTGTTGCCTTGCACTACCCTTTAAACCTTTTGCCATTTGAACAATTGGGTGGGAAGAACAGACTTTAAGTGATTGTTACTTAATCTTTTTCTGACAGTTTTATGCAATTTGCAATATTTGTTTCAACCTCACAGAAGCTTAAGATCCCATAAGAACTAATGTGTTTAAAGGATAAAGATTCTAATAACAGGAGCAAAGATAGAAGGATAACAAAAGGCTTATAATTGCCATATGGGCAAAAGCTTGTTGTCTCTATAATAAATCTGCATTGTATGCAGGTGGCACTGAATACAGCACAGTGTTTTCTATATAGAAAATGACTTCTTTTTTATTTTTACTTGCTGTAATCAGTTTAACTTTGTACCTTATAATTGATTTAATAAATAAACACCCTTTCATATATGAACAATGCCAATAAAATATTTGATATAAAGTTGCCTGCAGAAAGAATGCAACTTTTAAACTGGAAACAAAAAAACAACAAACAAAATCAATGGCATATTCATCCTTGTGGCAAAGAACAAACAACACTTTTGTGTCATAAGTAACTGCATTAACTTTTATTCCTATCACCTCTCATTCAGTATATACGTTTTGCTCTAGGGAATTTAGAAATGATGGGCTGGATCCAGACTAAGGTAAGTGCTTGAACTTAGTTACTCCTGGGCTAAACCATGTTTATTGCAGGGGGAGTCAAGTCAATTGTATTCTTTGCATGCAGAGATATATTTTTGAATTGCTTACCGCACACAGATACTGAAGAGCTTTACTATTTCACTGTTATTTAGACTTGGGATAGGAAACATCACCTCTCAACTCTAATACTGTTTGCAACAGATGAAATATGACTCCCCTACAATCAACATGGTTTAGCCCAGGAGTAGCTAATTTCAAGCACTTACTTAAGTCTGGATCCAGCCCGATATTTGTATTAGGTTGTAATATGTTGAGTATTATTTATTTTAGCCTGACGATACAGTGAAATATATTTTCCTTTCTCACTCATAGGACTTTAGAAAAAAGCAGGACACACTGTTTGTTTCTTTGTGTTTGCTTTAATTCACAAAGTATAGTTAGTGAATATAACAAGAAAATTAAGTTAATTACATTATTGCTTTGTAGACAAAAATGTTGTTTGCATTAAGCAGAAGTTGGTTTGCTGATACCTGGATGTAAACCAAATAGGTACCAAAGAAAACAGCACCACCTATAGGCCATTTGTCAGCCTATACCACAATGCATGGTGTTTGTTATTTTTATTAGTTATACAGCATATTATTAAGTATATAAATAAATAAAATGTATAAATGGAAAGAATACATTATTAAATTGCAATGTACTGATGACATTTTCTCTCTCTTTCTCTCTAGGTGTCAGCAACTGATGCAGACTCTGGTTCTTTTGGAGCAGTTCAATACTCTCTATACAGCAGATTTCACAACACCAAAGAATCTGAGAAGTTCCAGATTGAAAGTGATTCTGGAAGGATTTGTGTGTCACAAGACATTGACAGGGAGGGAGGGCCCGGGAGTTATGATCTTCTGGTCAGAGCACAGGATGAGGTAAGGTTATGGTTTCTGACTGCAAATGATATAAAAGCTTTTATGGACGATAACCTGTGAAAAATAGACAGTCAATGCATTAATCCAATGCTAGTGGCATCATGGTAATTCATCAGGCCGGTATCCATGTAGTTTTTATGCACGATCATACATATCTTTTTAGAAGGTAGAATTTGTTAATTACGATTTTACGACTGATATATTGTTTCATCAGCATAATCAGGGCCAGATTAACAATAGGACTAATGGGACTACAGTCCCAGGCCTCCATGTGAAAATAGGCCCCCACACACTGCAGATCTTCAGGCCTCCCACTGCAGTGCACAAGTATGACATCCTCCTCCAAAGCATAGTGTGGGCCTTTGATACTTTTTAGCTCCAGGCCCACTTGGCCCTCAATCTGGTCCTGAGAATAATGATTGTGGTGTGTTTAGGCTACAAATCATGTGTTCTTTGGATTGCTACAAGGAAAGGACCATCACATTGTTCATCTTATCATGTAGTATTATGCTTCTTCTCACTATAACTGCAAATGGTGTTCTCAGGATCAAAATCAAGAGGAGGGGGAGGATAGGGGCTGCCAGGACAAAGGGAGGGGGAAGGGGGGGGGGTCTGTCCCTGACTCCTCAGCAGATGCCTAGAGAGCTGCACCAGGCTGGACAACAACAGAGGCTGAAGCACAGGGGACACTTAAAAATAAGCCATCTCTGTGCATCAGCCCCCTGTGAATTGTTTCCGCAGGTCCTTGCACACCATTTAAATGTGACATGGGGTGCGGCGCCGCGGCCCGGGAGAATACTGCGCCCTAGAGCTCCGAGTTAGCAAAGATTTTAGAGGAGAGGACAAAAAGACAACAATGAATACAGCTTAGAGGTGGTGTCAGGATTCTGAGGGATTGTCCATCACTAGCCTTAGGTTTAAGTAAATAGGGCCAGATCCAGAGTGAGAAACATTAATGGACTTACACAAGCCACTTGCATAAGTCTCCCTTAACATTATAACTGAGCATGCGCGCGCCATATGTTATGTAGCGGATGTGTACAGCAGGGCGTGCCATGTCTAAGCCCCACAAGGACAGCTTTAGACACTTCCTTGGGGATCTGCGTGTGGTCGGACGCAGATCTGTACAGAGAACTTTCAGCAGATGCCTAGAGAGCTGCACCAGGCTGGACAACAACAGAGGCTGAAGCACAGGGGACAAGTAAATAGGGCCAGATCCAGAGTGAAAAACATTAATGGACTTACACAAGCCACTTGCATAAGTCTCCCTTAACATTATAACTGAGGATGCACGAGCCCCACAAGGGCTCAGATTAGACAGAGTGGACAGCTTTAGACACTTCCTTGGGGATCTGCGTGTGGTCGGACGCAGATCTGTACAGAGAACTTTGTGAGGGGCGAGTGACGTGGGAGTCCCAGACGTCCTTACGGAACACACGCGGGAGTCTGGATACGTTTCAAATCTATTGTCACCAAAATCACCGCTTAAAAATGCATTTCTTGTTAAATGATACACATTGAGGGCCGGATTCACAGCCCTGTAATTTCTTAACATATGTACGCAATCTACGTAACGAAGTGCTACGTAGATAGCGTAAAATAGTTACTACGCCTGCGTAGTAGCTAGAGTCGTCAAATTAGGCACATATGTTAAAAATTACGGGGTTGTGAATCCGGCCCTAAGTTACTATTATCCATGCCTGATAGGAAGAAAGCTACCTGGTCATCCTTTCCTCAATTCAAATGCATCTTTTCACTTCAAGAGACAGAAGTACTTTTCCCAGCTAGGCTTATTTGAGCCCCATCGAAAAACAAGATTGGGAGGGCATTCATCCTTTATGTAATGGTTTTGTGCTGCATGTGGTGTTTTTCTGTCTGTGCTTCAGCAGAGAGGTTTACAGGTAGTTTATCTATGAAATTCTGGCTGTGAATATTACTGATGGTGAAAATCATTGGGGATGCTTCTGGCGTTTTCCATCATTCAAGCTGGCTTAAGAATGTTTCATATTTGTTTGGGTTTTCTTTTGTTAAATCTATTTTACATTTTTTACAGCAGATAACTCCTTAAGCTAATCACCTTTATTGTTCTTATTGATAAAGCCAAGTTCAAAGAGCTGCCAACATTATCTTGACGTTCACCTGCTTCCAAACACTGGATTACTTACAGCTTTACATACAAGCTCTTTCATTTACCTGATATTGTAGATGCAGACATTATGGATGAAAACCTGAAAAGTAGAGGGATCATTTGTTCATAAGAGGGATCAGAAATGTTCTGATTGGCTGATTAAATGTTTGTGCTCTGATTGGCTACTTGAAAGTGAAACACTCTAATTTGTTGATTGAATGGATTGAAAACCATATTATGTATTGGATCAGTGCAATGAAGTGTAATATTATAAGAGTAATCCGTGTAGAACTAAGGTTAAACAGCTATTGAAAATGTTGATGTGCCCATTGATGGGTGCAATAGTTATGGCTGGGGAACAGAGGTGAGTATGTGTCTGTTTTGTGTATGCTTTATGGCTTTGGTCAGACCAGGAGTTGGTATAATCAAGCCACCATCAAAAATAGATATGGGGCAAAGTGATTTCAAGCTTCAAGTCTGGCTTTATCTATGGCCTAGATCCACACTTAGGTACGACAAGGGACTTATACAACTCATTTGCGTAAGTCCCCTCTCTCAGAACATCGGCGCATGCTCGCAGGATGTTCTGCGCAGGGCCGGATTAAGCCTTCGGGGGGCCTGGGGCACTTGAGAAAGGGGGGCCCTATGATCTAAAATTAAGAGCATAGGGGTAGATCCAGAAATCCGCTTGCAATACGCTTCCCCGCGTAGCGTATTTACGTGTGCGTACTTTCTATACACTCCCCTTGTCACACCTTGTGAATGTATGTATCTTGTCCGAGATCCGCTTTCCAAACCCTACCTTAACTTTTGCCCACGTAACTGATGTCATCCGCTCACGTACGTATGAGCAACACGTAACATTTAAGCAACTAAGCACGCCCATACTGTACACTTTAAATACAAACCCCCGCCTACATAACGTATTTCAGACGTATTTTAGACTCACGTAAAATTGGCACG
>WWET01000818.1:493731-504343 GCA_011038615.1 Limnodynastes dumerilii
GTGTTTCTTAATTAAATTTCATTAAATATGCTGCAATCAATATGCCATAATCAATAGCTAAGTAATGTATGATAAAAAAAATCATTTGTACTACTTAAAATGTAACAAGGCTTGTTTGATGGTGTTCCATTGTTTGTTATTAGCCTCAGTGTTGCAGATTGACTTCATTATAACTGGATATCAATGCACCCTATAGAGTGTATCTGCTGATGTGCCTATATCCTGTAAAAACAAGCTTTTACTGTACTTTTACTACATTTCCTGCCTCTGCTTAACACTATACTGTCTCTTTTGGTACAATATATATATATATATACATAAGAAACTGGGAAACGGCACTCCATGAAACCAATAGTTAAATTGCTGGGGTGCACTGCAGGTGATGAATACAGAAACAAGTAAATTGAGGCACTCCCAGACTGTACTAGTAAATAAACGGTCAAACTTTTATTTCCAACGTTTCAGGGGATCTCTTCCCCTATCCTCAGGGACAAAAAAGTTTAGGATAGGGGAATATATATATATATATATATATATATATGGAAACGGCACTCTCAGGTTCTGTAGACAAATATGCTGAGGTGCAATCAGGGAGACTTGCAGATAGAAACTACGGCGTCCAGCGTTGCATCCTGCCCCCGCCTCCCAGCAGTGTCCAGATTAGTGTACAGCGCTGGAAAGAGCAAAACAAAGTTTATACAGATACACATAAAAAAACTACCGTACACAAGCTGGACGCCGCTAGGAGCTGCCTGGGAAGCTTTCTTGTTTCCCTGGCAACCGCGTGACGTCAGAGGCACCGCGACTTCTCTCTCCGGCTCTCACATGTGCTGTTGGTCCGTGTCTGGCGCTCGGTTGGCGCAGGTGAGTCATCTCTTGTTAACTGTGGTTATTTATATGCTTGCATTTTGGACATTCTGTTACCCTGATGAAAGAGGCTCTGCCTCTGAAACGTCGGTGCCTCATGGAATAAACTTACCACTTTGAAGTTCTTTTTCTAGTCTGATGAGTGCATGACATTCAGTTTATATATATATAATACTTTTTGCTGTCAACAGACCTTTATTGAATCCTGAAAAAATCTCTGAGTGCCACCATTGTTGGCCTTATTATATTGCTGCTATGTAGCTTGGTGAGCAACGGGTACTGAGTATTGGGCACCCTTAACTACTTGTGCATATTTTCCCTCCTAAGGATGGAAAATACGCATGTAGATTCCCCAGCTCTCCCTCCCAGCCTAGGAAACTACACACGGTACTTAAAAACAGGGTGCGGGTTAGGGGCAGGACGGGTGAGTTAGGTGCGGATCTGTCTTAGGAGTGGATACGACCCAAACTGTTTACACATAATAAACCAATGCATTCGGGATCAATTACCTTTATGCTTACTATAATGTATACATACTGTATATATAGTGGAATAAAAAATGGCAAATGATACTGGACACAGTTCATCTGTGTTAATGTCAACAGTCACAACTGTAGTCAGCAGTAAGCCTTGAGTTTTATCCCAGAGCAATGAAAACAAACAAGTGTCGCGTGGTATAAATAGATGACTAAATATAACAGAAGGGGAAGAGAAACAACTTTTTAGTAACTTTTGGAGCACGGAATGTACAAGTCAGCGCAGATCATCTGAAGGTAAAGACCCCTTTTATTGGTAAATGCCTATTACTGAAGGGTCTACATTAGTCATGTGACCAGAATCTGTCATTCAGTGCAAGCAAGCTATAGAGGAATGTGTCAAATGTGAGTTGTTACTTAAGATTGCTTTATAATGGGCTAACGGCATTACATGTGTCATATTTTATACGTGGCATATATTAATACCTTAATATTTTATGACACTTTAATGACTTTATTAAGCAACAAAATGAACAAATTTATTTGCATTGCTGTACTAAACTAAATTACAAAATGTTAAATGATGAATTAATTTAATCTGACTGCAAATTTGAACTTTGTTTATGCTAAAGAGACATTAATACCTAAAAAATATCTGCTGCATTATGTCATGCCATGTACTTTTTATGGATTTAAAAGAACTTTTGTTAAAATATGCTAAAACATAATGTACATTATTACCTTTGTGTTTTCCATAAAAGCATATCTCAGGACACTTTATCTCAAGGGAATTTATTTCAGCCTAGAATAGATTTAGTCTGTATTAATGATTTGCTTGTTCAAATCACTAGAAAAATGAATAAATATGAGTATCTTGTTATGTTATGTTAATAATGACAACAAGTGGATAAGCAATGGTGAATTGTAGAGCTGTAGTCTATTATTCTTTTGTTTTCTTTTTAAAGTTCATGTCCTAAAGGTTGGCAGGAATGACTCTGACATAATTATATGATGTACAGGAAGATCTACGAAACAGTTACCAAAATATTGGTAGATTACCAAATACATGATCTAATTCCCAATTATGAACCAGTATAACCTCATTGTATATCTTTGCAATGTATTACAACAGAATGACTTATCAAATAAATAAATTCAAAGCATTAGAATTCAGGGGCTAGATTTACTAAGCTATGGAAAAGTGGCAATGTTACCCATAGCATCAGATTCTAGCTCTCATTTTCCTATTGCATACTAGCTAAAATCTGATTGGTTACTATGGGCAATCACAGGAAGTACTGAATAGCTGTCATACTATGCTATACTATGTCGATAGCAAAACAGAATTTACTACTCGCCGTTACAAGGGTAAGAGTAGACTGCATAGCTGAAAGAGGAATCGAGTGACAGAACTTTGATAAAGAGTGGTTGTTATAAAGTATTTCAAACTTAGAATGCTTGGAGAGAGTGTGTTTGGGCATGTGAGAAAATTCTGTAGGCCCAGGGCAGCACAGATAAAATTTTGGATGCCAGAGGGGATTGTAATAATTATTGAGAGCTGTTTGTAGAGCAGAAATGATAAAGTGAATGAGATGAGCTCAGAGTTGGAATTAAAGAAAATTGGTTGAGTGTTTGTAGGCAAGGCTGATATGATTAAATTGTATTTGGCATTTACTCCTAATTTTTCCAGCATGAAGACTCTGCACTGTCATACATGAACATATGTGACTTATTTTGTTTTGAACATCTAAAAACACATTTTAATTTTGCATATAGACTATTCATATTTTCATTTTGTGAAGATTGGCCACATAACTTTCACTGCAGTAGCTTCTTCACTCCTCACTCTATGATATTTAAGGCATCTGGGATGGCACATACTATAATATAGGCTTCTTGTCCTCCACTGGCTCTGCTTCAGATCTCTCTTTAAACTCATTACTCTCACCTTTAAGGCCATCTCCTCATCCACTGCTCCATACCTCTTTTCCCTCATCTCCATGCACACCCCTTCCCGCCCTCTCCTCTCTGCTAACCACTGCTGTCTGAAATCCCTATTGATCACCACACCTTACGCCCATCTCCAAGACTTCTCCCATGCTGCACCTCTGCACTGGAATGACCTTACTTCTTCAATCAGACTCTCCCCTACATAGCAGGTCTTCAAGTGCTTGCTCAATATGCACCTGTTCAGGCCCCACTGCCACTTAACATCCTCACTGCATGCTATATCTATCCCTTCTTCTCCTTTCCCCCCTCTTGTCCGCTCACACCAGCAGTCCAGTTCCTTCCCCCTCCTTATGTCTTATGTAAGCTCATCCCTCTCACTTAGGGGCTGATTCAGAGATACGATTTCCACGGCACTTAGGAGCGTATATTTAGGATCTTAGAAAATTCGCATTACTGCGCATGCGTAGTAATAGTGCAACGCCGTCTACGTAGCGCTTAGGAGCGTAAATTCACTAAGAGCACAAGTTTGAATCGATCGCAAGCACTTAAGATCTTAAGTGCTGCGAATCTTTAAGATCTTAAGGATTTGCATGTAAATGGGCGGGGGGAGGCTTTTTAGGGGTCACAGATAACACATACTATAAAACATGGGGTGTATGAGGGGTCTGGATATTACTCACTATTTACTGTATATAGTGTGCCATTTCCAAACCCTAATATATCACACATATTATAGTATGTGCCATCTTAGACCCCAAATATACCCCACATATACTTTAGTGTGCCAACTCCAGACCCCTTATATACCACACATGTATTAGGAGTCTGGACATGAGACAGCAACAATGTTTTCATGCATCACTTACCTTTGCAGCAGCTCCTTCTCCTGGTCAGGGGGCAATGTGACGCTGCAGTGCTGCATGTGAAGGACTCAAATTGTACAGAGCCCTGGTGTCTGTAGCGACTGGCATTTCATTGGTTTTCTTTTTTAATGGTTCTGTGAGAGATAAGAGGGTTCTGAGCAACCAGCCCCTCCCCCCTCTCACCATCCCTGTGTGCGCCACTGCTATTGGTACACTGATGCTTAGCCAGGACATTTTTTATTAGATAGAATCTAAATGTGGCTTCTGATACTGAAACTTCTGAAAAACATAATTAGCGTTATGTTAACTCTTGTCTTCCATTTTAATTTTGTATCAAGAGGCTGTCACAGGGTTGCCGACTCTCCCGAGATATCCGGGTGACTCCTGAAATTTTGGCAATTCTCCCAGTATCCTGGGAGAACCTGCAAATGTCCCGCAAGTCCTGTCCCCTTGTGAATCTCTATTGTAATCCCTAGAGTTACTAGGGATGGGCAGGACTTGAATGTCATCAAGCCCCTTCCACCCCTGGAACACTAGTGATTGCAGTTGTGATTATCAGGGGCGGAGCCTAATGACATAATTTGCATAAATCACATAATTTAACACTGCCCCCATATTGGAATCTATTTCTTCCCTCCGAGATCTCTCGAAAGGAAAAAATAAAAAGTAGGCAAACCTGGATGAGTGTGGGTAGCGAACGGCCGTTTTCTCCAATCCATTTCCGAACTGGCTGGGATATCTATTGCTTATGCTTCGATGAGGTATAGCAATTGATCCCCAGAGCACCGTGTTCGGTGATTTTCCCCCAACCCGCTCCCTAACCCAAACCATACATCCCCACCCCACAACCTAACCCTAAGTCCCTCCCGCAGCCTAACCTAAGTCTCCCCCCCACGCTGCCTTACCCTAAGTCTCCAGAGGCGGCGCTTCCGAAAAGTGAATGGGTGAGTATGCGAATCACCCATTCATAAAAATAAATTCTGAGAGGGCTCGCATTCTAAATAGGGCCAGCCGAAAAACAGCTTTGGTTGTCCCTTATTCGTAATGCGAGCCTCTGCAGCTGGGATTCACAATGACCTGGACTACCATGTTTAGCACAACTGTGAGGCTCTTTTTATTACAGCGGAATACAAGTCACTGTTTGTCACTTTTCATACCAGCTTTGCATCTAACTATAAACCATATCTTCTACAAACAGCTGTCAAAACAATTGAGGAGGGAACATACTCTTGTATATATACTGTATAATAAATCAGTATCCCTAAATGCCAACTCACTTCGTCAAAACCCTGAAAGTTTGACAGACTTAATCCATTTTACAAAGAATTTGGATCACTACCATAAAATGCATTAACAGTCTTCACACCACAACAGCGTACATTTTATACATTTTTAAATCAAGTCATAATGTCCTTGTCTAGCACTTGATAATTACCACTTATGGGGCTTTTCATCCATTCTTCAGTCTAAGTGAAAAAGAATGTTCTGTAATTTATATCTCACATGACACATACATGGTTGAATTATTTTCCATAAGTTCTATTTTTTGTAAACTTGTTGAAAAGTTATCTACTAAGTTGATGTAAAATAAACAGTAGTGATAGGCAGGGGGGCGGGACTTGAGACTGTGATATGCATAAACGCTTGGCGTCAAGCCCATAGCGGGGGATTTGCCTGCTGTCCCGGGATACCCAGAGAAATGCCAGAATTTCCGGAATGTCCAACCCTGGTTGGCAACCCCAGCATATATTTTTGTAAAGGCCACCCAGAAGTCTTAATGTGTATATATGAATTTCCCCCAGGGTTGGGTAGGTGTAAGTCAACACGCTTAGAATTGTGGCAACTTCGCATGTTTCAACAGAGAGCACCCCGTACTGCAAACTGAACATCTAGAACTTAAAAAATATAATATGTTTTCTGATTGTCTGCAGTGCTAAAAAAAAAACACACACTCCCAATTCCTGCACACTCCCAATTCTATACAACTTTACAATAGTGTTACATCAATTTTGAGAACAAACAAACAGTATGGAAAAAACAGCTTTTTCTGTCTGTTGATGTCATACCCTCCAACATGACCCATTCCATTAGGTACAAAATACTCTGTTCCTCAGTTTCCAACTGTCAGTTGCTATGGTAACCACCTTTGTTAAAGAGGCAAATAGTTTTTCAAATATCAGTTAATTCATTTAAATTGGGTGAGTGTCAGTTGGAAGCTCAGGAGCGGATTAAATTGTACCTAATGTAATGGGTCATGTTGGAGGGTCTGTGATGTATATATGTATCAAATACTGTAGATATAAAGGGTAAGAAATCAGTTACATCAAGGCACATTTGAAGTGTACTTTTTCCATGTCTTAGGGCCAGATTTACAAAGCTTTGGGAAAGGAAAAGTGGAGATGTTGCCCATAGCAACCAATCAGATTCTAGCTCTCACTTTCCTATTACATACTAGAAAATATCAGCCACAATCTGAGGGGTAACATCTCCACTTTTCCTTTCCCGCAGCTTAGTAAATCTGGCCCTTACAGTCTTACAAGAGCCACATACTAGAATAGTATCATATGAACTTGAAAATAAAAAAAAAATAATTAATTTGTGTTTACTTAAAAAAAAGTGTGAACCATAATCAAGCTTTATTTAAAAACAGCAGCAGTTATTATAGCGTAGGATTGTTTCTGCTATTCCACAGGGACAAATAGTGTGGGTCCCTGTGTAAAAGTTGCAATTAGCAGCTAACAATCGCATAATACAAAATTATAAAAAAAAACTAATCACACATCTCAGACCATATATATATATCTACAAAGTGCTTGACCAGGTACTATAGCTGAAATAGATTTACAGCTTCCTGTTGTATGGGATTCCACTTATTTTCTTCTGTGTATGACCTCACTATTATTTGTGGTAACCTCACTACAGCACCTGTCACATCATCACTGAATATCTATGAATCACAGATGTATGCACTTGACCCCTGACATCACATATTATTTTATTCCCATGTCTGAACAGTCATTTTTAATCATAGATAAATAACATTCCTCTGTTAACTTGACGTATTTATTGATTCCTTTGTACTATAACAAAATCCATCTTAGTTAAACCCACCTATGTTAGGAATGAAGGCACTGCATCACACAGGCATTGCATCTGTTCAGCGCTATTTTTGTAGTGAAACAGGTTTAAGGAAGGCTGGGCAAAGGGGTGTATTTAAAGTTATACGACCCATAGTTGTGTCTGTAATTCATAAATGCCTCACATTAGTGTTTACATTTTTTCTGCTCATTTTTACATCTTTGACTACCTGGGGCCAGATTTACTAAGCTGCGATTTTTGTAAAAGTGGAGATGTTGCCCATAGTTACTGATAGTTACCTTTCAATACCTGGAAAACGAAGCAATCTCCTTTCCATATAGGGCAGTAACATTTCAGAACAGATAACAGGGGCCAGCATTTCTAAGCTGCGGGTTTGTAATAGAGAATGACAGCTAGAATCTGATTGGTTGCTATGGGCAACATCTCCACTTTTCCAAACCCACAGCTTAGTAAATCTGGCACTAAGACTCCCTTCCTTGCAGCCTAACCTTAAGACTCCCTTCATCGCTCCCCAACTCTAAGAATCCCCTTGTACTCTAATCTCCTACAGCGGGTCTTGCGTCGGGTGCTACATTTTGTTCCTGCGTCAATGAATGGGTAACTTGGTATGCTTTCCCATTCATTATGAAAACTTTCTCATTTGTCAGATTTTCATCATAAGAACAGGGAAAAGGGAGACGGGCACACTGTTTTGTCTTTTGCGGGTAAGATGTTGAGCTTCCATGCTCCCAGAAGCTTCTCTGCCAGCAGTATAACTGCCTATAGAAAGTGACTGGTCCATGGAGTGGGATCAGATTCTTTACACACATGTATCATGATCATTAATCTTATACATAACATCCTTTAAGGAGCAGATTTATTCCAAGGTCGCATCTCCTTTTCATGGCTTTATTCCAAGAGGTTATTGTAGAGGTTCTGGCAACACTGGTCTCCATTTCTGTGATAAGTATTAATAATTAGCCTCTAGGTTTAGGGTTTGGCCTCATGGCTCAGTCTCTGCTGTACCCACTCCCCTCACTCCCCACTCTGAATCCAAGAATACAAATCCGTACAGGGAATATGTCCCTTTTGTGGAAGTCTGTATATGGTCTTATATAATTGAAAGTGATTTTAGAGTTTGGTTTTTATGCAATAAATTTGTTAAGCATTTTTTATAAATGTTGGTCGCTTCTTGGCTGGTGTCTTATTGACATGTACCACTTATATATAGTTTTACTTGTCTATTTCTGTGCAAAATAAAATACAAGCAGGTGAAACAAGCACTATGTAAAACATTTATAATAGGCAGGGACACCCCTACGAATGTGGGGACCCATGGCAAAGCTTCCTCAGGGGGCAGTTTGCCCACGTCTGTGTGTGCACCCATTACTGACAACCTTTTAACATACATCTTAGCAGCAGGGATCAGCCTGAGCCACTATCCTCTATTATTCCATAGCAGCATCTACAGAGCCACAGCATGCTACTAATATAGTGTAGCTCAGGGTTGTCTACTTTCTATTTCTTCCCTCCAGGAGATCTCGGAGGGAAGAAATAGATGTAGGTATTGGGGCGGGGCTTAATGACACGATTTATGCAAATTGCCTCATTAAGCCTCACCCCCTGTCAATCACTACTGCGATTCATAGTGTTCCAGGGGCTTGATGCCGAAAATCACGTCATCAAGTCCCTTCCAACCCTAGTAACACTAGGGATTACTATAATGAGAGGCAGGGGGCAGGACTTGCAGGAGATTTGCAGGCTCTCCCAGGATACCAGGAGAACTGCCCAAATTTCAGGAGTCTCCCAGATATTCCGGGAGAGTCGGCAAGCTTGGTGTAGTAAGTGGCCACGAATCTAAAAGTCAAGATAATGGGGGGGGGGGGAGCGTGGGGCCTGGAGTGGGTGCCCTGGTTTAAACCCCCCACGGGCAGCTCTGATAATAGGTGAGGTATAGGACAAATGGTCGTGACTGAAGCTGTAGTAGACAAGAAGACAAAGAGGGGTTCCTACCTGTAAAAAATTACAACAATATTTTGCATTGTGCATCACTGTTATTCTGTAACTTTGACAACGTGACCTTAAAATTGTTTGTATTATTTTTAGTTGAACCACACTGGTAGATTTCCAATGTACATGTAAAAGACTCATTCTGAGCGATATGTGAAGTCTAAAGAATCTATCATAACATTCTCAATTGGATTTAAATGAGAACCCTGAGTTCTTTATCATGTGAAGGCTAGCCTCAATAGCTGCAATAAAGAATAAAAAGAACTTTATTTTTCTAGAATATACTGTTTTTGTAGCTGTATAAAACTCCTAATGAAGTGAAAATGTATTTTGCAGAATATATGAATGTTTTGTTCGTGTCTCTACTGGAATAGACATTTAGTAATTTGAAAATCTAGTCTAATATAGACAGCGAGAGACACTGATTCAAATAACTGGTGTTATTTCTGTGTGTATCGATCAGCCTGAATGAATCAATAGATATTAACTGCAGAGTAAATTACCCAATATTACAATTGCCAATGCTTTAACCCAGCACAGTAAACACAATTAGTGAGCAGAATGTAAAGAATGAAAACACAGCAGGCAGTCTCTGAACTATGATCAAAAAATATAGGTGCTGTCGATGGAATAAGTTCAGACCACCTTCCCTGCATTTCCTGCTCAGTGCTTCTTGGCAGCTTGATAAAGAACGTTCTGCTGCAGGCTTGAACTCGCTATAAAACCAAAGTCATGTTTCTGTTTCTTTTACAGCCTCAGGCATTTTTACTATCAGTTAAGTTAATGTCATAAGTAATTGGTTTAAGTTCAAATGACAAAATAAACTAAGAGAGGGCTGGATCCAGAGCTTCAAAATTATTGAAAAACAGGTGGAAACTGGGCAAAGCCACGTTCAACTACAGGAGAGGCATATTTCATCTGCTGCAAACAGTATTGAGTGATGATGTTTCCTAGCTTAGATAACAGCTTAAAAGAAAAGTTTGCAAGTATCTGTGTGTGATAAGCTATAGCAAAGTATTTTCGCCACATGAAAAAATAAAATTTATTTGGCTCCCACTAAAATTCAACATGGTTTTGCCCAGGTATAACTTTCCACCCGGTTTCATGTTATTTTTAAACTGGATACGGTCCAAAATGGCATCCGTCAAAGTGTTATTATTTCATGGAAAAACAGTGTTGTGGTAAATGCAAGAAGTAATAAAATATTAATTAAAAAAATTAATAAAATAAAAAAAATTTCATGGAAAGTTTTGAGCTGAAAGGAGTTGGGTAAAAGTAAGTTTGGTAACCATCACAAGTCTTGATCTGTCCCATTGGGCCTGATCCAGAGCTACGATGTTACACTGAGCGCTGTAGCGCTCAGCGTAA
>WWET01000818.1:513517-535705 GCA_011038615.1 Limnodynastes dumerilii
ATCTATAATTGTCCAATCAGGGAACCATTGCTTGTGGAACACACATACATGTGCATAGACACACACACACACACACACACACACACACCTCAGTGGTATTAACGGTGGATTAAGAGTTTGATTTATCCAAGAGACATATGGAAAAGTGTATGAGATGGACTGAAAAAACCATCCTGGTAAACCAGACTAGGAAAGAAACAAATGTGACCATGTAGATAACATAGTTCATTTCACCTATAGTTTTGATGGGTCGATAATAATTGATAGGAAAGTTTAAACAAAGTTTTGGTAGACTGTTGTGTGGAAGATGTAATCCCTGGACTTTCTCCTTCTCCTCTATGTTTTATATACATTGTCCAGACATTAACGAGTTATTTACTTTTGTGTGCAATATTGGGAATCTAGGGTTAATGCTGTCCAGGGTTTCAAGAAAGAACAATATTGTGCTGGTTCAATGTATTTAATTTCAAAATATATTGTTATACAGCACATAACAAGCCCCTTTTGCTGTAAAACACAAAGTAATCTGGGGAAACAATGTGAATTCATGTCCATACTGCATGTTTCTACACTGCAGAAGATTAGCTTACACAGCAAATCAAATGTGTACAGTATGCAGTCTGACTCCACAGCCAACACAATGCATATGGCCTAACAGATGTCTCCTTTATTTATTAATTTATTAATTTTTTTTTTATAGCACCAGCATATTCCACAGTAAATCTGGATACAAGCAACAAAAAAGAAGAGAGTAGAAATTACCAATCAGAACTAATTATTCTATGACCTTTCACTCCATGAAGTCCCCGCTAAGAAAGATGGTACTGCGGAATAGGGACAGCTGAAAGTTCATATTTGGCTGTCCCTATTTCGAATACCCATCTAATTTAGAATTTTTTGTTCGGTGAGTGCCTATCACCTAGTCACCCATTCATTTTCACAAAACATTCAAAAACACTGCCGCTGCTGCATCCTCAGCATATAGATTCTTGTACTGGTTCTTTATCCACTGTGTTTCTGATGGTGGGGTGAAACGTGGCATTAGTGGATGTTAGTGGAAGTGGGATGTATGCAAACAATAGAGTGAGGGTGAGGCAGGTGTCTCCTGAACTGTCCAGACCTCTGATACATCCCCATTTTAAGTGAGGATACATTCAAAATCTTATGGTAGGGGTCTGCTCGTGGACATCCATGTGAGCAAAGGAAGAGGCCCCAGGAACCTAAGTTTGGATCCAGTCCTGGGCTTATTTTACAGTATATGCATTCCCTTTCTCTGCAAAGCACAAGTGTCTGATCCATGTGATCCAGGTCTAACAATCCCTCGATCTCTCAAGGAATGATCTGCATGCATAGAGTAATGAAGCCTATAACATCTTTACTTCACTGTTTTCTCATACATATAATCTCCAGAGTATAACTACAGCAAAGTATAAAGGAATATTCAAATTTGGTCACAATTTACCAAAATTATTTTTGTGTACTTCGAGACGGCATTGCAATTTTCTAATATTTTTCTCTTTATGAAATCTATTGTAAAATACCACTTTACTATTTTAAAATAATGGAATCTTTTTTTTTGTTGAAAATAACACAGTTTGGAATTCAGAGGGGTTTGTCACTTATAAACACATTTGGAAAAAAGGGGTTTCCATTGTGCAATTTCTAACTAGTAACATTTAATGAAATACTGGGCTATTTTTATTACTATTGTGATGATTTAAAACACACTGTTTATTTCTTATTTAATTACTAGCACATTGAATTTCAATAACTAGAGGAATGTTAATTACATGTGATAAATTTGGTTGCATGACTTATAGTACACATGGTCACATATTTTATAACTGTGTATGGATAGAACAGAAGAAAAAGCCCTGATGCTCTGAATTGTTTGTTTGAACATAAAAAGATGTTCAGAAAATGTAGAATAAAAAAAATCTAAACAACAAAGAGTAATGGAACTATTTTGTGCTGGTATGGGACAACAGATGTTTAAATTGGACAACGTGGATAAAAACAAATAAATTAAGCTTTCCCCAAAATCTTTTAAGTGTATCCATCCCACTCATATAGTTATTGTGTGCTGATGGATTTCTAAGTGAGACAAAATAGGGAAAAGTACAAATAATGGTCTATATGTATTGGGCTTCTTTTATTCATTAGCAATAGAAGAGTAATGAACCCTGTACGTGCCACATGCCTTAGTCTACACACGTGCATAAATACCTGTCAAAGTGCTTCTATTTTGGATTTATATAAAAGCTTTGCAAGCGAGTAGAATTAGGTGCAGGCTGTTGGGTGAATTTAACCAAATTTTATCAAAAGCATCTGTCAGGATTGTACACAGAATTAAATATTTATAAACAAACACAAGTGCAGGTGGTGAACAAGGTAGACATGTAGATTAACAACAACACCAACAGAACATAGGAAACAATAATCATCCTTTTACGTGGATTCTTTCTGCTGTAGGTATTCCTGTAACTTAGAAGAAACAGCACAGGTTGATCTTCTATTGAGAGAGAGGGCAACTCTAACCTCCAATCACAGAAGTGAACAGCTGACAAGTCCTCACAGAGGACTGGATCCAAACTCCAAGCTCTGTTTCAGCTTTGATCCCATGTCCAGCCTTCAGTGCTGGCGTTGGGAGTCTTCTCCTCGCTCACACTTGGTTATGCTACTTGACCCTTAATTAAAACTTCTGCGCCTTCCTCACTTAAAATGGTAACAACATAAAAGTTTGGCTAGTACAGAGAGCGTTTAGCAATCCTCATTCTACTATTTACATATCCTCCACTGCCATTAGCGTAAGCGATAGCCACATCCAACCCGTCCTCCAGCCTGCCATTGTAAATACTCCATCCTGGGAATACAACTTTTGCAGAATTTAGATGTCTTCTTATCCAAGCGATCTAAAAATGCCCCTTTTGCTGAATTTTGGACCCAGTCTGTAGATATATGCAGCATTGTGGCTGGCAGAAATGACATCACTGCCATCATGGGTGGTACAGGAAATATATCTTGACAGGAAATGCCTGTCAGCCATGTTAGTTCCTCAAGTAAAGACCTGTTCTCACTGTTGTCCAGCCTTGTTTTTTTTCTGAACTCAGACAATTCTACACAGTCCAAAGCACTTACCCTGTGTATACATGCTGCGGTACATGCCGTGGCTTTGTTTAGTCGCAGAATGGCCGCTCTGGCTGTTCCAAAGCTAGAACATAATGGAAGGCTGTGAAGTGCCTGTTCTACAGTTTCCTGGTCTGCTCTACTGTGAGCATCCACAGCCCCTCCTGTGCTTAGAAAATGCATATTTTTCCAATAACTATATGTAAGGGCTGGACAAGGGTATTTGCTATCTCACACAAAGTCACTAATTTAGAGGCCAACAACTCCAAACAGTTCACTGTTAATATTCCATCTTAACAGATCCGAGTAAACAAAACATTTGCCAAGAGTGCAAATTAAGAAAGAACAAAGGCTTATAAAAATCTCGACTGTAGAATAAAGCTCAGACTCAGGCAGGTTGAACTGGAAACTGATCTAGAATTATATTATCTAAAATACACTGTGCCAAAACTTATAAAAACAACCTTTGTTTGGGGATAAGGTACATATCCAGAAAAACATAATACCAAAAATAGACCACTTTAGTGGTGCTCAGCACAAGTGCGTTTTAGTGCACACTTCCTGTACACACTTTCAGGTGCAAGCAGTCTTCATTGCCAGCTGCCTTTTTTTAAATGGGTTCAGTCAAGGAAAGAGCAAAATGTACTCATTTTTATGACTAGTGTTTATAACAAGTACATGAAAAGGACAGAACTGCTTACCTTACTTTAACAATAGCTGCTGGGTATGTTTTTGGTTCATATATCAATTTTAAACAAATTATTTTACTCTATTTATATTCTTAAGGCTTAGTGATAATTATGTTTCTGTGAACAACCAGTCAATACTTTGCTGGCTGAAATCATAACCTGCAAAGCACTTTAACTGTTTCTGATTGTGACTTATCAATGGATCGCTGTAGTTTGTCATTACTATATATACAACACATGTTTTAGGAAAGTTTTAAAGCATATGGTAAAAATACCTGAAATAGTATACAGCTGAATTCCTTATATAGTTTGTACAAATATCAGCAATTACTTGCATGTTACATTTCTCTCACATGTGATGGAGATATAAATGCTAAGCAAATGGCATAGGTATATCCGTGGGAATAGCCTGACTCAATATGTTTGATAATTTCATGTGATGGTCTGATGGTTTGTGCAGGAACGTTACATCATGGGAATGGTAAATAGTACAATTGATAGAATAAACAGGATACAGACATAGACATGATTATCAAAAAGGATGTTAAGGAAAACCCATTAAATCTGCAGGTCCCTAACATTTAATCAAATCCGAACATAAAAGTGAATGTATAAGAGGAATATAAAGGTTACAGATGAATGTAAAATGCTCTGATGCAGTGTTAATAGACAACTTGTAACCATCACTAAGCAAAATTATAGTGAATTTTACAGCTGACTGAACCTTTTTAACATTTTAATGTATGTTATAGAGAAGTAAAAACCTGCTTTGTGGTGGTGTTGATATAGGAAGAGAAATCTTGTCATTAAATAAAGACAATATTTTTTAAAAACATTTTTGAAAAAAAGCTGTAATGTAAAGAGAAACCCCATAAAGGGGAGAGTAGTCCCAGGAGCAATGTTGTCACATTAAGAAGAGAGTCCTTGGATTTGGGACTACCTGTGGAAGGGAAGAGTTACGTTAAAGCTTGGAAGCCTGCAGTAAAAGCTCCAGTATGTGGGTTGTGATGAAATCATTGATTACAGGACACATTGGGCTGGATCCTGAACTAAGTCCGACAGGAGACTTATGCACTTCCGTAAGTCCCCTGTCTCGGAACATCTGCGCATGTTCCCCGACAGTGTAAGTATTAACTACATAACGAAGTTTACATAAGTCAGTACTTAGGGGCTGACCCTTCAGTCACGATGGCTGTATCCCCGCCATATAGGTGGGGATAGCCATGTAAATGAGGGGTCGGGGATGGGGAAGCCCCATATGGCCGCAGACCTGGTCATAAAAGTTAAGGTAGGAATCTGGACATGTAAGTGTCCAGATTTCCTAGTGACAGCAGGGAGTGCAGGGGGCGTGCACTCCCTGCTGCGGGAGCGGAACTACAAACGGGATCTGGCCCATTAAACCTGAAGGGGTTGATCTAGACTTTGAAAGTAAGGGCAAAAGAGATGCAAGTGTAGACCTGAGAAAGACCATGCTGAACAGTGGAGAAGGGGAGGGGTGATTTCAACTGTGAAAACAGAATTAGAATTGAGAGGTGAAATTTCCAAGCCCAACTGAACTAAATGTGGAGTAATGATCTATATTAACAATCACTGACTATAAGGGTAGAGATATTATTAATCCTTGTGTACAAAAATCATAATAGGTTTGACCACAACAAATTACAGGGGAACTACAAGCGAAGGTATATGTAGACTCTGAACACAGGACGGGCCAGTACTGTGTTGCCTTATGTTCCTGGTTATTTAGGGGACTTTGGATTCCTTTATTTTCAGCCCTTGTACTGTGACAGAAAACAGTATCTTATTGTCTTTTGGATTACAACTGCTATACTTATGGATTTAATCCCATACCTGTGGGGAAAATAAACTTTATTGGATCCTATAACTATTACCTGTTGGACTTCCACAATAGTTGGATTTTCAATGGTTGGCACTTGAGTGCTGCTGGTATCCTATCTGCAATTTTTTGACCAGATAATTTGGAGCTATGGGGAAATCCAGTGAGTTGGCTGCTGCTGCTAAACCAGAGAAATATGAAAGAAATATGTGACTAATACACGAACAGAGCTTCCTCCTAGTAGCAGCAACTCCCAACCAAGTTAGGGGGTCACCAACCAAAAAGAACTCCAAAAAACACCCTTCCCCGGACGTGGTATGGGGTTGGTGCAGATAGAGGAAACAATACATTTAGTACGATAGCGTTAAACTAGTCACCATGTAAAAAGGAAAATGAATATCTGCCAGAAATGTCACTGTTTCTAATGATTAAGGTAAGTTCTCCACAACAAAAAGTCTTTTTTGGATGAAGAAATCACCACATGAACCAGAACATCACTTTTGATAGTTAGGGGCCCGATACCATACTGTAGCCCTAACTATCTACCAGTTGCCCACAGAGGGAATCTTTTTAAGTAATGCATAAAAGGAACTGTATATCTTTTAAGAAATTCATGCAAGAAACTCTGTTTTATATTGTGGATTTTTAATGAATAAGTAATGAAGCTTGAGAAAAAGGTGTTGGAGGTTATATATGGGTGAGAATACCCATGTCCGATGTATATGGTATTGGTAATTGAAAAGGCTCTTACATCAGGTTTTCCATTATATGTGATATTGGTAATTAGAAAGCCTTTTATATCCATTCTCTCTTCCTGGGAAAAAAAAATAAAAAAGACCTTGAACATGTTGAGAGACCAGACACTGGAGATAAAAGAGGAGTGTAACCACACGGTGTTTACATGCGAACTGAAATCTTCTCAAATGTGAGTGTGAAATCCTTTCATTCATTTATATAACTTTTATTATATTATACCATTTGGGGTCTTTTTTTCGGTTATAGTATATCAGGAGACATACCAAATGTGCATTCCGAATTCCTTAGTAGCATTATTGTAAAACAGGCTATACTATTGTGATTTTCTCTTTTATCAGAGGTATATATTTGGGAATCTCTTTGTGAAAATCAAGTACTAAACCTAGAATTACTCTTGAAGAAATCGTCTGTCGTGAGAAACTTAACTCTATTGGAAAGAAAAGTGATGTTCTGGTTCATGTGGCGATTTTCCTTTTCCTTTTTACGTGGTGACTAGTTTAGCGCTATCCTGCTAAGTTTATTGTTTCCTCAAACTGGAAAAATATACCAACGCTACTGGTGCACAGAGCCCGGCTTCTAAATAACGTGCTGCCACCCTGGTGTTGGAACCCATGTCCCCAATAGAGCTGGAGCCAACTACTCCCATAGTAGAGAAATAGTGGGAAGAGTGGGGGTAGCGCTTATAACCTGCTGTCTTTTCCCATACCTGGAGGGTCTATTTCCTCCACAAAAAATAGAAAACAAGAAAATAGTTTGATGGGGGAAAAAAGCATTGTCATACCGTACAGGTGAGATTAAGCACATAGTAATACTTTTATTTGCCTATTTCTTGATGGTGTAAAAAGGGAAATGTTATTTCTCCAATAACCTCAAGGATAGAAAAAGATAAATACTTTAGCTAATAAAATATTAACTAGTGGAGTTGGCATTACAGCTCAGTGGACCATCCAATATTCGGCACAAGGTTGTTGAAGGCTCTCTCATCTTGCCACCACTGGGCTCTTTTGTGGCTCCCGACACCCTGCGGCTACCTCTGGGTACGAGCTCTGCTCTTTTACCATTCGTTCTTATACCTCTGAGAAACAAAATATTTTTATGTACTGGAGTTATATGCATCTTGTTTTTATTTTAGTGGATTTGTATTTATTCACTCATTGTATTTATTTACTCATTTTATTATTTATTTATATGTGCTAATTAATTTTACATTTGATTAAAAAATATTTTAAAGTATAATTAAGAGGATGATTGTGTGGCTTGATAAGAGCTCAGAAGGAATGGACTGGCTATCTCTGTTTTCCTGTCACCTGTATTATCAACAAAAACATACTAGGTTGCACATGGCCTGCTTTGCCAGAGGGGATCAGGAACATTACCATATTATGGAATGGAAACTTCAGATGTTGACCATAATAAGCAATGCAGAACTCCTATAATTTCTGAGGTCTCTATACTGGTCAAAGGTGGTATACTCTAATATGGAGTTATGGTCATATTTGGATCAAGAGGAAATACCTAGACTATCTGCTGATGAAGTTGAATTGTTTAAGGCCTCTTTCTCCAGTAAGGAGCTAGAAGCTACCCTTAAGCCTTTTCCCAATTATATAGCAGCTTAAGATTGTCTTAAAGACCGCGTATACACAATCTACATTGCAAGAAGTAACGTAGATTACGTTACAAAATTACTGTGCATGCGCAGTAGCACTTTTCTGAAAACTCCGGCTGCAAATGCAATGCGGCCAGAGATCTGCATACGGCCCATGAACACTCCCCATTTTCCATTGGAGAACTTTTTTCTGGGATAAGTATTTCTTTTTTCTGGGATTAGTATTCTTGGACATAGACTCTTGAAAGTTTAATCTAAAAAAAGATAAGAACTTCATATATATTATTCACCTTATTTATGTGATTTACCCGTTGTGTGTGTGGAGCACCAGTTGGCAGTGCTACTTGTGTTTTTTCCTGTGTTGTATACATGTTAGTATGATATTCACTGTAATTATGTAGCCATGTCCCTTTGGCCACAGCCTCTGACTATGTGGTAGGCCCCCATCACAATATTCCCAGGGGGGGCCTACCAGTCTGACACTTCACAACATTTGATTTCAAGAGAACTGGTAAGGAATATTCATTTTGCATCTGACAGGAACACAATAATAAATAAACCAAATCACTATACCTTAATTTTATACACAATAGTACAATGTCTCCAATTGTATATTTACTAAAAGAAGAAAAAATATTCTTGCTGGGAACCAGGCGGTTGTTTACACTCAGTTTTAAGATCTGAGAAACACCGATATCAGAGCAAAGAAATAAGTATTGCCTTATTCTATGCTCGATCATAGAAGGTCTCCCGCTTGTACTTTTCAAGGAACTTGGCTTATTCAGTGTGTGTTATGCTTTTGATGCATAAAAATTTTTGAAACAAACACATTGGCTTATTTATATTTTACATTTGTTAATGGCATTCTATAATAAGATCACTTGGCGCAGCATGACACATTTAAATATTTGAGTTATATATAAACCTTTGTGGTGGATTTGTTTTGAAGCTAAACTTAACTCAAAACGTGAGTGCTTGATCCTGCTTGTTTTTCCATTAGGCAAAAATATGATGTATTTAATAAGAACCAGCTGAAAACTTTAGATGATAGCTACACGACTTTGGTTACAATTCAATATGCCAAAAACATGCTGTTTTCTATTATTTCATCAAAGGTACAAATAAGCTCCTGACCTTGGGCATGTTTATATATTTGCATCTAAAACCACTTCGCTGTTTTTTTTAGCTGTCACAGAAATGACACATTATGTCTGAGATAAAACGTATCATGACTTGTTTACCTGGCTTCATTTTTACTGGAAAGTGGAATTTGATTGGAAAGTAGAATTACCAAATAAAACACAAGCAACACATAGCACTTAGAAACATCAAAACACTTGTTTCCGCATCCTTCCCAAACATAAGCTCTGGAATGCTGATTGTCAATTAGGGAAAAGATTCAGAATTCATGTGTATGTCTGATTAGAAAGCATGAAAATTATGCCGCTTAATTAACTTAATTAGAAAAAAAGAAACCCCAACAACTTTGCCGTGATACTAGAATACTCCTATCAGATTATCATAACTAAAGAAACATTTTAATTAGATCATAAAAATATAGCACATGCACACATACAAATATTCCAGCATGGAGTTTTAACAATGGCAAGGCGGTGACATGCGCACAGCATGTATGTATGGTGGAATGGCGGATGTTCATAAATTGTACAGTAAAGCTGGCCATACACTAGAGCGATTATCGGGCCGATCCTTCAATTATCGCGTAAGGAGCTGAATTATCATGCTAGTGTATGGTAACGATTTTTCGAACGAGAATACAATAATCATCCAAAAAGGGCTTCTGAGCGATTATTGGATCTTTTGACATGTTTGATTTAAAACGATAAAAAGCAGTAGATTTTTTGAAAAATCACATAGTATATGGGCATTTCACGATAATTGTGAGATCTTTGGCAATAAATTTATGTGGAGGCATGCTTATGCAAAGGAACTGTGACATTTAACGAAGCGCCTTGTGCTGTGAAAATCATCAGGATTATTCTCTCGAATTTCCTGTAGCAGTGAATTATGAGAAAATGAATCCCTTTTCTTCAGCCATTCCTTCGCCCAACATTTACGACGGCGATGAATATTTGCCATTTTTCTCTGCTTCTGCTGGGTTAAAATAACCATAGAAAGGGCGAAGATTCCAAGACCTTTCATATTCGCATCCATCTTGCCAGCAAAGAACAAAGAGCAAACAAAGAGCTAGCTGGCACAGGAAGTTATATTTATACTTCCTATCATCTACGTCACTCACACCCACATGGTAACGACTGCCCTTTATGTAAATTTTCAAAGAAAATCGGACGATAAAATAAAATTGTCGTACTGTGTATGGCCAAAACCGATATTTTACACCCGACAAAACAAGACCAAAAATCTGTGTTTTTTTAAACTTTTGAACGATTATTGTATGCAACTAATGTAATGTATGGTGCCGATATTATTTGTCCCTGCAGCGGAAAATCGGCAAGATTATCGCCGAATTCATGCGATTTTCGATAATCTCCCTAGCTTAAGGGCATGGTTAAACTCTTCTATACAATCTTCATTTATTCACCGACCCCATTTACCATTTTCTGCTGTCAGATGTCCAGTGCGTGTAAGGGGATTGGTCTCCTCTTGCATGCACGGGACTTAGGATTGCGTAGCGATCGGCATCAAATTTATATATACAATACATGCTTCCCAACTGTCTATATTTCATCTGGATTGTACTGATTTGTGGCCCGCAAAAGGGTGGATTTGTAAGACAATGGGATTTGCCTAAATATGTTCATTTGTGGGTGGAACTTAGTGGAGTGGGCAAAGTCAAGGCACTCTTATTTTGTCCCATTTTCTGATTGCTAATTGTTGGCAGATGCATTTTTATTTCACTACAAGAAAAGCATGTTTGATTTACAGGTTCATTTGTGTATATTAGACATGCTGGACCTCATCTAGAGCTGAAAATTACACCTTTTGTAGGTGCACGCACGGTAATATTTTAGTAATGTGCATGGCACAGCATTAGTGAGCACGAAAAAGCTATTGAAAAGTGGCTTTTCCGCATGTGATAACCTGCGTACTCTGCACTAGCAGAAAGGGGTACTCCTCTATCTGGGACGCATTCTGCACAAAGAAAATTCTATTTCTGAAATAAAGACAGCTCATTTTCGGCTGTCTCTATTTCAAAAATATTAGTGATTAGAAAGTTTTACAAATAAATGGGTAAGAATGCCAAATTAATTTTTCTGCATACTGCGGGGAAGGGCGTCTTAGGGTCAGGCTGTGAGTAAGAGAGTCTTAGGGTCAGGCTGTAAGTAAGAGAATCTTAGGGTCAGGCTGTGAGTAAGAAAGTCTTAGGGTCAGGCTGTAAGTAAGAGAGTCTTAGGGTCAGGCTGTGAGTAAGAGAGTCTTAGGGTCAGGCTGCGGGGAAGGGAGTCTTAGGGTCAGACTGCAAGGAAGGGAGTCTTAGGGCCAGATTTACTAAGCTGCGGGAAAAGAAAAGTGGCGATGTTGCCCATAGCTTCTCGCTCTTACTTTCCTATTACATACTAGAAAATGTCAGCTAGAATCTGATTTGTTGCTATTGGCAACATCTCCACTTTTCTTTTCCCGCAACTTAGTAAATCTAGCCCTTAGTGTCAAGCTGTGGGAAAAGCAGTCTTAGGATCAGGCTGCAGGGAAGGGAGTCTTAGGGTCAGGCAGTGGGGAAGGGTGTCAGGTTCAAGTTGCAGGGAAGTGATTCATAAGGACAGGCTGCGAGGAGGAGAGGGTTACGGTAATGGAAGGGGAGGATGAGTGTAAGGATTAGGATAAGGGTGAGATATATACTTACCATTCGCCACTGCAACTTCATCCTGGGGATGAGCGATTGCTTCTCCTTGGAGAATTAGGAGCATTTGATATGAAACTCAGTTCGAAACTGGCTGATATAAAAGAGCCATTTCGAAAAATGGCTGTTTTAACTGCAGACCCACACCCCCTCTATATTATAAATACTATGTGGGCATTTCAATGCAGCAGCAGCAGCCATGTTTCCCTGTGCTTCCTCCTGAAATCCTGCACTAACTCTTGTCTGGTGTAAGTGCCTGATGGAGGAGATTTTCATTCAATAACACCTCTATACAGACTCCTAAAGACCTAACAGTCATAAAGCAATTTAATAAAAGAATAAAACCAGTATTTAAGTACACTGCATAGACTCTTCTATACCATTATCACATTTTCAGAGCAGGACATTGCCTCACATATTGCTTAGGCATTTTAAATATCTAGTTACAGTTTTAGGAGGTTGTATTTTTTTTTCTTTTTTTGCTTTCTTGTAACATTAATTAATTTAATAATGCTTAAAACCTTTATAATAATTAAGCAAAACAAACATGAAGCCAATTTAAATAAATGAAAAAGGCATATTTTGATACATGCAACTTGTATACTCTAACTCAATATGATGTTGAGGCTTGTCTCTTTTTGTATTTTGTGTTACATTTTGCAATCCTTTCTTTAAATAACACAAAATAGTAGTATGTATTTTTTTGTGTGCAGAGAAGAAAGGTTTTCACAAATACTGCCTCAATGTTCTTCCAACCCCTGAGAGTGAAAGACAATTTGACAATTCATATTTATGTTTGGGTGACATGCTCCACAATATTTGATACCTTTACTCATGACAGGCATTGGATGATTCAGTAAAACTGTAATTTGAGTTGTTTCATTTGCATCTAGTAAGACGAATAACAATCATTCAAACAGTGGCTTGTTTCCATTAAATAATCAGTTCACTAAAACCAACAGTTGGCAGACATTTGCTGAATTGGACTAATGAAGATTAATTATTGTGTTTCAATTGTCAACAGTACTGTTACTGGTTGATTGAGAAACATGTATTCATCATTGCCATAAATATCAATCTTATTAGGAATCAGAGGGAAAATATACACAGCAATCAGCAATTGTAGATGACTTTTGTCAGATACATACCAGAAAATGGTTTGGTACATTTAATGAACCATAACTCATCCAAATAACCAATACCTTGAAAAAGAATTGCTTCTGGCCCATGCATTTTCTACAATGTTTTGTGACTATAAGGTCTATAAATCAAGTTCTGCTTTTTGTTGTGTGCTTGGCAAAAAAAACCCATAAGTGACTACACAAACTGCTGCCACAATTATCGAGAGAACTAGAATTATGACACTGAATTCTCGTTCTGTCGATAATTGTGGCAGTGCCCAAAGGGTATAAATATACCCCAATGACAGTAGACCTGTCATTAGCATCTGCAGGACATAGTTTGTGTCGTCTCTTATGGGTTTATTTTCCGACCAGTGTTTAACAAGTCGGATGTGCCTTGCACATCCGCATTCTACTCTGAACAGTACCCTACGTGCTATCCAAAGTGGGCTATAGGATGCACGGAAGTGCATTTTTGAATAGCCCGTAGTCAAATGAGCATGTGCGATTCCGCATCGCACATGCTCGTAACTCTGAATCCGGTCCATTGTCTCAGGCCCTCATGTATATGTTGTGTAAGTGAAGGTTTAGGTATATCTAAGGGAAAATAGTCATTTACAAATATAAAATGGTGGGAGTTCGGAAATGGTGCAACCCCTGTATTCAAAATAATTGTGCCATATTCCTAGCACATTCTAGCCATTAATACTTCTCCAGCTGCAGGCCTCACACCTTGCTTATTTTGGTTTCTCTACCTTTTGTTGGCAATATAGTGGCAACAAAAAATGTGCAACAGATATCCCAATTGAAAGCAGCAGAATACCAGCTGCTCATGTTCTTCCCGTAAATCCAGGGCTGATCCAGAGTATGAGAGTAAGAGTAAACCTGCAAGTATATACCTGCGCCAAACTATGTTGACCTGCAAGGTAAGATATATATAAACTTCAAAAACATAATTAGGGTTGAAAGGTGAATTTCCTTGCATTAATCTAAGTTACAAATTAAAATTAGGCTACACAGCATGTAAGGTCTACAAAAAAAAACCAAAGGGCCAGATTCAGACCCTGCAAGCTTTACGTACGTGAGGGGGTCTGAAATTATGCAAGGAAGAGGGGAGCACATGTCCCTGTCACTCCCCTCTATTGGTTCTGGACACTTACATGTCCAGAACCCTACCTTAACAGTTACGCATTGTTCTGCGTCCTTACAGGCGTGGATAAATGTGTACCTGGCCTTCCCCTCCACGACACTTCAATTAAATGTCTATCCCCGCCTCTGTGCTGGGGTAACGGCAGGCGTAAATGAAAAGTCAGCCCCTTCATCGTAAACGTACGAAACTAGGTGCTCTACGACAGCAGGTACACTGGAGTAACATCTTACTTCTGAATCTGGTCTACAGTGTTTACCCTGCATGCAAAATTTCAATTGTACCCTTCATAGTTTTGCTCAGATCTACACTTGTGCCTGTTTTGCAGTTACTCTCTATCTTTGGATCAGTGGATTCCCTTCAGTGTGTTGCGTTATGTAAAAACAAGTGCATGCAGCGGTTGCAATATACAGTCGGAATATTTAATCCCAGGTCAGGACATTTTGGTCCTGGTATTATTGCTGCAGGACAATCTATGATAACAGTAAATCTTCTGTATTCCACTCGTGGACCATTGCTTATTACAGCTACTTTTGGAAATTACATTGTGCTGTAAAATTCTCTGGTTGGTTAATTGCTAGTAAATTACCCTACAAATCATTTTACTCTTTTGAACATTAACCATATAAAGAAAGTAAAAACAAAGAGATAATGATCCAAGTGATTGTTTGATGAGGGAATCACGTTAACATAGTTATAGCAACATAAATTTACCCTCATTTATATTAGTTTATCAACGAAGCTGTGGAATTCATATAATCCTGCGTTAATGCAGGTTTATTTTTTCTTTAAACTGCTTTATTAAAGTAAATGTGGAACAACCCTGTATGTATTAAGAAAAACTCCTTGTTGCACTGAACACATGCATTCTGTAACCCAATGTGTCCGCTACCCTGATTATAAGGTGTGTATGTGAGTCGTAGCTAAACTCTTGACTTGTGTTGATTTCTTACAGGCATTCTTTCTGCTTACATTACTGTGAAGCCCAGTCTTTAAGTGATCGGGCAGGCTGGCACTGATTCATTGAAACATAAATATACCAAGCCCTGATCTGATGTCACATAGTAACATAGTTGATGAGGTTAAAAAAGACACCAGTTCATTAAGTTCAACCTATTATGGATCTCCTGCGATACCTATCTTATAACTGAAATTGATCCAGATGAAGCAGCCTCCAATCTGTTACAATCTGCAAAAATCACTGCTGACCCAAAATGACAGTCCTATTTTTCTCTGGATCCACTACTATCCTTCATTTTAATTAATAGTCCTGGTAACCCTGGATGTCCTTTTCTGCTTAGTGTAACCTTTTTTTAAACATATCAACTGAGTCTTCCATCACAACCTTCCCTGGCAATGAATTCCACATCCTGACTGCCCTTACTGTAAAACCCTTTCCTTAGCTGGTTGTGAAACTTCCTCTCCTCTAATCTTAGTGGGTGACCCTGTGTCCTGTGTACTGCCCTTGGGGTAAAATGTTCCAATGAAAGGTCTCTGTTTTGACCCTTGATGTATTTCTATGTAGTAATAATATATAGACGTTTCTGTTCTAACGTAAACATGCATAAATTGGCTAGCCTTTCCTCAACAGTCAATGACTCCATACCCTTTATCAATTTTGATACCCTTCTATGAACCCTTTGTAGTTCCAAAATGTCTATTTTATGGAGTGGTGCTCATAACTGAACTCTGTATTTGAGATGAGGCCTTACCAACTGTATATATTGTGGCAAAATGACACTGTCTTCTCTTGCATCTATGCCCTTTATTTTGGTTGGTCTTCTTAATTATGTCCATTAACAATGGCAGAAATATTAGTTATTTATAACAGGATGTAGTAAGTAAGGGCGAAAATGCTCACAGTTGACCTGCTGGCACTAAAGTGTCCACAAGGCTAACTTATTAACATTCTTTTATCTGACTGGTCATTAACAGGACACCTGACAGATAAAACATTTCCATTGGAGGAAGGTATCAGCTGTATCATTGTTGCATTTGTCGGTATGGCGACTGGAACCATATAAAATGATTATCTTTGAACAATATGATAAAGATGCTAGGATTGAACCAGAGTTTGAGAGCGACCATGTTGGCAAAGCATGTGGCAATGTGTGGGGTGCAAACAAATGACATTTTTTGTTTACACTCATTGGGGTAGATCCTGAACTACGTGTGTGCGTACGTATTTTAGCGGTGCGTATTTTCGTACACGTAAGGTCAATACACTCCCCTCGGCACACCCCTTGCACCGGCGTATTTTCACAAATTACGCGACCCAAACCCTACCTTAACTTTTCCTATCGTAACAGAATACGTCCGCTAACGGGCGTACAGACTACGCGAACGTACGCAGCTTAGCACGCCCATACTGTACACTTTAAATACTCCCCCCCGCCTACTTCACGTAAAACACACGTATTGTTGACTAACGTAAATTTGGCACGCCCACACGTAAGTATTTACGTTAGCAATACGTGAAATCTCCTTACGTTTGAAAATACGCTACGTGAATGTGCGTATTTTCTGCGGTGCGCATGCGCAGTGCGTACAAATCTGCGAATTTACGTGTCCGCCACACGTAAATTCGCGGAAATGCGTAGTTCAGGATCTGCCCCATTATGTTCTTTTGCACATAGAACTCTCATGCTGCATATCTGTATATTTAATTTGTAATTTAGAGTTTAGCTAGGAAATACCAATGACTGGGTCAACAATGTTTAAAAATTTAAATTTTCTGAGCGAATGGATCAGATAGTATCTCCTTTTGCAGTTTGTGCCGGGCATACAATTTTTGATGGCTTCCTACAGCAGAGTGGATTGTGCTCGTAAATGGGAAGGGTTTAGTATTACAAGAAAAGTAAGGTGACTGTGTGATATAGATTTCCAATCCATTGCCATATAAATGGAGACGTATCAAAAATATTAAGGCACGCTCCTGCGATATAACCTTTGTGCGAACTGCGACAGTGGATTCCCGACACTGATGCCTGGACACAACAGGGACCATTTATGCATTCCGATCTTAGGATCCTGTCCCACATTTCAACTCTAATGGTCCATATACACTACAGCATATAAATGACAAACGAGAGATAAACCACAGATATTCAAGCAGTAGATTGACAATCAGGCTGCATACACACTACAAACGATTTTCTGTTGAGCCTTCAGTACTGAATGGCTTGATCGTTTATATTAAACTTTTCAAAAAATGCGATCAAACGATTTTGTGTACTTTACAACGATCAGGCATGAACGCTGCAGTGTACACACTTGCACAATATCGTTCAAAACCCTCCACTCACCGGTGTTTTGAATGATTATCGTTTAAAAAAACTGTAGTGTGTATGGGGCTTAATTCTGTTGCACGCCCCTGAATTTAACATGGTTTTGCCTGTGTGTACATTTTATCCTGTTTTTTTGCATGTACTCAGAATTATCGTAATTAGTTCACACAATGAAATACCTTAAAACCTGTTGCTTTGCGAATAAACAAGAGCATAATGTTTTTATTCTGCTAATTTAATTTGAAAAAAAGAGAATTAATAAATGCTTTCTTTAGTTAGTAGTACTTTAGTATTTCCTCTGCTTGATTTGTAGTCATTATTAAGAACCTGTGTTTGTAATTAATTCTTCAATTACACCTTTCATTCACTGAGGTTGAAAATAGTATTAGGAATCTGCTACATTTGGCTCTTACAACTACTAATCCTGGTCAGTTTAGCTTCATCCTAAAGATTTTAAAATAATTTATGTGCTAGATTTTAAGGTTAGTTTGGGTGACAAACTGTTGGTCCCACTAAGCCATCTGTCTCCTGTCTGACAGAATTCTGACTACTTAGTGGTCTGAGTAGAGAGACAATATTTAGGAGCAGAGTAAGGGCAAAGCAGGTGCAAGTGTACAGCTCGGCTAAACCATTTTGCAATGCGTTAGTGAATTTGAATTCTTTTGCATGCAAGGAAAATACTTTAATTTTTTGCACATAGAACTCAAATACTACATAGATTTATGTTTAATCTGTAAATTAGATTGGAACTAAAAAATGTCACCTCTCAATTCTAATTCTGCTTTTACAATTTAAATGTGCCTCCCATTGCAGTTCAATAGGTTATTGCTCATGTCTATACTTATTAACATCGTAATATTTCTAAATATTCCCATGCTGTTAGAAACACGCACCTCTGAATAGTACGTTTTAAAAAAAACCTCTGAATCAGGGCCTGTGAGTTCACACTTGCCTTAGAAACGTATTTTATGGTTCAATTTGCAAAATTTGACGCGTTGAAACTAGGCCCAAAGGAGAGATATCTAAAATGCAGCTTAAAGGTTAATTGAACAATTACTGCTCTGTACTAAGTCATCTCCTGTCCTGGGCTGACAGTTAAAATATTTGTAGCAATTTTAGCACATGAGATATGTCCTAAAGCAATATAATGCATTAACTTCAAATGTGAACAATTTAAATCTAAACATTTTTGGGTAAATATAAAAATGAACCTCGGGACATACATACACACATACATATGTAACACATCTTTTACACTAACAGTTCACAGATGACATTGTTCTATAGTATCAATGCAATCTCTATATTTTATTTAAGTATTTACTTGTAGACAGCTTACATTTAGGTTTTGTGATCTAATACTGGAAAATGTGTTTGTATCATTTGCTAGAAATGTTCTAATGTAGGGTGTTTATCATGTTTTGTATGACAATTTGCATCAATTATAATTGTATTAATTATAAGCATTTCATTCATGTTTAGGAATTATCTATGTGGTCTCCGCCCTCAATCATATGGAAGATTCGCAAGTGGTTATCGTTGTATGTGCTCGGGATAAGGGTGGTCTCACATCTGCTGTGAATGCGTCCGTCACCGTAAACATTTTAAAGACCACTGTGGCACCTGCAATTTTTGAGAAATCCCGCTACACGTTTGTAATTGCAGAGGATGCTCCACTAGGAACTGTTCTTGGTACAGTGAAGGCTAGAGAACCTCTGAGTGAGTATCTACAGTTGTAACCAATGAGAATACAGTAAAT
The DNA here is from genome assembly GCA_011038615.1 of Limnodynastes dumerilii. Lineage (NCBI taxonomy): Eukaryota > Metazoa > Chordata > Amphibia > Anura > Limnodynastidae > Limnodynastes > Limnodynastes dumerilii. Next base: position 532,666 of record WWET01000818.1, read on the forward strand.
ATTTTAAATGTGAGAGTACATGATGTTTACCTACAAAAATTGTAAAACAAATGTTGCTCTATTGCACTGTTACTAAACAAAAATACAGCAGTTTACATACATAACTTATAGCGTATGGTCAAATAACTGAGGGATGTAATTATTAGACTGTTTTAATGTGAAAATATGAAAATAAAGTATTTTTCTGTTTATAAAGTGAGAAGGCGTTCAAAGTAATCCTCAATGATTTCAGATTGGAGACAGCAGTTTAGCAAACTCAGAATTACTTTTAAGCTTATATTTGCATAGATTTACCATTTAGCAATGACAGTATACAACCAGGGGTGAGGACTCCATACGCCAAACAGCTCAGACAGCACTGGCTGGAGACCAGCAACTGTTTGATCACTGACCAGATCCAGAGCACTGCTTCTGGCAGCATTTTCTGCCATCAAATATACGTCTAAGGGAGCCGAGGACGTACCCAAGAGAAGAGAGGAGAAATGAAGAAGAAAAGAAAGGGGGCGTCGCAATATATCCTTCCTTCGGGTACCATGTCACCTAGCTACACTTCCACATACAGCCAATGGTTACATAGAAACATAGAAAGTGATGGCAAATTTGAGCCACATGGCCCATCCAGTCTCCCCAGTTGGTTATTTAAAACTATACTGACCCTATTTACCATCAATTTAGTTTGAGATTTAGGATCTCCTTATATTTATCCCAAGCATGTTTACACTGTTTTACTGTATTAGCCTCAACCACCTCAGATGGGAGGCTATTCCACGTATCTATCACCCTTTCAGTGAAGTAATTTTTCTGCACATTTCCTTTGAATCTACCACCCTCCAGTTTATATTCATACCCTCGTGTTCTATTACACCTCTTCCTTCAAAAAATGCCCCCTTCTCTAGCCGGTCATAACCCTTGATAATGGCACTTTGGGCCGTATCCAGACCTAATAAATCAAGAGAACTTACATAAGCCTGTTGTGTAAGTCCCCTTAAAAGTGACATCTGAGCATGCGTGCCTCATGTTATACAAAGGATCTCCATGCTCTGTTCCATCCGCATTGAGATACATAAGGGCAGATCTTGTATTCTGCATGGCAAAATCCCTCAATGGGATTTGCCATCAAGATCAGGCAAAATGGGCGTCAGTTAGCTGTTCTGTACAGATCTGTGTACGTTGCAGACCCGTATGTAAAAGTCAAGGGTGGTTTATGGATGCGGAAGTCCTCCAGACTCTGTATGAGAGAGGGGAGTGACAGAGGAGTTCACTCCTCTCTTCAGAGTTCTAGAACTCCACATGCAGAGGTCTGGATAAGGCCCTTTGTGGCCACTGGAATAAGTGTCTTTGTGGGGTGACCATTTAAAGCATAATGTAATTCTATGTAATCATATTAAAATGATCATTATCCTTTATTTACAAAACATTTGAGAAGATCATGTTATTATACATTAGTATACCTGATGTATTTTCTGTACTTACTCATTTATCTTGATCTCAGCCTTTATTATTTCCAGATTTATCATTTTATACCATACTGAATGTTTTCCTTTGGAGTAAACACACCTGGTGCACCTCCCCTGTAACCCTGCACACGAGAGCCTGCACATGTGCAGAATCATACAGAGACTGACTAATCCAGCTCTTCTTGGAGTAAATCAGTGGAACATCATTTAACCTGTTCTCTTTCATAAGAACATTCAGATTTGCAGTGCTGCATATACTGAGGCTTTCTGTTTGTTATAAACTGGCTAAAATCCTTCCCCATAACTTCCAAATCTGTGAAAAATGACCTGTCAGCGAGTGATTTTTCTTTCCAATATTATTGTTTTTCAGTGAAGAATAGTAGCTTCTTTACATAAGCAGCTGTTAAGTTTTACTTATTGTAACTTGTAACTAGAACTCTGCTCCCATATTTTAACTGGAACAAATGTTCAGCTGCTCTTTCCAACTGTAGTCTGCAATATAAATTGTGAGTAGTCAGAAACTGTCCTGTTGTGGATTATTTATAGTGAAGATACTATAGAAACCATAAATTGCCAATGACTGACCAGGCTCCCCACCAAACGCACCCCAAAATAACACAACAGTATTGGATTTAAATATTGATTAATAAAATTCAAACTATTAATTTGGAAGGTAAAGAGTGGCAAAGATAGCAGGTGGCAGGTCAGCTATGGTAGACAGAGAGCAGGGATCCCCCTGCCCTCAAGCGCCACAGAGGAAATGGCCACCGCAAGCACACACCCCTGTCACACTGCCCACCCCGGTGTAACCGAGGTGGCAAACTGAAAACTATGAACTATGAACTGAAAACTATGAATTGCTGACCGCCACCAATACCGCCACACTATGTTCCGACTGCAAGAAAAAATACAGGTTAGCAAAACTAAAAGGAAGGGAGGGAGGGAGGGAGGGAGGGAAGAAAATTCCAGAAGCTGCAAATAAACTCCCCCCAACCCCTTATAAACCTAACAGCATGAATTGCTGACCGCCACCAATACCGCCAAGCCCGGCCCCCGAAGGAAACCTGGCCCGCCACCTAAACCTTCTCCAAAGTCCCCAAAATCTGCTCAACAAACAATACCAAACCACTATCAGAAAGATGCACTCCATCCGGCCGGTACAAGGATGGAATATCGAGCGATAAATCGGGGTGGTAAATGTCCGACCCCCCAAGAGTGGCTACAAATTTGGAAATGTTACGATTAATCTTTTTTCTAGTGTTCTCCAAGGCCCTGGATGACACAGGGTTGCGCCATTTCAATCTAGGTACCATCCTGGACCAAATAATCTTTAAATCTGGAAATTTATCATGTATGGCCGACAAGTCTGCTTTAATGACCCCACGCAGGCGGCATGATTCAACAGCACCCAGGTCATTACCGCCTAGGTGAACTATCAGACAATCTAGGACCAGAGCCTCATTCTTAACCAAATCCCAGAGCTAATTAAACGAAGACCAACTCATGCCTCTAAGGCCGAGCCAATCAACATTCCATCCCGGGACCTGCCCGAGTGCACCTCTCCGATTAGCGAAAACCCCGGC
>WWET01000819.1:6195-19569 GCA_011038615.1 Limnodynastes dumerilii
GCCCAGGCCTCCGCCCTTCTCCCACCTGCAGCCCAGGCCTCCGCCCTTCTCCCAGCTACGGCCCAGGCCTCCACCCTTCTCCCACCTGCAGCCCAGGCCTCCGCCCTTCTCCCACCTGCGGCCCAGGCCTCCACCCTTCTCCCACCTGCAGCCCAGGCCTCCGCCCTTCTCCCAGCTACGGCCCAGGCCTCCACCCTTCTCCCAGCTGCGGCCCAGGCCTCCGCGCTTCTCCCACCTGCAGCCCAGGCCTCCGCCCTTCTCCCACCTGCGGCCCAGGCCTCCACCCTTCTCCCACCTGCAGCCCAGGCCTCCGCCCTTCTCCCAGCTACGGCCCAGGCCTCCGCCCTTCTCCCACCTGCAGCCCAGGCCTCCGCCCTTCTCCCACCTGCAGCCCAGGACTCCGCCCTTCTCCCACCTGCAGCCCAGGCCTCCGCCCTTCTCCCAGCTACGGCCCAGGCCTCCACCCTTCTCCCAGCTGCGGCCCAGGCCTCCGCGCTTCTCCCACCTGCAGCCCAGGCCTCCGCCCTTCTCCCAGCTGCAGCCCAGGCCTCCACCCTTCTCTCAGCCTCACTCAGTGTTTCCAGTCACCTCTCTCCTACGCCTCAAAACTCATCGTCTGGCCGCGCTCCATCTCTGTATCAGGCACAGCGCCGGCCCCCTGTACATCAATGTCCACTCCGACCCTCGGCCCCTTCCCCCTCCATTCCCCGGCTCTGTCCCCCCTGGCTCCAGCGTCACTTACTCATCAGGGCGGACGGGCTGGGGAAGAACTGTCCGTAGCGCTTATTGAAGATGCGAGCGATATCCTGGGTCAGCTCTATGTGCTGCGATTGGTCATCTCCCACCGGAACGTGCGTGGCCCTGCTCGAGATAAAGTCACAGCTATAATGTCCACTACCCGTAGCCCCCGTGACCGGCGCAACTCTGACCGGCGACAACACGGAAACCATTCCAGAGCGATAGCGGCCGCCATTATCAGAACAGACACAGACGTGGACAGAGGATACTACAGCCGGGGTGTCGCAGTAACTGGCGGCCACACACACATTCGCACCCAGAGTTATTAAAGCCTCACCGGCCGCAGCACCTCACCGCCAGATGGCAAGACGATATGTGCTAACCGTAACCAACACTGCACCAAGGCCGTGCCCAACACTGCACCAAGGCCGTGCCCAACACTGCACCAAGGCCGTGCCCAACACTGCACCAAGGCCGTACCCAACACTGCACCAAGGCCGTAACCAACACTGCGCCAAGGCCGTGCCCAACACTGCGCCAAGGCCGTGCCCAACACTGCTCCAAGGCCGTACCCAACACTGCACCAAGGCCGTAACCAACACTGCACCAAGGCCGTAACCAACACTGCAACAAGCCCGGCCGCATAGGACGACAAAGCTGACAATGGCGGCACAGCGCGTTCCCCTGACAATAACACAACGCGTTCCCCTGACAATGGCGGCACAGCGCGTTCCCGACAATAACAGCGCGTTCCGTGCCGAATGTCCCATATTAGTCATTAGCGCGAGGAAAGGACAGGATTGGCTGCTGCATAGAGGTTGTATGATCCCTCGTTACACGCCAAGTGCACAGACCCCACACTATACCGGTCTCACCCACCACACAGTCATCACCACCAGTGGGCGCCATCACCCGCCCCGCAGAGGATCCCCCTCTACCAAGTGCCGGTCACTATTCAGCTACAGATGCGCGGTGCGACCCGGTCGCGTGAGGGGTTAACCAGGGGAAGCCTGTAATCCGGGCGCCTGGCAGAGGCTAGAGGTGACGACGCCAACATCCAGCAGAACAAGTCCCTCTCCGCGTCCCGCAGCCAACAGCAACATCAGCCGAGCGCCATACACATGAGTCACTGTCTCCCCGGGTGACGGGGACAGGTACACAACACTTCCTACCAGAGCAGAGCCTGTCTCTCCAGGGATCCAGAAACTACGAACCCCAGCATGCTTTGTCAGATATCAGCTATGCTTATGCATGCTGGGAGTCGTAGTTTCGGGTTATGTGTATCAGGGAACAGAGGCGCCACCCTCTGGCCAGGCGCAGTAAGAGACCAGCGCTTACTTATATAGCAGTATGTCCGCGGCCTGCAGCACGGGGTAGGTGAACAGCCCAACGCTGCCTTCATTCTTCTGCGTCTGACTCTTCATCTAGAAAGACAAGAAATGCGCAGGAAGTATCGCGAGAAACACAACCCGCAACGTCTTAACGTAAGCGCTAAACTCGCGGGCGGAGGCGGAGCCTAACTCTAGCCTGCTGTATAATAACGGTGGACCAGATCCAGACCTCCTACAGGAGGGCGATGTACAATCACTAGGACCCCGTAAGGGGGGGCGGAGCTATGCTAATAGTACAGCGAGTCCCGCCTCCACACACACTGCCCAGACTCCCAGGGGGCGGTGCCTGATGGAAATCCTCACGAGTGAGGGGAGTGGCCTACTCTACTCGTATGGAGGTCTGGACGCAACGGGGATCCGGCGCCGGAGATCCGACCGCAGCGCTAGGAGAAGCGTGGACCCGGTCCGACGCCTTTAATACGGAATTCACGTCAGCGAAATAACATCATTCTGTGCAATGTTTCCCCCGAGCCGAGGCTGCTCCTAATCGTGCCCCAGAACGAAGCCGGCGATTGCGATACGGACGCCATTAAGCCGATGTCTCTACCCAGCAGACGATCGCTGTGGATGAAGCTACGTGACATCTCCAGGTTCTGGGGTGAACACTCACCTTCCACTGCGGCAGATGCCTGATCCGCGGCATGGACGTCAGACACCCGAGTACCCAGCCGAGCTCAGCGTGTTCCGGGACCTGGAGCCAGGACAGAACAAATTACACGGCGGACGTGATAATCGCCAGGCGGTATCAGAGAACTACGTGACCACAACGCAGGACGGGAGACGTCATCTGATCCCAAGGAAACTGTCCCTGACCCAACTACCCCTTGTACCACCCCCAGTCACCCTCCCCCCCCCTCCTTCTAATGCACCTCACACTAGAGTACCTTTTACGGGCTTATCGCCGCTTGGAGCTCCTCCCACATCTGATTCATGAAGCCCCTCCTATCACAGCACAGTCACCTGACCAGCACCTTCCCCAGAGACACTCCGATCAGCATTCCGCTACCTAGAACCAATCCCAAAAGCAATTCTTCTTCTGGAGCCCCTCCCACCAGTCTGCCTCATCCTGGAGCTCCTCCCACCAGTCTGCCTCATCCTGGAGCTCCTCCCACTAGCCCACCTCCACCTGGTGCCACTCCCACCAGACCACCTCCACCTGGTGCCACTCCCACCAGCCTGCCTCATCCTGGAGCTCCTCCCACCAGCCTGCCTGCACCTGGTGCCACTCCCACCAGCCTGCCTCATCCTGGAGCTCCTCCCACCAGCCTGCCTCATCCTGGAGCTCCTCCCACCAGCCTGCCTCATCCTGGAGCTCCTCCCACCAGCCCACCTCCACCTGGTGCCACTTCCACTAGACCACCTCCACCTGGTGCCACTCCCACCAGCCTGCCTCATCCTGGAGCTCCTCCCACCAGCCCACCTCCACCTGGTGCCCCTGCTAACAGCCCATCTCCACCTGTTGCCACTCCCACCAGACCATCTTCACCTGTTGCCCCTCCCACTAGCCCACCTCTACCTGGTGCCCCTCCCAGCAGCCCACCTCCACCTGGTGCCCCTCCCAGCAGCCCACCTCCACCTGGTACCCCTCCCACCAAGGCACAGCCACCTGGTGCCCCTCCCATTATAGCCTCCTGGTGGCCCTCCCTCCCCTCACTGACCTGGGACTGTTGAAAGAGGATGCTCCTGTCGGGGTTGATGCCGCAGGCCAGCAGACAGGCCGTCATGTCCAGTACGCTCTCGCGCAGCCGGTCAGGGTCCTGGGGGACAGTGATGGAGTGCAGGTCCACAATACTGAACAGCACCGAACCAAACTCCTCCTGCAGCTGCACCCAGCTCTGCAGAGCACCAAGGTAGTTCCCCAGATGAGGGATTCCTGTGGGCTGGATGCCAGAGAACAAGCAGAGTCTTCCATCCTGTAACACAGAGGAAACACGGGATCGTTACACGTTACTGGCCCCTGATTGCGCATGTGAGGCGTGTTCCTGTGGTCCAGCATATACGCCTGGGAACACATGTCATATATACTACACGGGAAGGACAGCTGCAGGGAGGGAATTCTAAGTGGTTGTAGGGAGGGGGGAAGATGAGCTGGAGGATGGGGTCTACACTAGGAGCATCCATGGGCTGTAGGGTGACCTCATTAGGGCGTTCAGGGTCTACATGACAAGTGTAGGCTGTAGGGTGACCCAATTAGGGAATTCAGGGTCTACAATAGAAGTGTGCATGGGATGTAGGGTGACCCCATTAGGGTGTTCAGGGTCTACATGAGAGGTGTAGATTGTAGGGTGACCCCATTAGGGTGTTCAAGGTCTACATGAGCTTTGTTGGCTGTAGGGTGACCCCATTAGGGCGTTCAGGGTCTGCATGAGAGGTGTGGGATGTAAGGTGACCCCATTAGGGCGTTCAGGGTCTGCATGAGAGGCATGGGCTGTAGGGTGACCCCATTAGGGCGTTCAGAGTCTACATGAGAGGTGTAGACTGTAGGGTGACCCCATTAGGGCGTTTAGGGTCTATATGAGATGTTGGCTGTAGGGTGACCCCATTAGGGCATTCAGGGTCTACATAACAAGTGTGTGCTGTAGGGTAGAAAATATAGATATCACTCTTCTGCACTCCCCTCTAGCTGCGATCCCCTCCTTCCTACAGGTTACACTCTGGTCTCAAAGAACCAACCTTTTCAAAACTATACTCCCTCACAGTAATATATTATACCTGTTTCGGAAGACACATCTAAATCAAAGATTTCAAAACTAGGTAAGAAGGGTTCACGCTTACAGTTCGTAGTCTTTCTTCTTCCTTTATCTCTTTTCCAGTAATTCCTTTACTATCAATGGGGCAGATCCTGCTGTACGTTTTTCTGCGAATTTACGTGTGGTATACACGTAAATTCGCAGTTTTGAGCGAACTGCGCATGCGCACCGCAGAAAATACGCACATTCGCGTAGCGTATTTTCTAACGTAAGGATAATTCACGTATTGCGAACGTAAGTAATTACGTGTGGGCGTGCCAAAATTACGTTAGCGAAGAATACGTGCGAATTACGTGAAGTAGGCGGGGGGGTATTTAAAGTGTACAGTATGGGCGTGCTAAGCTGCGTACGTTCGCGTAGTCTGTACGCACGTTAGCGGACGTATGCTGTTACGTTTGGAAAAGTTAAGGTAGGGTTTGGGTAGCGTATCTTCACAAAATACGGCCGTGCAGGGGGTGTGTTAAGGGTAGCGTAGCGAATTTACGTACGCGAAAATTCGCTACGCGAACAAACGTAAAGCAAACGTTGTTCAGGATCTACCCCATTATCATAAAATCAGCTCCTAAAATAAATCTGGACTCTCTTGGCCGTATTCAGACTTTGTGTTTCCTGCTATCTGCACATACGCACGGCAGATATTATGCATAACAACTCATTACGCACAGAGTCGATCTCCGTACCGTATGACATTCGTAAGAAGAGGTCTGCCAGCACTCCATAAGAATGAACATACGAAAAAAGTGGGTGGGATGAGGCATTTAAATTGAACATTATAGGCTGGGTCAGGCACTTCCGTTCTTCCTTTAGCAAACTCCACATAAACATACAGAAGGTTAAGGTAAGCCTATGGTGGTGCAAGTCAGCAAAAATAAGTATGAACGAGGGGAGTGTCTGATTCAGGCCTTCTGTGATTAACAGCAGTTCTCTAACCCACTTGATGGTGCCCCTTGCAGTTATAAAAATATAACAGTTCCTGTCCATTCCATAAGATAACATACCATTCCTGCGTTGTACCTTGCATATTAGCAGATCATTATTGTTTTCTCACTGTAGCATTTGTCATTTTCTATATATTTTGAAGGGAAAAAAAAGAATTTGTGTTTATCGTGACTGCAATTTTAATTCAGTTCTAGTTCATTTCCATCTCTACCCTAGTACACACTTGCTAATATAACAATGCATCATCCTTGTTCTAGAGCAGAAATTAAACATCTTTTGAAAATTCTCTACTTACAAAACTTAATGTACGTTAATGGTAAATTAAACACAATAGTTGTCTGTTGTTATGTAAAAGCCACCTGTTTCTCTGTGCTTGATTGTGTACAGTGCAGCCAGTCATATCAAGTATGCAAGAGTGAACAAAAAGATGATATGGAAAGTGGAACTATTACTGTCAGGCTAGAGACCAAAAAAAGATTATGGAAGGTTTACCAAAAATGTCATTAGGAATTAACAGTAAGCCAAGTGTATATATTACATCTAGCACAATCTCAGGATATTATGAAGCACTTTACAAGCAATTATACATATAATATAATTATGAAAACATTACAATCATTTAATACTACCAAGACACCATATGGAAGCTGCTTTATCAATGGATAAAGAGGGTGTTTTTGCCATCAAAGGAGCTTTTGCATCAAGGTCAGTAAGAGCCTGGATTGACCAACAATTAAAAATGATAAACATTTATAACTGTCTCAAGCCTAAGGCCTTAGACACAAGAACGTTTTCAACAACATTAAAGTTGCAGATCACGGGACACTGATATTCACTTACAAATTTTTATATCCCTGGTCCATCATCCATTCATTAAAATATCCAAATGCACACACTGGACCTGATCCAGAGCTGCGCTTCCATCTATTTTCTTAGGTGGAAATGTAGCAGGATATTGCTCTACAAACCTGCAGAACGGGAGTGAGCACAGAAAGTAGAACACAGTGCTGTCCATCCACTGGTGTTCGCTTCCCTGTGCTATGCATTTGTGAAGAGGAAAATTCCACTATATTTAAGTTAGAAATGGGCGGTTTAGTGCTGCTGAGAGCACAGTAGTAGTGGATTCCCTGTGCTTCCACCTCAGGGACTGGTGTAAGTGTAAAATGGAGCCTATATTTATTGCTTAAATGGCCTACAGTTACAACACATCCCTACACACTATAAAAAAAATTTAAATTAGTTTATGTATTAATTAATTAATTTTTTATAACACTTTTTCTTTATCATAAAATACATGGTAGTATTTTTTAAACTCAGGCATTATTTATTAGATAGTATAAAATTTATTTGTGCTTCAAATTTAATTGTAAATTTAAAAAATACCCATTTGAAACATGAAAAGTTGTATAGACTGCTGCAAATACAGCTTGCAGACTCTGCCTATGTGCACACATTTGCATGTTTCAAACAGATGCACAGTTTCTCTACATTCTATCCAGAGATGTAAATGATGGAACACTGTAAAGAGTACAGCTTGAGCAGCAGATTTACGCATCAATTGATAAATCTCTGAATCAGGTCCACTGTCAGTTATATTAAAGGAATCATATTTTTGTTTATCTCACCACATCTTAGAAGTACTACAAATGTAAGCATGTCCAATTCCAAATTATTTGCTGCCTCTGTAGTGTGCATTTGAAATGAAAGATTCTGCTCATGTTAACAAGCCGTAACATGCTATTAAAACAACCACCTGGGTTATCAGTCTTGTAAAAAAAGATTACAGAGTATTCTGCTATAACAAAGAACAAAGCTTTTTCTATCTATTATACTTATTTCCTCATTGCTGCTTTCACAGCACTGCCTCCTGCAGAAATCAGCTACAGTGAGATAGGAAGGTGTGAAAAACACTGATCTGATTAGCATTTCTATGGAAAAGATAAGACTGACATGAGCAGCATTTAAAAAGATTCTCAATGTAAAAAAGGTTTAGTAAATATCTAAGCATTAAAAATAGTGTCATTTATTTGCATTTATACATTATTAACAATGGACCAGATCCAGACTCCTGCGTGCTTTCCGTGGGTGAGGGGGTCCTAATGCATTGAAGAGGGATGTGAACACCTCTGTTACTCCCCTCTGTCGTACGGACTTGCCATAAGGCAGCCTTAACACTGATGTGCGGATCAGCTGTCCGTACGACCACTGATCGGCATGTATGTCTTAATCCCTTCCCATACTGTATAATTTAAATCTTCCACATGTCCACTCTCACAAACCATGGCACTTATTGCGTCAGGGGTCGTCTGTCTGCTGCCCTTTCTGGCCATTGCCATGTTTCCAGGACTAGTACATGGGTGCGGCCATCTTAGGATCATCACATGACCTGAGCCAGCCAGTTGGATCCTGCCTGCGGTGGTCACATGATAGCAATCACCAATCCCTGGCTAGTGTACACTATTTAAGTCCAGAGCACTGTTCAAACAGTGCCAGAAAAACTTGTCTATTGAAGGTGCCTGGTTGCTACTGAGCAATGCTGAAGCAAACCTCAGATAGATTGTCAAGTCCATTCCAGGTTAAGTCAAGCTTGGCCAGTCCAGTCCAGTCCAGATTAATCCACTCCAGTCTAATTCTATCTGCTACAATATAGCTCATGAGCAGACACTATATAAGGCCCTCCAGCTTCCTCTACTCTGCTGAGCCCCCGGGAACCTAGAACGGATCTCCAATCCAGTCAATCCGTGATATCCACCTTACCAGGCACAGGGGACGACATGCCTGAGTTCTGTACGATAGGAGATATGTTCGTAAATTGTGTAAAGAACTGAGCTGAAAAACTTTAGTCCATGTCTACTTTGAATGTGTGTTGTTTAAACCATATTTTTAGCAAGGTCCATTACCAGCACCTGGCATCATCCTGAAAAATAAACATCCTGCTTTACTATCAAAGATTGTGCCTGACTGAGCTGCTGCCCTGATCCCTGCTTTCACACTGAGCCCTGCGCTCTTGTCTAAGAAACGCAGGGCTCAGGCATACAGTGCGGGAGGCGGGGGTGCGGCACTGGCGTGACGTCATGACGTCACCCAGTGCATTACTGGGAACGGAGCCCAAAGCCAGTAATAGTTATATTACTGGCTTGGGCCTATTAACGGAGGAAATCCGGCCCTGCCTCCGCGTACCACCTGCCAGAGGTACGCGTACCACTGGTGGTACGCGTACCATGGGTTGAGAACCCCTGCTCTAAAGGAAACAAACAAACTTCTCCTTGTGCAGTACAATAATAATCCGTATACAGGTGTATGTAAACTGCTACTCACACTATTTTTCTCTTGGTTAAAGGTGTGTATGTATTGTTTCCTTCTAGATCCTGCTCCAAGGCGTTCTCCTCCAAAAAAAGCACAGATATACTTTCCCTTGTGTAGTATCACAACAACAAAAGGATTAATATATAACTGCTATTACTCACACAGTCTTCCTCTTCATTCCCTTCTCATAGATTCCACTTTTATCCAAGTACAACTCTAGTTCTCCCTCATACGGTGCTCCTCCTGGTTCCACACATATGGTTCCGATTTTCCTTTCAACGCTGGTCCAATCTTTTCTCCTCCAAAACAACAAGAGAGACTTCTCCTTGTGCAGTATGACAGTTATACAAACAATAGTTATTACACACTCCACCCTACTCACACATTATTCCTCTTGGTTCCAGGCCTATAAATATATTCTCCCTTCAGGGTCTGCTTCACTTATCATTCCGTGATCCTCATCCAGGTCCAGAAAGATAATAATAATCATTCAGGAAGAGACTTTATCTTTACTACTCCAAAAACCGTACTTTTTATTCCATCCAACAATAAAAACTCACGTAAACATTTTCCATAAAAAAATCCTTACTTGTAAAAGCACATATATGATCAAAATGAAGTCCCTTATTCTTATATTTCCAAGGGAACCCTGTCCCACCCTGTACGGGGTGGTGGCACCTTAGGTTGCCTCAAAAACCTCATTTTATGGAAAATGTTTACGTGAATTTTTATTGTTGGATGGAATAAAAAGTACGGTTTTTGGAGTAGTAAAGATAAAGTCTCTTCCTGAATGATTATTATTATCTTTCTGGACCTGGATGAGGATCACGGAATGATAAGTGAAGCAGACCCTGAAGGGAGAATATATTTATAGGCCTGGAACCAAGAGGAATAATGTGTGAGTAGGGTGGAGTGTGTAATAACTATTGTTTGTATAACTGTCATACTGCACAAGGAGAAGTCTCTCTTGTTGTTCTGGAGGAGAAAAGATCGGACCAGCGTTGAAAGGAGAATCGGAACCATATGTGTGGAACCAGGAGGAGCACCGTGTGAGGGAGAACTAGAGTTGGACTTGGACAAAAGGGGAATCTATGAGAAGGGAATGAAGAGGAAGACTGTGTGAGTAATAGCAGTTGTGTGTCAATCCTTTTGTTGTTGTGATACCACACAAGGGAATATATTTGTGCTTCTTTGGAGGAGAACGCATTGGAGCAGGATCTAGAAGGAAATAACACATACACACCTTTAACCAAGAGAAAAATAGTGTGAGTAGCAGTTTACATACACCTATATACGGATTATTATTGTACTGCACAAGGAGAAGTTTGTTTGTTTCCTTTAGAGGATAAATAACTACAGCGGACTAGGGAGGGGATTACATCTATATACCCAGAACCAGGAGAAACATCATTCCCAGGGCTGGGAAGATAAGGAGGAAGAAAGGAGGAGGAGCATATAAAATTTAATACATACATACAAGATGATTAGAGTGTGAGTAAATCACTTACCTGTAGGGATATCGCGTGTTTATAATAGAATTACACAAGGACAATTTCTATCTGTTTTGAGGTCCTATCCCTGGAGGATAAGAAGAAAGAAAACCAAGAGAATGAAAGTGACAGAGACGACTGGTACAAGAAAAGAAGGAAAAAACTGCATATAAAAGGAACGTGTGCTGTAGGGTGTTCAGGGTCTACATGAGAGGTGAGGGCTGTAGGGTGTTCAGGGTCTACATGAGAGGTGAGGGCTGTAGGGTGACCCCATTTGGGCAGCGGTTCTCAGCCTTTTTTGGCGAGTACTGGTTGTCCACTATGGAATCATGGCAAGTACCACGTTGCAGATAACGTGGACACGGACCATACATATATTTTTATGGTTTTTGTCATATTTTTTGTAATTTTAAGGTTTATTTTCCACATCTGCCATTTATCCCCGAGTTATGTTACTAATGACGTCCTCGGCCATTAGCTATCGTACCTCCTCACAACCTTCCCAGTTACCGAGCAGCACCTGAAAGTGGTCCCAGTGCCCTGATTGAGAAGCCGTGCACGAGGGCGTTCAGGAGCTCCCGGTGTCTCCATACATACAAGGCCTGCTCGCTGCAGGGGACAGGTGAGATCCCGTGTTAGTAGAGGTCCTGTATGGCTGCGCTCCTAAGCTGGGGAGTTCAGTGTTTGCACTTCTCTCTCTCTAGAGTGCAAGCTCTTGAGGCTTGGCTGAACATGGAGAGACAGGGTGATGAATGCTGCTGTCAGAAGCGGGATCTTGGCCACATACAGTGGAATTCTTATGACATTAACATAATAAAATAATGACACCGATCGTCCATCAACAGTGGTGGATCCAAGGGCCAATTAACGCCTGCAGTGCTGGAGACGTGGAACCTGTGATCTCCCCCCACACACCAGTCTGCTGTGTAAACACAGTAACGTGTGGCCTCCATCGCCAGATTCCGCCATGGTGGCAGGACGCGGAGAGGAGGTGAGGACCGGGGGCATCCCCTGCTGATGTCTGACAGGGAAGATGGATGACCCTGCTCCCCTGAGCAGGCTGGGATGGACAGGCCAGGAGGCGCAGACAGAGGAAGGGCTGTGTATGGGGTGATTAATGAGGATGACGTATGGAGGGAATTCTGGCAACAGGAATAAGAGCATGTAATAGTCCCTTCATACAGGGCCACCGGCCAGGACTCATCCTCTGGGGTCACTGCGGACATTATATACACTGGAGGCAGCCCTGGGACCCCTGCCCCTCTGTGTGCAGACGTCAGGTGTGGTAAAGACTGCAACAGTCATTATAGGAATCATGACCCCCTGCGGGCATTACAGGGGCCCCACACCCTTCACATGTGCCCATTGCCTCCACCAACAACAGGGTAAGAGCAGACAGGAGGCTTTACCTGCACAGATACCACAGCGAGGGCAATAACCAGGATTTAACAGGTACTAGAGACTGGGCCCCAGAGCTGACACTCATAATACAAAGTAGGGTCCCAGCACTGACACAGACTGAGGATCCGGGGACAGGGGGTCAGGTGACACTGGGTCACAGAGCTGACACTCATAATTCAAAGCAATGACACAGACTGAGGATCCGGGGATAACGGGTCATGTGACACTGAGCCCAAGAGCTGACACTATAAAAACAAAGCATTGACACAAACTGAGGATCCGGGGACGGCGGGAGGGAGGAGCTGACACTCTGCTGTATGTGGGTTGTTAGTTCTGATATTATGGAACAGGTGACACTGGATCACAGAGCTGACACTCATAATTCAAAGCACTGACACTGAGTGAAGGATCCGGGGATAACGAGTCACGTGATACTGGGCCCCGGAGCTGACACTCTGCTGTATGTGGGGTGTTAGTTCTGACATTATGGAACAGGTGACCCTGGACCACAGAGCTGACACTCCTTTTGATCAGGTAGCACCCGCTCCCCCCTGATACCCCGGAGGGGGCTGCATGATAATGGTTACCCGGGTTACTTGGGCTCCTGGGCTACGGTCACAGCTCAGTCCCCGGTGTCCGCTCCTCAGCCGGCACAGGACGGCGGCGGCACGCTGGGACAAGGGCAGCGCCATCTTTACGACGTCACTACGGCGAACCCGAGCGTCCAGCGCCCATAGTGACAGCGGGATCATCAGCGCCCCTAGCGGCCACAGGTGGGAACTCCTCTCAACACGTGTCACTCCCCATTACATCATATACTGCCCTCCCCAATGTACCTCACACCCCAATACATCACACCTCATTATATACTGCCCTCCCTCCAATGTATCTCACACACCAAGTGTTCCTCACACCCCATTACATCATATACTGCCCTCCCCAATCTACCTCACACCCCAATACATCACACCTCATTATATACTGCCCTCCCTCCAATGTATCTCACACACCAAGTGTTCCTCACACCCCATTACATCATATACTGCCCTCCCCAATGTACCTCACACCCCAATACATCACATACTGCCCTCCCCAATGTACCTCACACCCCAATACATCACATACTGCCCTCCCCAATGTACCTCACACCCCAATACATCACATACTGCCCTCCCCAATGTACCTCACACCCCAATACATCACATACTGCCCTCCCCAATGTACCTCACACCCCAATACATCACATACTGCCCTCCCCAATGTACCTCACACCCCAATACATCACATACTGCCCTCCCCAATGTACCTCACACCCCAATACATCACATACTGCCCTCCCCAATGTACCTCACACCCCAT
>WWET01000819.1:25258-42413 GCA_011038615.1 Limnodynastes dumerilii
GGGAATGGCATATACTATAATATAAGGGGGTATATTAGAGGTCTGGGAATGGCATATACTACAAAATAAGGGGGGTATATTAGCAGTCTGGGAATGGCATATACTATAATATAAGGGGGGTATATTAGTGGTCTGGGAATGGCATATACTATAATATAAGGGGGGTATATTAGCGGTCTGGGAATGGCATATACTATAATATAAGGGGGTATATTAGAGGTCTGGGAATGGCACATACTATAATATAAGGGGGTATATTAGAGGTCTGGGAATGGCACATACTATAATATAAGGGGGGTATATTAGCGGTCTTGTAATGGCATACTATAAAGTTCATTTTGGGTATATTAGGGGTCTGGGAATGGTACTGTATATTGTGTGCCATTCCCAAACATTAATATAAACCAAATGTATTATACTTTGTGCCATTTCAAGACCCCTAATATATCCTACATGTACTTTATATAGTGTGGCATGTTCAGACCCCTAATATATCCCACATGTACTTTATATATGTGGTATGTTCAGACCCCTAATATACCCCACATGTACTTTATATAGTGTGTCATGTTCAGACTACTAATATATCCCACATGTTTTACAAACATTGGAAACCCCCCTTTCAAAATTCTGCATTTGCCAATGATGACAATGCTGCTCAAGAGCTTACAATCTAATGACATTATGATGGAAGAGTGACAGTCTCCTGCTATTCAAAGTGATTTTACTGTAGATACTGTAGATTAACCTGGATTTTAAGCATCTATTTATGCCACATTCCCTTTCTGTCACTGCATTTCAGGATGTCTGCCCATAAATAGATATATTTCTGTGATTTATTCACTGTGCTAGTAATTATTCAGTTTTTGCAGAACAGAGAGTTTTTCACTATTTGTCCTGCTGGATATCTGGAGGGGAATAAGGATATATACAGTACTGGTAGGTAGAAATGTAATGCGTGTCAGAAATTGATGTCAGCACAGTAGTAATCCTGTGGTTGTCAATGGTCTGTGACTTTATACAGCTTAGCTCGGCAAGGCATGTTTTCACACATAATGCATAACATGTCCCAAAATTCCCTATTTCCACAGCAACCCATATATTTTCTCAGAGAAAACTAAAAGTGTATTTTGACATTTTGGCATTAATTAGAATCTTTGCAATGTCTTTCTATTTTTTTTTTGTTCCAGATGGTCCACTTATTAGTTCACACACACTTGTTATAGGTGTTAAAGTCATTTTTTTAAGCCTGCATCAGTAGCTTCAGATAATGGCGAGACTGATGCAGAGTTTGAGAATAAAGTTAAGTTTTTATGATTAATGAGTGTTTGGAATGATATCGTGCCTGATCATTGCAAAGTACACAAAATCATTTGATTGCATCTAGCAGGGGAACAAGATAGTCATGGGCCCCATAGCAAGGAGGTGGAGCCCAAGTTTGGATGGGTGGGAGCTATGTGGTGCTGGGGGCAGAGCCATCTGTGTGAAAGAAGCTGTCAGAGGTGGACAGCTTAAACTAGTGCTCAGCACTCCATGTATGGCTGAGCGCTGTTTATATATATTGGTAGGAGCTCTCAGCTGCTTGCAATGTATCTAAGTGCTCGCATTTCATGTATGTAGTGCCGAGCGCTGTTTTGTGAACCAATGACACCAAAGGGCTGCAAAGACAATAAACGGCAGGCCCACTTGGCACCAGTAAGGCAGTAATTGGGAGGTGGGTTGGCTTAGAAAGGTTAATATAAGGGCAATAGTGCTTGAGGGGCTTCCTCTTTGGCTGAAATCTCCCTCCCTCCCTCAGCAACGGTATTGGCGCAAGAGGAACGTTAAGTTAGACAATGGTCTTTGGTACTCAACCCAGGAAGGATGCACAGACTCCATTCCCTAGCAGTTGGTTCCTTAGGTTTGCCACCTTCCAGGGGCTGGGGTGAGCAATGTGATGGGGTTGTTGTTGGTATGACTGGTTGGAAGGCGCCAAGGTTTATATTTAGATTTAAGTGCTAGTTTAGGTGTTAACTTATGTGCCGAACCCCACCATCTGCTATTCAGGCATCCTATTTAAATGTGGATTCACATATTCCCTTTTAAAACGCAGCTATTGTTTGTGTGTTTATTTAATTAAGGTTTGCCTGGTTGACTGGTGTGAGAGTGGGGATTATGCCATTTGTTGTTTAAAGCTGTCAACATCTGACAGCTTGCTTAAAGGACAGGGGGAGTGGCTGCCACAGGCCTCCATCACCTCCAGGAATGGGTAGCAGCCGCACCCTTTGTGCTCTCTATAGTTATGCATCTGATCATATCTTTAAAAGCATTTAATTTTACAGATAGAATGGTATAGTTTGTTACTGGTAATGGCATTGTTGCTGGACATTCTCTATCCTGTGTGTATGTTACAGATAGAATGGTATGTCCTACCTGAGGCTATTTCATGTTATCCCCCCACTTCAAAGACCCCAGTGATGCAGCGTCCAGACGGCGGCGGAGTCAGTAACCGTGGTACAAGCCCCAGGGGACTGAGCCCGGCTGAGGCCACGCTCACACACGTTGATCTCATTAGGCCATTGTCCACTGAGGACTCATTATGGACCCTGTGAAGTTCACAGACAGGAGCCGGGTCTCAGGGATCATCGTCCTAATGCATAGTAACTGTTTCCCTGCCAGGGATCCACGCCGGACGCCACCGACACAGGAGAGACTGAGAGAGCAGTGACCGAAGGAGTAGTACATCCATGGAATCAGCTCCCATCAGAGGTGGTAGAGGCTCATATAGCGGAGCCGCTCAGACATCACTAAACAATAAAACATACAGAAAATACAGCTGAGGGTGAGGGGCCGGATCACAACCCCGTCATTTGCCTAATTTAGCGATTGTAGTTGCTCTGCATGCGTGGTAAGTATTTTACGCTATATACGCAGTGTTTCGTTACGTAGAATGCGTACATGGGGTCTTTAAAGACCGGGACAGCCGGCAAATCTCCCACACTGCGCTCGAGGCCACGGTTTCACGCAAACCACGTTTTCCTAGTATTGCTAGGGATTGGCTAGGACTAGAAGCCCTGCCCCCATCCTTTATACGATTTGCATAAATCACACCTTTAAGCCCCGCCCCTGCCAAGGCATCTATCGCTTCGCTCCGGGATCTCCCAGCAGGGAGCACTGAAACGCAGCAGATCTGCTGTCCAATCACAGGCCCTTTATAACGCCAGTCGCCGTATCTGGAGCGATTGCACCGGCATCACATCTGAGCATGTGCAGCGGAAAATCACGCAGAGATACGCTACAAGAACTGGCGAGGGCTCACCTGTAGATTGGCCCCGCGCCTCTATGATCCGGTATGACTGCTCGCCTCTGAGGACTCTCGCCCACAGAACTGACGCTCACTGGAAGTGTTTTGCGCTCCCCACGGCCCCACCTCTCCCCCAACCTGGTGTTTAGCCCGAACAGCGCTTTACGCAGCTGCTGCCACATGATTGGCTGATGGATATTTGCATTAACCATCAGGGGCGTCTCATACAATGGCCGCGGTACACAAGCTGTAGATGTCTGTGTAGGTCGCTGATGGAGAACAACATATGGGATGGATTAACCCTGATCCCAGGACTTGTCCTGCTGTCACGACACCCCCTTATGTGCAGACATTACAGGACCCGGATCATTTACCCATATTCCATTGACATCACTTCACCATAATGCGCTTAAATACCCTTAACAGCTTCCAAATGTCATGCCGTCTTCCCGGAGGCGTTAATAAAGATATTGGCAGATCCTAACGGGTGCCGTCGCCCATTACATTTCAATAACACGGATGAACTGCGTTATGATTGCCGCCGGTGGCGAATTGTGCTCACTCTTAACCTCATTTAGAGGGTCCCGCGGGGGGGACGCCAGCTGAAAGTCATTACACGCGCGGCCTATTTACATTATCTCCCGAGCACTGAGAGAGCTGCGATCGTCATATCGTCAAACAAGCTCATTAGAGGCGTAATACCCTGATTGGCTGTCACCGCAGATTAGGTTCCTCACCGGAGCTACACAACTTACAAGAGTCTCGTTACTCTCCGGCACTGACAGATGTGACAACGGCGCTGACACCGGGAGAGCCGCGAGGTCAAATGTCCTTCCCCAATCTGTGTGTCAGTAGTGCCAGGCCACTGGCGTGCGATCGATGCCATGCAAAGTGCAAACGGTTCATCTGGGCAGCATCTCTGGGATCAGAGTCAGGATACAATCCGTGACCTGTGTGGACGCACAGCGTGCGATGTGCGGTAACAGACCCGCCATCAGGTGACTAAGAGAAGCGTCGCGCAGCCGGAGACGTTACCGCCGTCCGTTTCTATGTAACGTGGGGAATGATCGTGTTCATCCGATTCCCTATAATTCCATACTCCATTCTCTTCATGACGCTGTCACGTGATTTAGCGGTCACTCTTCCCATGTGACTGCGCAGCATCATAAAAGCCGTTAAGGCTTCTAATAAGGCATAAAGGTCAACGTATTGGACCCTGCCCTGTCCTCCATGAGCGCTTGAGGCGTGGCTGGAGAAAGCGTTTCAACGCATCGGAGATGTCACACAGGTCCCGACCTCCCTTTACTCCGGAGCGTGGGCGGAAATCCCGGAGTCTGGGAATAGTTGGGAATACGGTTTTGTGCGTTTTGTCGTTCTTATTATATACTATGGGCGTGTTAATTATTATATACCACGGGTGTATTTATTATAGACCACGGTTGTATTAATTATTATATACCACGGGTGTATTTATTATAGACCACGGTTGTATTAATTATTATATACCACGGGTGTATTTATTATAGACCACGGTTGTATTAATTATTATATACCACGGGTGTATTTATTATAGACCACGGTTGTATTAATTATTATATACCACGGGTGTATTTATTATAGACCACGGTTGTATTAATTATTATATACCACGGGTGTATTTATTATAGACCACGGTTGTATTAATTATTATATACCACGGGTGTATTTATTATAGACCACGGTTGTATTAATTATTATATACCACGGGTGTATTTATTATAGACCACGGTTGTATTAATTATTATATACCACGGGTGTATTTATTATAGACCACGGTTGTATTAATTATTATATACCACGGGTGTATTTATTATAGACCACGGTTGTATTAATTATTATATACCACGGGTGTATTTATTATAGACCACGGTTGTATTAATTATTATATACCACGGGTGTATTTATTATAGACCACGGTTGTATTAATTATTATATACCACGGGTGTATTTATTATAGACCACGGTTGTATTAATTATTATATACCACGGGTGTATTTATTATAGACCACGGTTGTATTAATTATTATATACCACGGGTGTATTTATTATAGACCACGGTTGTATTAATTATTATATACCACGGGTGTATTTATTATAGACCACGGTTGTATTAATTATTATATACCACGGGTGTATTTATTATAGACCACGGTTGTATTAATTATTATATACCACGGGTGTATTTATTATAGACCACGGTTGTATTAATTATTATATACCACGGGTGTATTTATTATAGACCACGGTTGTATTAATTATTATATACCACGGGTGTATTTATTATAGACCACGGTTGTATTAATTATTATATACCACGGGTGTATTTATTATAGACCACGGTTGTATTAATTATTATATACCACGGGTGTATTTATTATAGACCACGGTTGTATTAATTATTATATACCACGGGTGTATTTATTATAGACCACGGTTGTATTAATTATTATATACCACGGGTGTATTTATTATAGACCACGGTTGTATTAATTATTATATACCACGGGTGTATTTATTATAGACCACGGTTGTATTAATTATTATATACCACGGGTGTATTTATTATAGACCACGGTTGTATTAATTATTATATACCACGGGTGTATTTATTATAGACCACGGTTGTATTAATTATTATATACCACGGGTGTATTTATTATAGACCACGGTTGTATTAATTATTATATACCACGGGTGTATTTATTATAGACCACGGTTGTATTAATTATTATATACCACGGGTGTATTTATTATAGACCACGGTTGTATTAATTATTATATACCACGGGTGTATTTATTATAGACCACGGTTGTATTAATTATTATATACCACGGGTGTATTTATTATAGACCACGGTTGTATTAATTATTATATACCACGGGTGTATTTATTATAGACCACGGTTGTATTAATTATTATATACCACGGGTGTATTTATTATAGACCACGGTTGTATTAATTATTATATACCACGGGTGTATTTATTATAGACCACGGTTGTATTAATTATTATATACCACGGGTGTATTTATTATAGACCACGGTTGTATTAATTATTATATACCACGGGTGTATTTATTATAGACCACGGTTGTATTAATTATTATATACCACGGGTGTATTTATTATAGACCACGGTTGTATTAATTATTATATACCACGGGTGTATTTATTATAGACCACGGTTGTATTAATTATTATATACCACGGGTGTATTTATTATAGACCACGGTTGTATTAATTATTATATACCACGGGTGTATTTATTATAGACCACGGTTGTATTAATTATTATATACCACGGGTGTATTTATTATAGACCACGGTTGTATTAATTATTATATACCACGGGTGTATTTATTATAGACCACGGTTGTATTAATTATTATATACCACGGGTGTATTTATTATAGACCACGGTTGTATTAATTATTATATACCACGGGTGTATTTATTATAGACCACGGTTGTATTAATTATTATATACCACGGGTGTATTTATTATAGACCACGGTTGTATTAATTATTATATACCACGGGTGTATTTATTATAGACCACGGTTGTATTAATTATTATATACCACGGGTGTATTTATTATAGACCACGGTTGTATTAATTATTATATACCACGGGTGTATTTATTATAGACCACGGTTGTATTAATTATTATATACCACGGGTGTATTTATTATAGACCACGGTTGTATTAATTATTATATACCACGGGTGTATTTATTATAGACCACGGTTGTATTAATTATTATATACCACGGGTGTATTTATTATAGACCACGGTTGTATTAATTATTATATACCACGGGTGTATTTATTATAGACCACGGTTGTATTAATTATTATATACCACGGGTGTATTTATTATAGACCACGGTTGTATTAATTATTATATACCACGGGTGTATTTATTATAGACCACGGTTGTATTAATTATTATATACCACGGGTGTATTTATTATAGACCACGGTTGTATTAATTATTATATACCACGGGTGTATTTATTATAGATTACTGGTAATGGCAGTGTTGCTGGACATTCTCTATCCTGTGTGTGTGTTACAGATAGAATGGTATAGTATGTTACTGGTAAGGACAGTGTTGCTGGACATTCTCTGTCCTGTGTGTATGTTACAGATAGGATAGAATGGTATAGTTTGTTACTGGTAATGGCAGTGTTGCTGGACATTCTCTATCCTGTGTGTATGTTACAGATAAAATAGAGTATAGTCTGGACATTTTTAAATAACCAGACTCTGGACCTCCACCTCCTGGCTGGAGTTTCCCCATCTCTCTGACTCCATAATTATTGGCATGTTCGGCAGTAATAAAGTAATTCTGCCTTCTACAAGGCTACATAGACCTAAGAACTATATTGCCATTGTAAGAAACACCCCACTTCTGGGCCATTTCTTATCTGACTTATTCCCCTTACAACATTAACTTAAAATGTAGTAAATATAATAGGCACCGTTATGCTGCTAACCCCGGGCATGTGCAGAAGAGACCCGACACTGCTTTTATAAGAGCACAATGGAGAAGATGGGAGGAAAGAGCTGCATATCCCCTTGGAATATTGCTATGGGTTTAGCTCCGCCCCTGTCCCAAGCTTTGTATATTGGAAAAGTTGTAAGACTACAGGTGCGATCAAATAATAAAGGTTAATCAACACTGTCAATATGTACTAGATAAGTAAACAGTAGTACAGTAAACAGTGAATTTCAAGCATTGCAATGAATGTAAACATAGCTAAATGTACTCAATACACCATCATATGCAATTGTTTTATATTCAATTATAAGTTATTCATTTATAAGTTCATTTATTCCAATGGTTTCAATGTGACTGGGAAGCACTATCTGTGATTTAGGAACTCTGAAATATTGAGTACTGAGGGCAATAGTTGTAGTGAAAATTGTCTAGAAACCACCACATTTTAGGATTTTGGACCTGATTCACAGTTAAGAAAATGTTGCTTTTTAGGTGCATATATTTAAGAAGGGATATACTGCGCATGTGTAGTAACTTAATATATGCAATTTACGTGTTTATTAAGAATGAGACAACTCTGAGCACCATCACGAACCTATTTCCTCAAGGTTCCTAGTGACTTAAGAATGAAGGGGCGTGCCGGGAAAATTTAAGCATGAAGATAAGAAGATATGGAGGGGGGAGGCATTTAAATGAGGAAATCTAGGCGCGATTAGGCAAAATCGTTCTTAATTAGCCGCCCTACACACACAACTACAAACCTAAACATAAGGTAGCCCTGTGGCATTTGTAAGTTGGTTATATAGCTGAAAACCGGGGGCGTGTCAGGGGAGTCGCCTTGCTACTTTTTGCCTAAAACATTTTTAAGTGTAAATACCACAAATCCTAGTGACCACCCTAAAATATTCTGTAATCTGTATTCTGGTAACCATCATACAATACAGACTGCATCACAGTAACTAATATACATTACAGTCTGCACTATAGTAACTACCATACACTTCAGACTGCATCACAGATACCACTATACACTACAGACTGCGCCATAGTAACCACCATACACTTCAGACTGCATCACAGACACCACTATACACTACAGACTGCACCATAGTAACCACCATACAATTCAGAGACCATCCTAGTGATGACCATACAATTACAATACAGGGAGCATCCTAGTGACTACCATAAAATTGTCCTCCATAAAATACACACTGTCTCCTAGTGGTCAATGCTTACTGCAATTTAATGATCACTATACATTACAGACTACATTCTAGTGACCACCATAAAGACAGAGAGCATATTATCATAGCCAGGACCTGAGTAAGAGTTAAAGCCACAATAGGCTAAAGGGTTTCAACTCATTTTAAATGTATTTTCCTTTACCACCATCAAAGTTAACATTTGAATACAGCTACAATTTAATTATTGCAAACATCAAAGATTTAGTCCCTCCCCCAAGGATCTTGTAGTAGTGTCCCCAAAACCCTTGCGCCCTAGGTTTCAGCCTAATGGTTAGCCAGGCGCTGAGGTAATACCAGCTTTAACTTACATCCTAGTGACCACCATTCAATATAATACAGAAAGCAGTCTTATGATGTTCATAAAATACAGCGAGACTTCCAGTGACCTCATCCTTACTTTCCCCAATCATAAAGTCATTTACTCCTTTAACAGCATCTTAGCATCCCCATTCCCCATGCTTAACACCTTTATAAACATTAACTCCCCATCAGTCATTACACCCTCTCTCCCATATTGCATAATTCATCCCATGTCTGTTCATTACTTTCCTTCAAATTATAAAAATAAATCCCGCAATCATAAATAACCATAATCCTTATATTTCATCCCAATCATCATAATTAGCTCCTTACTCTCACCTTTAATTGCACTCATTTAACTCTCCCTCTCCATCCAGTTCTTCTAGTCAATGACTTGCAGGTGCACTCCAGGGTTGTGACTTTTATTTATGCCTTTTTATTTATTAACAGGTTTTTATATAACGCCATCATATTATATAAGGCTTTACAATGTCCACATCAGTCTCTGCCCCATTAAAGCGTACATTCTAAACCCCCAGAAGCACACACGCAGACAAGGGTTCATTTTATTCACTAGCATGTTTTGGGCTTGTGGGAGGAAACCCGAGCACCTGGAGGAGACCATACAGACAGGTGAAGAACATATAAACTCCACAGAGATAAGTCCTTGTCCAAGAATCGAACTCATGACATCAGCAGTGTGTTGCAAAAGTGCAACCACTTGAAACTACATCTCTTTGCATACTCCAACAACAAAGACATGATGACGCCTGGCAC
Organism: Limnodynastes dumerilii; assembly: GCA_011038615.1. Classification (NCBI taxonomy): domain Eukaryota; kingdom Metazoa; phylum Chordata; class Amphibia; order Anura; family Limnodynastidae; genus Limnodynastes; species Limnodynastes dumerilii. The sequence continues at coordinate 35,411 of WWET01000819.1, forward strand.
AGCGTGATGAAATTTAGTTTGAAAATAGTTTAATCATCACACAGAGGATCACAAGTTGTCTATGTCATTAAATATCTTATTCTATCCATGATATAACTCTTAGGCAGAGAAAACCTGCTTGCCTTAAATCCTCTATTCTTATTTTGACATTGGGCTGGATCCAGACTTAAGAAGGAGCTTGAAAATAAGAGAGGAAAGTTACTCCTGGGCTAAACCATGTTGATTGCAGGGGAGTCATATTTAATCTGTTGCAAACAGTATTAGAGTTGAGAGGTGATGTTTCCTATCCCAAGTCTAAATAACAGTGTGATAGTAAAGCTGGTCAGTATCTGTGTGCAGTAAGCAAAGATCAAAGATCTATCCGTGCATGCAAAGAATACAATAAACTTGACTCCCCCTGAAAGCAACATGGTTTTGCCCAGGTGTAATCTTCCTCTCTTAATTTCAAGCTCCTTCTTAAGTCTGGATCCAGCCCATTGTTCTTATCTTCAACAATAAAACAGCTGTGAATAACTTGCTCAGAGTATCAGCACACTCATCCCCTGATTCCTGACATACTCTATGCTGCTATGGAGAATCACATGATGACAGCTATAGGTTGTCATGTAATCTCCCTCTTTGGGGACATTTGAAAATTTGAGCCTCTTCCAAAAGTCCTTAAAAATACCACATAATGCTACATCGATGAACAGCAATTACTACTGGAAACAGACTATCGAACCTTTAACAACTATCCTACAAAGCCATTACTCTGAAAAACACTCAGTGGATTCAAGGTTGTGTGATTTCCACAACATGTATTATTTCAGTGTAATAGAAAAAAAGTGCAATTGTTTATCGAAGAAAGTGCTCTATAAATAACAAAAGGTGAAGGAAACTGTTTGAAAGCATCAAATCAAAAGAAAATCATGTAAAAACTTACAATTATAATAGACATTTTTGTTCCAAATTTTATTTTATTGCAACATGACCTTGAAAGTGAAACAATTTCTAGATTATTTAAGGGATATCTATTGACCACTCTTGATCAAAGTTCTTTGGGGGTGAGAACCGCGGTATATGTCAAGTGTATTTCTAAGTTGTAGGGTCTCCAGCCATAAAACGTTGAGGAGGGGTCCACGTATGAATGAATGAGATGGTTGAGTCACCATTTTTCTTATTCAGTTTCACACAACAATTGACAGTTTGTATATATTGAAGCGCCTCCTGTTTGTCAACATGATAACAATGAGATGTTTTGCCGAGTTTAAAAAAAAGTCTTATAACAAACAAGCAACAAAGTATTCAAAAGCAAATGAAAGGAAAATCAAATGTATAAATCTGGCTTCATAAAATTAAATAGGTTCATTGACTGTATGCTATAAATTGTTGTGTGTGTGTGTGTGTGTGTGTGTGTAGATAGATAGATAGATAGATAGATAGATAGATAGATAGATAGATAGATAGATAGATGGATAGAATGCTAACATTAACATAACTGAGGAGTGTAGAATCAGTGATGTGTTTATTTAGTAGTGTTACATCTCATGGATACATACTTTTATTCAAGACACCGTAAAAAGTAAATTTCAGTGATTGGGTAAAGAATGTTCCATTCCCTGTGATATCATCTGCATTAACAGAGATTTTAATTGGCATGATTTATGGTAACTGGTAAAATCCCATCAGAATTAAAGAATGATGTAAGAAGCAGTGACCCAGAAAGGAGTGCATGAGCGTGTGATCGCACCAGTGATAGAACGCTCACAAGACATATACTATCTGTATCTATGTAAACTGACAGCACAACATAATGAATAAATACATTGCCTATGTTTAACCTGTGCTCTCTCTCTTGGTATATCATTAATATACCATAAACATGTTGCTAATTGCAATCTCACAACCCTCTCTGTCTCTCTTTAATATATACACACTACACACGCATATATTTATAAAATGTGTGAATATATATATATATATATATATATATATATACACATATGTAATGACAAATGCCATTAAAGTGCTGCTACTACTGCACTTGTAATTCATTCATTCATTATTCTGCCTCTTAAGCATACTTTACTGGATTCTATTTCCAATCATTAGATTGAAAGTGGGTATTGTAACAAAGTGAGTTATGAACCGATGCATTAACAGTAACCAGGATTGTAAACAACTCAAATACCCTTAAAAACTCTGACAGAGAAACTGCGCATCCAGGTATAACTCAAACATGATGTAAAGCTATTCCCACAATCCCTGATATGGCCAAAGGAATACACAATAGTGTTCCTAAGTGGGACCCTTGTGGAAGGAAAATATGAAGTGTAGAAAAGTTTAAATATAAAATAATTCTCATTCTATAAATTCTCCATAAATAAAGGAAAAACATAAAACCTTATGAATACCAATTGTCTCATCATCCTCCTCCTCCTCATCATCATCTTGTATTTATAAGGTGCTCTGGTATAAATCAGCACTGCGTATTGTTTACCCCATCAAACATAGTTTGACAGACAGGATCAAGTATTGATGAGAGGGCCCTGCTCACTGAAGCTTACAATCCAAGCGTATGCAATATTGCACACAAATTACAATATAATGCAAAGTGCTTTGGTAAGGCTTAGCAACTTGGTAGCACAGTGTACAAGGTGGCACTGGAAATATTTGGGAAAACATTTTAAATTTTATTTAATTACATTTTTGTCTTTTTTGTATGTCTGTACATGGATTATTTGTTTTCTCTTAGATGCTTTAATCCCTACATTTTTCTGTTTGTATATACGAATAGAAGCCTGGGCATGTTTTAATGCACAATCAATGCACTTCTCATGGCTCCCCACCGTTGTATTAATGAACCAGGGACATTATAAGTCAGCACCTGGCTGCCTACACACAAGCATTTGGCACTGCCTGTTCCTGGATTATTCTGCTTAAATCACCAATGCGTAAACACAGAGACAATCGCTGTTTCTAAATAGTAAAAATACACCGATATAGGTTAGGCAAACGCACCAGCAAAATGACCAATACTTTTCAATGTATCATTTTAAGCTGAAATATTAATGTGGCCGTTCCCAGCATCTCGTTATGCCAGCAAGTTCTACCACAGAGCGCTAATTGGTTTCCTAGACCCTCTGAAGGCTAGAAGTGACAGGTCAATTTTGCAGACTAAATAAATTATTGCTCATCGTTAATGCTAGCTGATCTTTTTTCCTCCCAAACATTTTATCAAAAATTAACCTTTTATTATTTTATTTTTCAACTGCGTAGGATCATGACATAAGCTGGAACGGTCAACCCCTCTTGTGTGGAAAAAAAAAAAAGTATTCATGTCCAAAATGTCAAGTTGTGCTTTAGGAATGATAGAAGGCTCAGTTAGAGGGGTCTTTCTCCTACACGTATAGTTCAGGCAAATGGATGATCTGAAAATCTGGAGTTCAGGTATGGAACACTAGCTCCCCCTGCTGCCACAAAATGAGATCACGGCAACCTTCTTCTAATTCTTTCATTAACATGCAGAACTTGATGTTTTGGTCACTTGATAATTACAACCTCAGCTTTGAAACCTTTAACATTACAAAACTGTCTGAAAATAAATTGATATTTACTGTTATGATAGGCTATTGCATTCAAGGAGAAACTTCTAATTAAAGATACTGCATAAGTACTATAAATGAATTTGAAAACTCAGGTAAATGGATAAATATTAAAATAAAAATAAAAATTTTTTTGGGAAATATCATGCAAATGTTAATCCATCATGTTTATACAGGACATTGTTCTATTCTGCAGTGCACAAGTTACCAATCAATTATTTTTTACTTAGGACAGAAAACAAAAAAATCTACTACAGCAGTCTTATCACAGCAGCCACAAAAAAAATAACACAATATAAAACAAAATTCTTAATTGCTTGAATTTACACAGCCAAATCACATGAATCCTCATCCATAACACATCACTATTAATTATGCAATACAATATTAAAGCCTTAGGACAGAAACTCAATTGCAATGCAAATGTTAGGTGGATCTCTTGTCTATGCAGAGAGGTGTTTACTGGATCCCCCAATAATCCAATAATGGATTATTAGTTCTAGGTTAGTTCTCTGATGCCAGTAATTCCTACCTTGCCCGCTGGTGACAAGTAATCCAAGCAGGTAGAAATAAGAGAATGTCATGATCAGAAGGTGAAAGTGCTGGACAGCTCCTTACTGCAAGTGTACTTTCCAGAGAGTTATGTATTACTGAGGCTTGTTGCATACACAATCAGTGGCGAGAGAAAGGATGCAGAAGACAGACACAGCCCACAGCACCAGTCCCGGCTAAAGTGATGAGCACCCAATCTGACTGCACTCTATATCAGCCACAAGGCGGCTAAGGTGTTCCTACGCGAGAACCGCGTCACCCTCTCCTGGCTCCGGGATTCGTCCGCGCTGCTTTAGCGCAAGATGCGGCCGTGGGCAATTCAAAGTAATGCGCCTCAGCTCGCTGCACAGAGCTGTGTCTCAGGAGCTGGGGCGGGAGAGGGCTTTCTATGGCTCTGCCTCTCTCTCCCTTCCCCTGTATAGGAGCTGCCAATAACCAGCAATAGAGCTGACTGCTGCTGCTGCTGCTACATGCACATGGCACTGAGAGATCTGTACCAGCTTGGTGCTGCCTGGCACCCTCCCCTCGCCCAGCAGAAATCCCACCTGGCATCATCCAGACATACAGTAGCAGGGGATCACATAGCTTCACATAGAAAACTTACATAGCTGTCTTAGATTTGTATTTTTCAGACATAACCATAGGTGCTTAGCAGATATTGCTACAATAATCAGATTTAAAGTTCTGATTGCCTGGCACCCAGTGACAGGAACATGCTATACAAGGCAATATAATAGAAAAGGTATATTCCTATAGTATGATGACAGAACAGTGCCCAGTGGGGGCATTTGCCGTTCTGGCTGGTCCTGTGTTGCTCATTCCATGGGTTAGTTGAGTGAACCATCTGTTCCCCCGCCCCCCCACACACTTTTAATATAAGCTGTCACATGTCACCCCTCCCCTAGTTATCACCAAGGTACCACAGCATATAACAAGAGGCAACAAAAATGTAGCTTGTTTGTTTTGTTTTTATTAACTTGTTTTGATTTTTACCAACATTTTTTTTTTTCGTAGTATAAATAGGAGGGTAGAAGAGGATCATTATTAATTTAGCTCACATTCATTGTTGATGTCCCCGATGGTTCACTGTGTTGAGTTGCAAAGCTGTCCCGATTGCACAGTGCACATTACTTCTGCACAATGGTGCTGCTGATCACCTATTGAGGTACTAAGAATGAGTTGCTTGGTTACATTAAATGAATATATAATATTAACACTGGGTTATGTCACAATTCAGGGTAAATGGAGAGCTTGATTGAACCGGTTGTCCGTAAAAAACAGGCTCCATTTGACTACTGTGGTAGCAGAAGTTATGAAAGCACCACTCATCACACTTTAAAGGTTCTATAGGAGACCACAAGCCTCTCAACAGTGCCTCATCAACCATCAGGCTGACTAGGCTGCAGTCTAGGGCGCATGGCTTTAAGGTGCGCCACCACATGTGAACTTGGGAGATGAATTGAAGATTGGATATTTGAAATAAATATTGTAGCTGAATAAAAATGAATCCGCGGAGGTGAAAAATTATTTGGTGGAGGTGAAAAAAAAACTAATTGGAAAGGAAAGGTGATATAAATTTTTACCTGGTATTTTGGGAATTCAGTTTTTGTTCGGCAGGTAAGTAATGTTCATCCTAACCCTAAGCATCCCCAGCGAAGTAACCTTAACCCTCCCCTAACCGAAGTTTATTTTTTTGGGGGGGTTTTTTGGCATAATTACCCATTAATTTTTTGGAAGCTGTCTGCCAGACTTGCCGCAGAAAGGGGTAGGATTCGGGTTAGAGTTATGGAAGGGGAGGGTTAAGGTTAGTTTCAGCCTGCAGGTAGCAGAGTTTTAGGGTTAGGCTGCGGAAAGGGCAGTCTTAGGGTTAGGCTGCGGAAAGGGCAGACTTAGGGTTAGGATGTGGGGAGAGGAGTCTTAGGGTTAGGCTGCGGAAAGGGCAGTCTTAGGGTTAGGATGTGGGGAGGGGAGTCTTAGGGTTAGGATGCAGGGAGGGGAGTCTTAGGGTTAGGATGCGGGGAGGGGAGGGATAGGGTTAGGATGCAGGGAGGGGAGTCTTAGGGTTAGGATGTGGGGAGGGTTAGGGTTAGGCTTCAGAAAGAGGAGTCTTTGGGTCAGACTGTGAGAAGGACAGTCTTAGGGTTAGGCTGTGGGGAGGGGAGTCTTTGGGTCAGACTGTGAGAAGGGGAGTCTTAGGGTTAGGATGGGGGAGGGTTAGGGTTGAGGGGAGTCTTAGGGTTAGGATGTGGGGAGGGGAGTCTTAGGGTTAGGATGGGGGGAGGGTTAGGGTCAGGCAGCTAAGAAGGGAGGGTTAGGGTGATAAAAGGCGAAGGTTAAGGTAAGGGCTGGGAATAGATTTAGACTCTCCTTTTGGCGCAGCATCTTCTGTCTGCTGGGGATTGTTTTGCCTCTTCGAGTTGAAAGCAATCGATTTCTCATTCAGTTCACAACTGGCTGGGGGAGAATGGGCCTTTGAAAAAGGGCCGTTCTCAGCAGTAACCCAAACCCCCTGCAGCCTAACCTTAACCCTTCCCTAACTCTGTCTATTGTTGTCCTGCAACCTCACCTTAGCCTTCCCTTCTCCGCAGCCTAACCCTAACCGTCCCTGACCTGCAGAGTAAACTTGACTCTCCCCTGTCAACAGCCTAACTTTAACCATCCTTGTCCTTCAACCTAATCTTAATGGTCTCCTTTTCCGCAGACTAATCCTAACCATAATGAGTACCTTGTCGAAATAAGAGCATTCAATATTGTACCCGTTCCAGGATTTCAAAATTCTTTATTTAAAAGCTTTTGACACTTATACATTCGCAGTCAATCTGTCAGCTGTATACGTTTTGAAATTGTGATGTGTTGTAATGGGAAAT
>WWET01000819.1:77564-96722 GCA_011038615.1 Limnodynastes dumerilii
ATGACGTCACTGAAAGGGTGATAGATAAGTGGAATATTCTCCCATCTGAGGGGGTAGAGGTAACACAGGAGAACAGTGTAAACATGCCTGGGATAAATATAAGGATATCCTAAATCTCAAACTAAATTGAGGGTAAAATAGCATCTAGGGCAGCGGTTGAATTGTAAATAACAATAATAATAATAATAATAATAATAATAATGGGCAGATCCAGACCCCTGCATGCTTTCCGTGTGTGTGAGGGTCCATAGTTACTCCCCCCTGCACTCCCCGCTGTTGGTAGTAAATATGGACATTTATGTGTCCAAATTACTACTTTAACTTTTATGACTAGGTTTGCGGTCGTAACGGGGCTTCTCCGACCCCAACCCCTCATTTAAATGGCTATCCCCGCCACAGCCACCTACGCAGATGTTCCGACACAGAGGACGTAGGTCAGGATCCGGGCCAATAATAATATTAATGGAGCAGATGTGAAGGGAAAATGGCCATAAATGGCGAGTGGGCATTAGTTTGTAAAAGGCTTCGTGCACAGGATCCAGATTTTTAGACTGACAGTTACAATGAACATAAAGAGTGATCCAACACTGTACCTTTCACCCTCCGTCACCAGTTCTCAAAATGCATCTCTTAACCTTTCATTTGCTCGTGATCACGCTGCATTGTTTAGGTTTAAACACTTCAGTCACACATCAGAAAGTTCAGCAGATGTTTCAGTTCTGTAGCTTCCATTAGGAGCACACATATTATTCAACCACAGATGTTTACAAATGAGAAAACTCTTGGGGCCAGATTTACTAAGCTGCGGGGAAGACTTAGGATCAGGCTGCAAGGAAGGGAGGGTTAGGGTCAGGGTAATAGAAGGGGAGGGTTAGGATTAGGGAGAGGGTTGGGGATAGAATACTTACCTACTTACCTTTGGAGCATTGTGTTCGGAGCTCCAGGGATTGATTGTTATACCTCTTCGTGGAATAAGCAATCGTTTGCCCAGCCAGTCCAGGCTGGGAGAGAGCGGCCCTATCAAAATTAGGTTTGCAACGGGGACCCACACCCATGAAAATCTCCTCTATGTATACTTACACCAGTATAAGGACACGTCCTGTTGCACTAGCGCGAAGCACACAGAAGTCGCCATAGGCTCGTCACCCTTTTGTGTCTTCTTTTTTTTTCTCGCTCCCGCTGTCCACATGTGCAGTGCTAACAATTGCTGTGTTTACACCTAAATAATCAGCCCCTGTATCTCAACTCTCATATTGGGGTAGATCCAGAACTACGTTTGCCGCACGTTTATTCGCGTAGCGTATTTTTGTGTGCATACCTTCTATACACTCCCCTAGGTACACCCCTTAAATGTACGTATTTTGTCACGCTTTTTGATACGCTTTTCAAACCCTACCTTAACTTTTGCCAACGTAACCGCAGTGACCCGCACACGTACGTATGCGCAACACATATTTACTCAGCTAAGCACGCCCATACCGTACACTTTAAATACAAACCCCTGCCTACTTAACGTATTTCAGACGTATTTTGGACTCACGTTAAATTGGCACACCCACAAGTATTTACGTGACACATACGTGAATGGCCCATACGGTCACAATTACGCTACGTTACTGAGCGTATTTTCTATGGTGCGCATGCGCAGTACTTACCAAAAGGCGATTTTATGTCTCCGCCACGCATAAATTCGCTCACAAGCGTTGTTCTGGATCCGGCCCATTGTTATCATTTTCTAGTCTCTATTTTCCTTGTGTAACTACAAGTCATAAAAGACAGTCCGGCGCTCCATACAAACAGTATATAACACTATGGGCTGGATCCAAACTTAAGAAGGAGCTTGAAATTAAGGGCCGTATTCAGACCTTCGATCTTAAAGACCACATATATGCAATCTACGTCGCAAAAAGTAACGTAGATAGCGTAACGAACTTACTGCGCATGCGCAGTAGTTCATATCAGTAAACTCCGGCCGCATTGCATATGCGGCCGGAGGTCTGAATACGGCCCTAAGAGAGGAAAGTTACTCCTGGGTTAAACCATGTTGATTGCAAGGGGAGTCAAGTTAATTGTATTCTTTGCATGCAGGGATATATCTTTGAATTGCTTACTGCACACAGATACTGACCAGCTTTACTATCACACTGTTATTTAGACTTGGGATAGGAACCATCACCTCTCAACTCTAATACTGTTTGCAACAGATGAAATATGACTCCCCTGCAATCAACATGGTTTAGCCCAGGAATAATTTTTCTCTCTTACTTTCAAGCTCCTTCTTAAGTCTGGATCCATCCCTATGTCAGCGCATACATAAAAAGGAGGCTATATAGCTATATTGGTTTAAGCTCATCTGTCCAAGGCGCCACCTGTAGGTGAGCCCCTCTCCATTGTGACCTAAATCTCGTTTTTATGTATGTGCTGACACACAATGTTATATAATGTTTGTATGGAGCGCCGAACCTCTCTTTTGTTCCTTGTAGTTACACAGTGGTCTTTTTGGCTGCACCTCTTCCATTGATATATACACTTGCACACATGTCATATGTTTGAGTATAAGCACAGCCTTGTGTTTTCTCGTTAATGTTTCTATTTTCCTTGTTACTTAAATATATTAATTTTCTCTTATCGTGCTATATATTTCCAAATGCTACACTCTATTCTTTATTTTACATGGTAAAACAGTATGTGGTGCTTTGTTTGCATATTACAAAATCTTGGTCAGCCTTAAAAGTTTCCCATGAATAGATTGTGCATAAAGAGTGTTTGTGAATCTTTGATGTTAAAAGCATTTCTCTGAGCAATCAAATTCCACAGTGTCTTAACACCATTTCAGCTAAAAGTAAATAAAAGTAACTATTCTTACATTGTAAAATACCCATATTGTTAAAAATGAGTATGGTAATGTGCTCATTAAAATTTTATGCAGGTTGTATTTAATGAGCAGTGTTACAGTATTTTAGTAATAACTATTAAATGTTTAACTGCAGTTAAATCTACAAAGAAACCTTTAAAAGCTGGAATAAATCTTAAAACACATTGTTGCCAAAAAAAAGTAATAATGGAGGAATTTACAAACTGAAGAGAGAGATTAGAAAGAATAGTAACAGAAGGTTGTTGTGTAGTTCTGTACATAAAGACTATTTTAAAGAAATACTTTCATAAAGGAGAAAGAAGAAAAACTAAATATGTTTAACAATTGTCGTACATTTGCACTGAACTTGTTCCTGCCATCCCTATCCCTAAAGCGGCTGTCCAATTATTATAATTTATGCAACGCTGGTTCCTGGCAAGAATTTCACAAAAAACTTCAGCCCTAAAATAATGAAATATATATCGAGTCTGCAAATTGCTTCTCAATGCACTCAGAATACACTTTTTTTTTTTTGTAAAAAGATACACAGAGGTCAGACAGCCATGAAATTCACTAGAAACTGATTGATCATACATATCATTATATAGTATAATTAAAAAATGACAGATACCCATCAAGGTTACCCTTTCATTAAATGTTGGAAAGTAAAGTATGACAGCTGTCAGGAAGAGAAGAATAAGTACTTTCCAATGGTAATTATGACTATTGAATAAAGTCCATGAATAAAACACTCATCGAGACCGTCTTATATCGCAAAATGTGTCCTCGCTCGACCAGAGATCAGTGAGGACACATTATGAACCTCAGTATGGTTTTTACTGGTATCCTGTGTGATCATTGTTACCGTTCATAGGTGTAGGAACCAGGGAGGGGACCAAGGGGGTCAATATAATGGGGAGGTAGAGTCATACAGGGGAGAGTAGGGGGGCGTCCTTTAGGTCACTATGAGTGAAAGACATTTTTGTCACGTATACTCTTCAGTAATCTGCCGGCCATGAATACTTAGGCCCTTAGGGCCTGATCCAGGTCTCTGTGTGTTTTCTGTATGCAGGGAGATCTGTAAATCCACAGGGAATAAGGGAGGACACTCCCCTGCCACTCCCCTCTCTTGTCCAGAGTTCTGGGCACTTACATGTCGAGAACCCTTCCCTAACTTCTCCACCCAGATCTGCGTCCGTCCATCCACACGCAGATCTATGCAGAACTGCTAATCGCTGCCAATGGAACTTCATTTACAAGCCTATCCCTGTCTGTCTGGCTGAGATCAGGCACGCAGAATTAAGTGCCGTCCACTGTATGGATCTCAGTTCTGTGTGTAATGAGATCCATAGCCAAACATCTGCTGTGCGCATGTGCAGATATGGACCGTTAAAGGGAACTTACACAAAAGGCTTGCGGAAGTCCCCTAACGTTAACGAGAATAGGGCCCACTGTCAGCATCTGGCCGACAGATTGCTGATGGGTCTGTATGGCAGAAATGCAGATGTGACTTAAAGTATTTCTCTATTTACTATATTTTCCATAGAGCCAGAAGAAGGTCAGATAAGAAGATAAGAAGAGGGTGGTTTTTACAGGAGGATATATATATATATATCTTACAATTGACCAGTTTTTGTCAGGGAGGGCACCAACACATAAGGATTTCTTGTCATTCCAACTTAAAACTGGGTGCTTCCCATTACAGAAGCCTGGATCATACAGAGTCCACCATACTCTGATTGTAAGCTCTTTTTCCATGTCTACAGTTCTTGTCCTCCTTCTTATACTTTGCATGAAATGTTTATGTGTTACATAGCAAGTAAAACATATAAAACATAGTGACGGCAGATAAGAGCTACATAGCCCACCATGTTTTCCCTCTTGTTTTTGTTTTTTATTTAAAGCTATATTGACCCTAGACCCTACTTACCCTCAATTTAGTTTAAGTTTTAGGAAATACTTATATTTATCCCAAGCATGTTAAACCTCAGATGGGAAGCTATTTCCTTATCAGTGATTTTCCGAACTTCTTTAAACCAACCACCCTCCAGTTTACATGCATGCCCTTGCATTATGCTACACCTCTGTGAAAAATGCCACTCACCTGGACTTGATATATTTTGAAATCTGCTATCATTATCATCAGATTACATAGCGCTTTACAATTTTTATACTCATTATAACAAGACTGGATGGTAACAGACAGCAAGCATACACTCTATAGGACTTTGGGGATTGATACATATGGATACATAAGGACAAGTGTTGTATATCAACCAATGGACCAGCCAGCTTGTTTGGTAAAAGTGCTCAGTGCTCTGTAGGATCCAGTTGCTTTGTTTGCTTAACTACCTTAAGGTCACATGATATAGTGACTCCCTGTTAAAAGTAACCCCTGTTATGTCCTTTCTACACCACTAGAGGCCTCATGTGCTCCCTCTTCCTCCAGGCAAGTTTCTGAGTCAGGTGTCTGGAGCTCGTTAGCCTGCATCTCAGACACCTGTTCGCCTAGCATAAAGACCAGCAACTCCCTCACCTCTGTGCTGGTTCATCAAAGTTATCTGCTTGTTACCAGTGTGCCAGCTCCCTGGTCTCTTTAACCTTCCACAGTCGGTTCCAGTGAATACCAGTACCTGCTCTTATGCTCATCCTTCATTGTCCTGCATTCCCCTGTCTCTGGTTCATGTTTCTCCTGGACTCGGCCATCTCCAAGGACATAACAAAGGTACACCAAATCCACAGGGAAAGGAGCGATAACAGATTACCAGATAATCTGTTATCCAGGTGGACTCTGTACCTTGTCATATCTGCAGACTCTGCTCATCGGTATACTTTTGCCACTGTTTCAGTATTTCATTGTCTTATTTGTGGACTTCAGTTATCTTTATTTCCATACTGCTCCAGTATTTTCTATGAGTCTTCTGATAATAAACCTCATTGACCTTGAACTGTACTAAGTCCTTGAAAATCATAACACTTATATATCCAATTCTAATGTAGTGCTGTAAATAACATATAGTGCTTTTGGCTTTATGCACCCCAACAGCATAATGTAGCAGTTTTTCTGATATTAAACCACAGTCATCACACTCTAGAGCAGTGCTCCTCAACCAGTGTGCCGTGGCACATGTTTCCAAGTGTGCCACGGTGCAGTGCCTCCAACAGGAGAAAAAGTACTGGAAGACCTTGCGTAAGGAAATAAGGGGATACTGGGGAGACTGCAGAATACATGAATGGGGACTACTGGCTAACATAGTTAAATTAGTTATAATTAGTTAGAAATAATGTACTTTTGTAATTCCAATTTTTTTTGTATATTTGCTTTTGGTGTGCCGCGGAATTCTGGGAAAGGCTTAGGTGTGCCGAGAGTGAGAAAAGGTTGAGGAGCACTGCTCTAGAGCACTCCTCATGTCTACCTAGATCATCAATCATATAGTTTACTCCTTCTGGTGTATCTATCCTGTTAAATATCTTTGTGACACTTGCAAAAAGTATATTCCTCCCTCCCTAATACCAAGTGTAATATTACCTATAAATAGCACTGGTCTAAGAACCGATCCCTGGGGAACTCCACTGGTTACCTTACCATCCTCGTAAGTGATTCTATTTACTACAACCCTTTGGTGTCTATCTTGCAATGAAGATTGTATATGTCTGTTATTCCAGTCCCACATTTTCCAGCTTAATCGATAGTCTGCGATATGGCACGGTGTCAAAAGCCTCTTTCTTGAACTATTGTTTTAGTGACCCAAGGCCGTATTCAGAGATGCATTTTCACTGCGATTCCCGTGCGTATTTTTAGGATCGGATCAACTGCGCATGCGTAGTAACTTTATTTACGTAGTTCAGGTAGACTATATGCGCAGAAGTGCCTCGCGGACAGACCTGTGAATCGCACGTTCGATACATTCGGACGGATATGCGACTTATTAATAAAAATGGGCGGGGGGACATTTAAATGAAGGATAGTGGGCGCGACTATCATGAATTGCACATACGGAGGACACATATGTACGGGAATGCATTAAGAAAGTTACAAGTGGTCTATGGCGGCGGATGTCACCGACAGCACAGTGTCATGCTTGTGAGGGGGATTGGCCTGCACCAGCCATGCGTATAATTGCAGTCCAATCGCCACACGGATCTCTGAATACGGCCCCCAGTCAATATGATTTCTTTGACATGAGCTCCCTCCATTGAATCCATGCTTCTTCAGATCCTATGTTATCAGAAATTGTGTCATTTGTTCTTTAACAGTGTTTCCATCAATTTCCCTAATGCTGATGTAAGCTTCACTGGTCTGTAGCTGGAAGCTTCTTCTGTATTTCCACTGTTATGCAGAAGGACCACATTTGCTATTAGCAACATTTGTATTGACTTATTCATTAGGTTCCTCATAAGAGGTGTGGCTCGCTGCTTAGAACAGATAATTTGTTGTACAGCAACATCGAGAATGTTCTTGTGAGTGAGACGTCTCACAAGACGCCTGGAATATTGTCAAAGCAGGGGCATTTTAAGAAGTGAGGGGGCCCGTGTGCAGGACTTAAACATGGGCCCCCACCCCTCTTACCTGAGACAGGACTGTCCAGATTTGCGGGTCGGAAAGGAGGCGGGGCTTAATGGGCATGCTTGTGAGGGGAATTGGCCTGCACCAGGGGCGTTTTAAGAAGTGAGGGGGCCCGTGTGCAGGACTTAAACATGGGCCCCACCCCTCTTACCTGAGACAGGACTGTCCAGATTTGTGGGTCGGAAAGGAGGTGGGACTTAATGGGCCCATAAGCCCCACCCCCTTTTGCCCCGCAAATCGGGACAGTCTCACCGCTGGAGAAGGGGGACTAATTTGGCATCTATTTCTTACCTCCGGAACATATTAGAGGGAAGAAATAGATGCTGAATGGCCCCCCTTCCCCTGCCAACCCCGGGTGCAGGATGCATGCCATAGGGCCCTCTGTTCTGAGGGGCCTGTGTGCACTGCACACCCTGCACCCATTACAGATATGCCTATGCGTCAAAGAATTCCAATGGTGACAGGTACGTTAATCATTCCCTTACCCTAACCTTTATCTTAGCCTAACCTTAGACCTCCCTAACCTGAAGTATAGCCCTAAGCTTTCCCTTCTAACGGCCTAATTTTAACCCTCCCTATTCAAAAGCCTAACCATAGGCGTATCTATATTGCGTGCAGGGTGTGCAGTGCATACGGGCCCCTCAGAACAGGGGGCCCTGTGGCATTCATCCGGCACCCAGGGTTGGCAGTGGGAGGAGGTCCATTCGGCATCTATTTCTTCCCTCTAAGATCTTCCAGAGGAAAGAAATTGTTGCCAAATGAGCCCCCCCTCCCCTGCGGTGAGAAAAGGGGCGGAGCTTACAGCACTGTTAGGCTCCACCCCTTTTGATGTCCGCAAATCTTGACAGTCCTGTCTCAGTTAAGGGGGGGGGGGGACCATGTACAAATCCTGCACGAGGGTCCCCTCACTTCTTAAAACGCTCCTGAGCGTAACCTTACCTTCCTCTTCTAGCAGCTTAACCTTAAACCCCCCCACTTCCCGCTTCCTAATCCTCACCAACCTGCTGTCAAAATAGGGCCATTCCATATAATACCAGTCCCCAGTAGGAAATGTTCTGTATTATAATTATTCCTGGCACTGATACAGCTGTGGTACAGATTTCAGCTGTATTAGTGCTGGCAATAAGCTGTTTAAAGCAGCAACTGCATTCCTTTTATTAAAGTAATGAAAAGAATGAAATCTAGGAAGGAATATTTTATAATATGAAAAAAGAAAGTGTAGTCACCTGTCATCAAATGTACGTTATGTTGTCCTCAATTTCAGGAAACCCGGAGTTGTTTGTGTATTTATATCGTTTATTATTATAGAGGGAAATGTAATGTTTATTTGCTACAAATGTTCAATATGTTTCCATTGTCCAATTCTTTCACTGTACAAACTCTACTTAGTTGAAAAGATCTCTGGGCTCTTGAGTGGTGTCTTTGAATGAAAACATTATACTCAAACATTGAACGTTCCTGCTTGCACAATAGAGCAGGTGTCATTTGGTATTCACATGAATTACTTGACATGACAGGGGTATGTAATGTAAGCTCAAACATTAGAAAAATAATGGACTCTCTCATTCTCTTTTTTCCCATTTCCTTAGTGTGTGCTTCTAGCATGAAAATTAATAATTACAGAAAGCAATGTTTGCTAAACTGAAATTCTGACATAGCGTCCATACTGCATGGATTTAAAAGTACAAATGTAAATGTCATTGAACTGAATGGCAGTTGTAGTTTATGCTTATAGTGCATTTTTTCTTTTAATCCATCGGACACGCTAGGTTATATAGGCCATAAGCAGTAGTGTTGGGTTTATTTGCTGTCATATAACAGATTGCATGTTGCAAAAATTCATTAAGTTTTTAAAAATGTATGTGTTTTTTTCTGTTGCAGTCCCCACTCACTCAGTTCCTTTTCGGCTGTCTCTATTTCGAACAGGCAGCCATTTTAGAATTTTTTTTATGAATGGGTGAGTGTGCCGATCGGCATATTCACCCATCCATTTTCACAGGATCCGATGCACCCGTGGCAGACCTGCCGCTCACAGCTACGAAGAGGTGAGTAAGTTTAGGGTCAGGCAAGGGAGAAGGGAGGGTTAGGGTTAGGCTGTGGAGAAGAGAGGGTTAGGGTCAGGTTGCTGGGGAGGGAGGGTTAGGGTAATGGAAGAGGAGGGTTAGGGTCAGAATTTGGGGAAGGGCTGGGGTTAGTTTTTAGGCTTACCTATCGGAGAACCATGTTCAGTGCTCCAGGTATCAATTGCTATGCTGGCTGGGAGAGAAGCTTAGTGGGAACCCACACCCGGTTTATTTTGTTATTAAATTCATATAAACCACATTTAATTATCTGGTTTACAGATATTTGGGACAGCACAGTGGCTCAGTGATTAGTACCTATATCTCACAGCACTGAGGTCATGAGTTCAATTCCCAGGCTAGGCCTTATCTGTATGGAATTTGCGTGTTTTCTCTGTGTCTGCAGGCTGAGCACTGAGCAGAATGAACACAAAACACAGCAACAAGGCACAAGGTAGTTATACTGCAATGGATCTCCTAATCCGCAAGGTCTCTCCTAGACAAAGATTTCAAAGCAGACTGAGATTTCAAGATGTGCCTTTTAAGCTCTTTTGAAGAAGCACAAAGAAACGGGCAACAATTAGGACTATAGAAACAGTGGTCGGCCATGGAAACTTAGTGCAGCAGATGAAAGATACATCACGCCTACTTCCCTTGGACATCGGAAGATGTCCAGCAGTGCCATCAGCTCAGAACTGGTACACCCATCTACTATTTACTGTACCTTCTACATGGAAGCAAGGCCAAGCGACTCAACTATGCACAAAAACATTGGAACTGGGATGCAGAAACAATGGCAGGAGCTCTGGACTGATGAGTCAAAATGTAAAAAATGTGTCTGTAACAAAAGGCAGTTTGTTCACGGAAGGGCTATAGAGTGGTACAATAATATGTGTCTGCAGGCAACAGTGAAACATGGTAAAGGTTCCTTGCAGGTTTGGGGCTGCTTTTCAGCAAATGGAGTTGGAATTTGGTTAGGGTTAAAGGTGTCCTTAATGCTGAGAAATACAAGCAGGTACTTATCATGCAATACCATCAGGAAAGCATGTGATTGTCTCCAAATTTATTCTACAGCAGGACAACAACCCCAAAGAAATGGACCAATGTCATTAAGAACTATCTTCAGCGTAAAGAAGAACAGAGAGTCCTGGAAGTGATGATATGGCCCCTATAGAACCCTAATCTCAGCATCATCGAGTCTGTCTGGGACTATATGAAGAGACAGAATGATTTGAGTAAGCCTACATCCATAGAAGATATGATTGGTTCTCCAAGATGTTTGGAACAACCTCTCTGCTGGGTTCCTTCAAAAACTATGTGCAAGTGTACCTAGAAGAATCGATGCTGTTTTGAAGACAAAGAGTGGTCACACCAAATATCGTTTGATTTAGATTTCTCTTCAAAGCTAAAAATGTATTTGTTGTACGGAGCATATAAAACAAGAAAAAATGTGTACTGTGGATTGGACCATTTGTTGTATTATGATTATGATTAAATTTATCAGAATATATAGAGTTTTATTTGGTCCCATTTCCTGAATTGCTACATGGGAGTAACGCAAGGTTGGTTTGAATTAGGGCTTATACTTAGAAAGGCAAGAGTATTAGAGATGAACGACTGGAACAACAGAACCTGAACTTAGGTTTTCCGAGACGCCTCGGTTCTTTCTTCCAAACTGGGATACATTGATGAAATCAAAACGAAAGCACAAGGAAGCTTTAGAACCAAAAACGAAATCAAAACACGAAAGTTACATATAATTATTACAAAGATTTGAGGGAAAACCATTTATTTTATTTATTTTACATTACATTGGTAATACTGTGCATCTATACTACAACAGGCGTTTGTGAAGAGGTGGCAGCCGCTCTTGGTATACTTAGGACCCGATCCAGAGCTTTGTTGAAGCAGAAGTGCAAACATGCTCTTGAAAATGTGTGTGTTATGCTTACCTTTCCCAGTGGCTCGGATGCAGTCTCTATGCACACAAGTATAGTGCATGGGTCCTTCCGGTCGTCTAGTTCCCATGTGTCCTTGCTGTTGCCTAGCAGTCAGGACATAGGGTCTTATACTGGGGAGATGTGTTAGCTTTTTCTGTGCTAAACTCCTCTCTCCTCTTGTTGTGAAGGTTATCCTATGCATTCCTGATTGTTGTGTGCCCCATTGTTCTGAGTTTATCCTTCTGTCCCTATGTGCTCAAAGTCCTGCCTTGTTTCTTGCCTCTGCCTGTTTGTTCTGTTTGTGTGTGTGAATCATTGAGTGCAAGTCCCAGTTTTGTCCACTGTCTGTCTGGGTGTTTGTCTCCTAGTTGCTGGTGTTTCCTTTCACTCATTGCTGTATTGTGTTTATACTTCCACTCATAGGATCAGTCCGCAACCTGACAGTGTTTTCCAGCCAAGTCAATCCCCATCATCAGGGGCTCCAGTGAGTACCAGGCACTGGTTTAGACTCCATGAGCTGGTGGTCTGTTTCCTAACTTTATAACTGGTCATAACCATTAGCCTGCCTATGGAATTTGCTACTATAACCACAATCAATGTGTTAATTGCTCCGATGTCCCAACTGACTTAGGTGGACCAGACCCTCACTTCACAAGTGAAAGGAAGATGCCAAGTCAAACAGGCTCCAGCACTAGCTTCCCCAACGGCTTCAATGAACATCAAAGTTCCTCTGAGTAACCACTTCTCAGGCTATTGGAGCAAGTTTCAATAATTCAAAAATAGCTGCTTGTTGTACTTCCAGTACGACCCAATACGTCCGGAAATGAACTGCAGTGCTTCGGATTGGTTATCTCTTTTCTCCAAGGCGACCCCCAGATGTGGGCCTTCAGTTTTATTCAAGATCATCCAGTCCGCCAGAATGTTGAATCCTTCTTTAAAGCCTAATTTACAGTCTAGTTTATGATGATCCATGCTGGGTACTGCAGATCCAAGATTTGTTCCATTCGCCAGGGTGTTGGCTCAGCCGAATAATATGCCATGGAATTTTGCTGTTGGGCTACTGTCTAGAAATGGAATGAAACAGTGCTCCGGAGTCAGTTCAGGGTAGGTCTGTCAGAACAGCTTAAGGATGCTATGGTACAATATCAGACGCCTGAATCTTTGGAGAACTTGAAGCTGCTGGCCATCAAGATAGACTTTGTCATTGAAATTCATCTAGTAGAACACCATGTCCTGCTAACACAGAGCACATGGAAATGGACACAGGTGGATCGTACAGTAGGTGTAAGCACTAGAGATAAAAGGTGACTTGATTACTACCACCAAATTTGTATCTTGAATTGCGGCAAAATGTCATTTTCCTCTCATTATCTCCCATGTTTTGTTTTCTATGCTATGTATTAGATGGGTACTCCCTATTTGTTTTCAATCAAATTTGAGGCCAGTTAATGTCAGTCAGAGGGAGATTCCTTCATTCTTGTCAACACATCCCTGTACTCGTATTTTTATTTGTGAATCCTGATACATTAGCTGCCCTCTAGCACTGTACATATTTATGGTGTTTCCAGCTTCACCTGTTATTATCCTGTCTGTGAAGCCCATTATACTTTTACAGAAAGCTTCATTCCTGTGTTTTTAATAAATCAACAAACTGGTTAAGCGCTTTGTTACTCATTATTGTGGATTGACCTCCATGCATCTACAATTGTCATTAGTCTGTTAATTATCAAGTCATTACATACTTATCTGATTATATATTAAGGGGGGATTATATACCTAGGAGGTTGGCACCCTATTTTAAACCAGAAAGATATTTTTATCCATTTTAACGACCTAGCGCTCTATACACCGACAATTTTATCTGTTTAACAAAAGGAAACATGAATTAAATAAAAAATAAATAAATATTAGACCTTGTTCATTTAATTGACTTCTATCTAAATGAACATAAGACATTCATTTCAAAATCAATAACATGTTTTGTTTCGCTGTCTCCTTTGAACAGACCGATAGCTGATAAGTGGGGTTTTATAAAGGCTTCCTCTGTACAGATCTGTAATTAGAAGCATGTCACTATAGATGATTTCAAATAGAAATACTTTTCTGCCATAATATTTAGTAAAAAAAGTATATCATCATAGAAATCAGAACACAGGCTGCAGATGTCTTTTCATTAATAAAGGCTGCCTTTCATTATAAAAACAAAAGAACAAACACTGTTCTCAATGGTTATTATATTAGTTCTTTGAAATAGCATTTGTCATGTCCTAGCTTTACTTGAGATTGGTTTTTATACTGTGTGACAAGAATGAGTTCCAAACCCCATCTATAGTACATGAAATATTTATTAGGGGCTTGAAGCTAAGTACCGTTTCCCATAGTTTCTGAACATTTGGACTGGATTATGGCCTGTTTGGAAAACGAGTGCCGATAGGCTGGAGGGATCATAAAAGACCGGTTAAGCCTTGCCTACATTGGTCAACAAGAGGATAAGTTATTTACAATAGAAAACAAAAGTAGTTGGAGTAGGGTTGGATTTGGGTGGGATGGTAAGAATGGGAAAGGACCAGGTGACAGAAGTAATAAATTTTACTTCCATATGTATGCCATGCCTCTTTCATTTATTTACCTCCCTCCTTTATTTGTATTTACTAGAGGTGGGGGTGTCAACAAGAACTTTGGTGCAGGGGGGGAAAGAAGGGCACCCTTCTAATCGAAGTTAAGTTGTCCAGGGTCCTAGTCTGCCTCCTTCATTATAATAAAGTGTGCAATTGAAGAGGTGGGAGGTGTGGGGGAGCCTTTTGATGACAAATGTTGTTGCTTTAAGACTCTAGAGGTTTATACCTCCACCTGCTATTAGTGCCACCTGACTATACCCTAAATTATTTAGTCAATCCAATTCTCCATTTTACATTAATAAACCTATGTCCCCTTTTTAAAATCCATTCAGTTGCCAGAGTCAATATTCAGAGTCAATATTTCAGTAGGGATAATGTGAGATGTGGGTGAGGTAATTAAGCGTTGATTGTTGATGCATTCTTTGAATTCTGTCATACACCATAAAGAGACCGCGCCAGACCAGAGTCTTACTGCAAGTGTGGTGTTCACCAGAACCCCTGATGGTGAGGATGGTCTTGGCTGCAGGTAAGTGGTAGATAGCAGCCCTCTGGACAAGCACACTGAATAAGATGGTGGACAGAATCCAAGGGATGCAGGAGTAGTGCAGGTAGGTAAAGTTGGAGTGGCTGCAGAAACTGGATGTTATAGTGAACAGCAGGACACTAAGGAAAATAGTCACTAGAGACACGTACTGGAATACGAGACGCAGAAGTGCAGGAACAGCGAGCAGGAAACCTAGAACTGAGGACTCGAGATATGACCAGGAACCAGGGAGGTAGAATACTCGGGAGAATTCGAAGACACTGTATTAGCAGGCAAAGATACCTGTTGCTCTGATAGCGAAGGGATATCAGTGAGGGGTTTAAATAGGGCAGCTAATGAATAAGTTTCAGCAAGGGAATGAGCCACACCTGTGGGATAATGACTGCAGCAGAGGATGAATACCAGGAAGTACAGAGAAATAAAATTATGTGATCAGCAAAGGTAATCAAAAGACGTAAGGGGCAGTGAAAAGTACCGTGATCATGACAAATTCACACTTTCACAGGTTCTGACAGAGCAGCAGGGTAACGATAGCAAGCAAGTGTACATTGATATTACAATGTACAATAATGGCCTGCCCTCACTATAAGTATTGATCCAGAGTTCCACATTGCCACTGTTTTACATTCACGGGAGTTACAAACTTAAGCTAGGCACTGATTATGGACCTGATTCATAGTTAAGATTAAAATTGCGAACTTACCTAAATATACGTACGTGAAAAATGCACAATACCGATTCAGAGAAAATAAAGACACCGATTAACCACTCCCCCCTGCTTTGGGAGTGCTACGTAAGGACGTAGGTCTTTGCTGCATATATTTAGGTGCATGCGGACTTAATTAGCTGAGAATCAGCTGTGCGTTTAGGTGCTGTAAATTAGTTATGATTCAAAGATACGTAACTAAATGCGCTAATTATGAAGACATTTTTTTTTTGTTCTTTTAAAAACAAGAGTACTCTCATTAAAATATGTGAACAAAAGTATCCTTAAAAATACAACCTTAAATAGAAAAAATCATGACATACTTAACAAAACACATAAATGCATATTGCATGAAGTTATAAATACAATAAGCCACTATATTTAGAGTTTCATAAACATTTTAAAATGTTAATTTAAAGAAAATAAACAACACAACTAATACAGTTAAATAAGTAAATCTAATGGTGTTTGGTCACAAAATTCAAAGAATAAAAAAAGCTTAAAAAAAAAATAAAAAATGTGATCCTTTACAAGGTTAAAGTCTTGTACAAAATGTAAAATTGGCATAGAATTATAAAAATGAGCCTTTATTTGTTTCATTTATAAAACACATTGTTTAAAAACCATTTAGAAGGTGTGGCCACAACTATGTAAGAGAGGACGCATGGCCTCACACTAAACAATACGGTTCTAGAGTTGGATTTGGGTGGGATGGTAAGAATGGGAAAGGACCAGGTGACAGAAGTCATAAATTTTGCTTCCATATGTATGCCATGCCTCTTTCATTTATTTACCTCCCTCCTCTATTTGTATTTACTAGAGGTGGGGGTGTCAACAAGAACTTTGGTGCAGGGGGGAAGGAAGGGCACCCTTCTAATCGAAGTTAAGTTGTCCAGGGTCCTAGTCTGCCTCCTTCATTATAATAAAGTGTGCAATTGAAGAGGTGGGAGGTGTGGGGGAGCCTTTTGATGACAAATGTTGTTGCTTTAAGACTCTAGAGGTTTATACCTCCACCTGCTATTAGTGCCACCTGACTATACCCTAAATTATTTAGTCAATCCAATTCTCCATTTTACATTAATAAACCTATGTCCCCTTTTTAAAATCCATTCAGTTGCCTGAGTCAATATTTCAGTAGGGATAATGTGAGATGTGGGTGAGGTAATTAAGCGTTGATTGTTGATGCATTCTTTGAATTCTGTCATACACCATAAAGAGACCGCGCCAGACCAGAGTCTTACTGCAAGTGTGGTGTTCACCAGAACCCCTGATGGTGAGGATGGTCTTGGCTGCAGGTAAGTGGTAGATAGCAGCCCTCTGGACAAGCACACTGAATAAGATGGTGGACAGAATCCAAGGGATGCAGGAGTAGTGCAGGTAGGTAAAGTTGGAGTGGCTGCAGAAACTGGATGTTATAGTGAACAGCAGGACACTAAGGAAAATAGTCACTAGAGACACGTACTGGAATACGAGACGCAGAAGTGCAGGAACAGCGAGCAGGAAACCTAGAACTGAGGACTCGAGATATGACCAGGAACCAGGGAGGTAGAATACTCGGGAGAATTCGAAGACACTGTATTAGCAGGCAAAGATACCTGTTGCTCTGATAGCGAAGGGATATCAGTGAGGGGTTTAAATAGGGCAGCTAATGAATAAGTTTCAGCAAGGGAATGAGCCACACCTGTGGGATAATGACTGCAGCAGAGGATGAATACCAGGAAGTACAGAGAACTAAAATGATGTGATCAGCAAAGGTAATAAAAAGACATAAGGGGTAGTGAAAAGTACCGTGATCATGACAAATTCACACTTTCACAGGTTCTGACAGAGCAGCAGGGTAGCGATAGCAAGCAAGTGTACATTGATATTACAATATACAATAATGGCCTGCCCTCACTATATGTATTGATCCAGAGTTCCGCACTGCCACTGTTTACATTCACAGGAGTTACAAACTTAAGCTAGGCACTGTCTATGGACCTGATTCATAGTTAAGATTAAAATTGCGAACTTACCTAAATATACACACGTGAAAAACCCACAATACAAATTCAGAGAAAATAAAGACACTGATTAACCACTCCCCCCTGTTTTGGGAGTGCTATGTAAGGACGTAGGCCTCTGCTGCATATATTTAGGTACGTGCGGACTTAATTAGCTGAGAATCAGCTGTGCGTTTAGGTGCTGTAAATTGGTTATGATTCAAAGATACATAACTAAATGCTCTAAATATGATTTTGAAAAGAAAATTTTTTTTGGTCTTTTAAAAACAAAAGTACTCATTAACATATGTGAACAAAGGTATCCTTAAAAATACAACCTTAAATACAAAAAATCATGACATACTTAACAAAACACATCAATGCATATTGCATGAAGTTATAAATACAATAATCCACTATATTTAGAGTTTCATAAACATTTTAAAATGTTAATTTAAAGAAAATAAACAACACAACTAATACAGTTAAATAAGTAAATCTAATGGTGTTTGGTCACCAAATTCAAAGAATAAAAAAAGCTTAAAAAAAAATAAATAATGTGATCCTTTACAAGGTTAAAGTCTTGTACAAAATGTAAAATTGGCATAGAATTATAAAAATGAGCCTTTATTTGTTTCATTTATAAAACACATTGTTTAAAAACCATTTAGAAGGTGTGGCCACAACTATGTAAGAGAGGACGCATGGCCTCACACTAAACAATACGGTTCTTCAACTTACGAATGGTGGGGAGCTACCTTAACTTTTCCCATGCATATATTAGTATACTCAAGGCACTCCTACTGAATCAGTCCTAACTCTGTTGGAACGCCCATACAGTACTGTACATTAGAAATACAAGGAACAAAAGAGGTCCGGTGCTCCAAACATACATTAAATAACACTATGTGTCAGCACATAAATAAAAAGGAGGTTTAGGTCACAATATAGCTATATTGGGTTATCTCACCTGCCCAGCGTCAAGGCACCTCCTGTAGGTGGCTGTACATTAGAAGGCTGTGTGCAGCTCATGCTCCTCAAGCCATGCATGTGGCACTCATTCCGTGCCGATGCAAGCATCAGTCCTAAGTCAGTCGTCCGTGTTTGTGAATCAGTTGGCCATGATTTCCCTGCGTATATTTGGGTTCTGGGCATGTGCAGTTTAACTTATCGTAAAAATACGCACAGAGATTTTGCACTTACCTAAGTGTGAACAAGGTTCTATAAGATTAAGGCACAGGACATGGGGCTCAATGCGCTAAGGATATCAACCAGGCTCGCTGTGCCTCGCAGCAAGTGTAGCAGGACCACGGGAAGTATTTATGATTACTTACCCCTCCGACAAGGCACATGTGCAGTAGATGTCTTTTGGGTCTCAAAAGGCAAAATCTCTGTGCATGCGCCGGGATCAGAGCCAGACGCGCGCCCGGGCAGGTAAGTTTTAAAGCTTCGTTAACTATTTTTTGTGTTTTTTTTTTTTTTTTTTTTTATTATGTTTATTAGGTAAAAAGATTACTTACCGACAAGGCACATGTGCAGTAGATGTCTTTTGGGTCTCAAAAGGCAAAATCTCTGTGCATGCGCCGGGATCAGAGCCAGACCAGACCCCGGGCAGGTAAGTTTTAAAGCTTCGTTAACTATTTTTTGTGTTTTTTTTTTTTTTTTTATTAAATATGTTTATTAGGTAAAAATGAGTTAGAAATAGTTATTTTATATTCTTTTCCTATTTTTTTTTTTTAACTTAGATTTTAATGTTTTTGTACTTAACTGTATTCCAGCGGTCTCCCAATATGTACCCCCCTCTTCCTCCCCCCAATAACAGCTATTAGGGGGAGGAAAAGGGGTGTATATGGGGAGACCGCTGGAATACTTACCCTAACGCCATCT
>WWET01000819.1:97924-115401 GCA_011038615.1 Limnodynastes dumerilii
GCCTAACCCTATCTCACCATCTCCCATAGCCTAACCCTAACTCTCCCTCCCCTGCAGCCTGACCCTAACCCTCCATCTCCTGCAGCCTCAGCCTAACCCTACCTCCCCTGCAGCCTGATCCTAACCCTCCCTTCCCTGCAGTCTGATCCTAACCCTCCCTTCCCTGCAGCCTGACCCTAACCCTCCCTTTCCCTGCAGCCTGACCCTAACCGTCCCTCCCCTACAGCCTGACCCTAACCCCACAGAAAGAGTTTACTCACCTGTCCTATAGCGGCTGCAGCGGAGGTGCGGCGGAGTGATCTGCTCTTTCCGAATGTGAATGGTCATACTCACCCATTCAAAAAATAAAAAAGTAGAAAATCATAACCATTTGAAATAGGGACATCCGAAAAGAAACTTTTGGATATCCCTATTTTGCAAATGAGACATTCTAACCGGGGAATGACAACGGTTTATTAGGGGGTCAGAGATTTGCCGGGAGAACTGTTCAAATTTCGGGAGTCTCCCGGATATTCCGGGAGAGTCGGCAACCCTGACTTACAGCAGCCCTAAGCTGAGGCAAAAGTTTAGGAGGAAGCGCAGGGAATCCAGGTTGCTACTGAGTGTACAGCAGCCATACTGTGAACTCAGTTATTCACACACTGTTCCACTAGCACAGAGTGCGTAGAATTGGACACAGGCAAATCAACCAGTTTGCTTTTTTGTGCTTGCTCCCGTAGTCCATGGGCAGAGCTAATAAATGATGCATTTACACCTAAAAAACAGATGCAAGTGCAGCTCTTGGTAAGCCCCATAGAGGTATCATCCATCCCATGAAATGTGTGTGCTTGTTGACAGATCACACTGTCGCAGGCTATATGTAGCAGATTGGGTATTATATTCAATCATAGTTTTTTTCGGGTATGGGTCCCCGCTAAGAACGGCCCTATTTCTATAGTTTTGAACTGGCTGGGATATCGATTACTTATGCCTCGATGAGCAGTGCTCCGATAGGTAAGGCTTAAAAACTAACCCCAACCCTTCCCCTAATTCTAACCTTAACAATCCCATTTCATTACCCTAACCCTCCCTTCCCCTCAGCCTGACCCTAACCCTCCCTTCCCCTCAGCCTGACCCTAACCCTCCCTTCCCCACAGCCCGACATGGCGGCCATCCCCTGTGCATGCCTAAACCTTGTAAGATGGGAACATTTAAATTTTACAGTAGGGATGGATTCATATGGACCACTGATCCACACAGCAGACATAAGGTACCGTAAGAGCTGCCTCAATAGCACAAGAGAGGAAAGTGACAGCGGAGTTCTCTCCCCTCTTTCATGCGGACTCCCAGACCTCTGAATCTAAGTCTAAATCTATCCTGTTACTTTTTAAAAAGCAAAGTCTGCAGACATTGTACTCTGCACTGGGCTGTCATAGCAATCACAGTCACATGACATGTTATAAAGGGAGCATGGAGGTTTTAAGTCTGTTTGCATCATAGTTTCCGACTCGGGGAGACTCCCGAAATTCAGCCAGTTCTCCCGGCATCCCAGGAGAGCCGGCAAATCTCCCGCAAGGGACTTGAGGCTCGTGGTTTCCATTCCTGCCCCCCTGCCTGGCAACACTAGTTTATTAGTGTTGCTAGGGACAGGGAGGGACTAATTGCATCATCAAGCCCCACTCCCTTCCCTATGAAACCCCCGAAAGGAATAATTGATAGTCAAGGGGTGGGGCTTAATTATGCAATTTGCATAAATTGTGTTTTAAGTCCAGCCCCCTGCATGGATCTATGGCTTCCCTCTGGGATCTCCTGGTTTGCATATAAAACCCATACTTTTCTTTTCCCCATGCAAATGGGGAATATATGTCTGTTGGTATAAATGAGTAGCCTTCGTGACGGGTGGGCGGCTATGAACCTCTCTGGGTTAATGTTGTGAGCTGCTTGGCAAGACTACAGATTATTATGAGGTGTATAAAGCTGGGTACAGACACTTAAGCGGTAGATAAGAAAATATGGATTGGCAATTGTACACACCTAAGTTTAAAGGAAAAAGGAAACTCTCAGGCTCGGAGATCCATAGCGTAACATCTGCGTAAGTCCCCTAACTTTCTTAATTCAGGATCCAGCCCAAAGTTTGGAACGTATTTGGTCGCGTAGCTGCATTCAGCTTGGCGGCTTTGTTGCTGTATGCTACACGCCATACTTCATTGCCATCTAGCGGTACTGTTGTGTGTACATATGGATCGCATGTAGCATGTCCCACTTTACCACCCTCATGTACGGCACAGGTTCTGAGTTGCGTATGTCTTTGGATTAGACCCATAGTGGACCTTATTCACACTTAAGAATCTTGTAGAAATGAGAAATGAGCACTAGGCATGCGTAGTAGCTAATTTACGCAATCTATGTACCATTCAGGTACGTCGTTTGAGTACATGCGGGCTTTAAAGACTGAACGTACTTTAGGTAGAGGAAAGAGGCGTGCAACGGTAGCCTCAGGGAGTGGGAGGGGGAGAGGTATGTTAAGGAGCTGGGAAGGGCAGGTTAGGGGTAAGGACATTCTTATTCTCCTTCTTACGAAGGAGAATACGAATGGGAACTTAGGGCCTGATCCAGACCTACGCATGAGAGCGGAGCGTATTATCGCTCCAGCGTAAAAACTTTCACTCCCACGACACTCCCCTTACCTTTACCTCCGTACGCCGGCTGAACCCTACCTTAACTTTTCCCGGCGTCGGTACGAATTTTCGTAGCGATGTGCTGATCGTACCGGGCTAAGCACACCCATACTGTACAATTTAAATGGCTCCCCCCGCCTACATTCACTAACTCCAGCGTCCGTACTAACGTCGTAATATAAACACGCCCCGTCGTCGGAAAAAACGCAAAGAATACGGACGCTTGAATCGCCGCTACGAAAAGGTCTTTGGAACGACCGGAAGTTGTCACTCTGCACATGTGCAGTGCGTTTTTTCTGCCGAATTTACACTTACGACCAGCGTACGATCGCTTGCGAGTGTAGGTCTGGATCAGGCCCTTAGGCCTTAAGTGCCCTAGGTTTTTTTTTAAAAAAGGGGAAGTTAACGGGGGAGCGTTAAGATAGGTGCGGATACATGCTTATATATACACGCTTATCCGCACCTTCTTAAAGCTTTCCTAACAGTGAAGACGGACCAGTGTGTACAAAACCTTAGATTATTATGTTTTCATTTTGACGACACAATATCAAAATTCCATCGGTTTTTACGTTTCGTTTTGTTTCCACTTGCAACAAAAATATCATTTTATGACCCTGTGCTATCTTTGGAAAGTGCTAGGCTCTACGGCAAAGCCTGCACGCACGCTCATCTTCCATGCTAAATATCCACACAATCATGAAATTTTAATAAAATAAACTGGCAGGATGGTAATTGCTGTGTTCATAACAGATTGCTTTGTTAACAATAATATTTTGACTCGGCAGTATTTGCAATGTCCAAACAATCCAATGAAATGTGTCCAACAATTCATTTTAATTACTTTCTAAATATCCCCGTAGTTCAGCATATAATATTCTTAAACATTTATGTGAATAAAGTGATATTGTAATTACAGTATATCATGTTCTGAGTTTAAAGGATACGCAGCTAATGAGCGCGCTGTGAGAGAATTGATTTTGTGATGTGCCACTTTCACTGACTATGAACTCAAAAGAAAGACCTAATTATTTTTATGTTTATTTTTAAGCAATGACATACTTTTTATTGCATAAGGATTATGTGCTACATCACTAATTGCCAAAGACAGATTCA
This sequence comes from Limnodynastes dumerilii, assembly GCA_011038615.1. Lineage (NCBI taxonomy): Eukaryota > Metazoa > Chordata > Amphibia > Anura > Limnodynastidae > Limnodynastes > Limnodynastes dumerilii. Next base: position 101,695 of record WWET01000819.1, read on the forward strand.
TCGTCGACTTCAAAAAGCTTCTTTGAATAATTGAGCAATACATTACATTCTATTTTGGTGCTAAGCTTGAGAGAATAAAAACAACTATAGGGGTTGATCCGGCACTGTGCCTACACCTAGGTTATTAGCAGGGCTGTCACCACAAATTTGGGGCCAGGGACGAGAGTCGCTTGCTCCACCCCCGTGTGACCTCACATGCCATGATGTCACATGTACTGTAAGTGAAGCTGTATTTATAATTCACAGTGACCAATGTGCAGGGAATTCCTTCCTGGCACAATGGCCCGCTGGTGGACAGCCTGGTACCAGGGCCAGCTTAGCAACGGGGCTAATGGGATACAGCCCCAGGCCTCCATCTGAAAATAGGCCTCCCACACATACTGCAGATCTCCAGGCCTCCCACTGCAGTGTATACGTATGACATCCTCCTCCAAAGCATAGTGGGGGCCCTTGATCATTTTCAGCTCCAGGCCCACATGGCCCTGCCTTGTACAGCTCTCCAGCAGCAGGTATTGGCAGTAGGAGACTGCCTAATTAGACGTGGATACATTCGTATCCACACCTACCGATCACACACATATGTGTGAATCTGGCTCATAGGGCCTGATCCAGAGCTAATACGCCGGGCGTAGGTGTAAGATCGTCTAAAAAGATGATCTGCACATGCGACAGGCAGATGTAGCCCAGCGTAGCTACAGCAACGCCAATCCAGGATCGGGCGTCCATAGCAGCAGAGTAATAATGCTGGAGGGGGCGTTCCCCAGCATTACTACGCTGCAGTTAGTGTAGTAAGGCGGGGGGAGGTAGGGTAATGAGGCTGGGAGGGCAGCGTCGCCGCCGTCACAGCGTATTTACAGTCGCTTATGCCGGCTGAAGTTAGGGTAGCCTTCAGCTAGCCTAAGCGAGTGTTAATACGCTGGCACAAGGGGGAGTGTCAGGGGAGTGCTGCGATGTTACGCTGAGCGCTGAACGGTAGAACGCTGGATCAGGCCCAATGACTCATCTGTCTTCTATCGACAATACCTGCTTCTGGAGAGTTGAGGTGAAAATTAGTGCCTCCCCCCCTCTCTATCTCCTTGCCCGGGACTAAAGTCTTCCACTGATAGCAGCCCTGATTATTAGAACTATACATGTGCAGAACAGGAGTGCACTGAAAAGCAGAAGCAAAGGCCAATACGTCTGCGCTCTACTGTATGTAATGAGAAAGTGAGCCGTTTAGAGTGGCTTCAAGCGCAGTAGCAGCCTGAATTCTCGCACTTCCTCCTAAAATATTACACCGACTCAGTGCTGGTATAAGTGTAAGACAGAGAAGACGGCTTAAACATGTCTTAATACACACTCTGCATACAGACCACTATGCCATCTTATTTTTATATATTAGGCTGTAGAGCAGTGTATTTGCACAGGCTGCAGGGTTGCGGCAGGTATAAGGTTAGGCAGGGGTGTCACAACATTTTTTGTTTGGGGGGGGCAAGAATTTAGTTCTCCCCTTGGTCCCCCTCTCTCATTTGCAAACTTACCCTGCTGAAGCTCTTCTTCTCTTCTCCTCCGCGGCGCTCTCTGCTCACTGAATGGCGCTTACGTAACTATGGGGTCACGCCAGCGTCACTCCGATGCTGACACCAGGCACCAATCTTCTGCCAGCAACGCCCACTGTGACACCACTAAACGGCGCAACGAGTAGCCAATGTCGGAACACTGGATAGAACATACGTGTTTTCAACAGCGGGATTGTGCTTCCGCTACACTGAAACTCATTTTTATAGAGCAGCGTCTAATTGCTCCAAATAGGAAAAAAAAAATGGTCTTCGAGATAGAGAAGATGTCACATGAATCGTATAGTGATGACAGCAGCATTTTGGACAACTGACTCCTGCACTCAATATAAACGTTCCTCAGATGAGATGCATGCTATTTTAGCAGAGCTGTGCACATTGTAGGCTGTAGGTTTTATAAGCACAGCACTTTTTCAGATGCAATGAAAGCACCATAGCTAATCGGTACAGAGATCTCTGGAGGTGGAAATGTGATGTGAAGATGGGCCTGATCCAGACCTATGGCCGCAAGCGATCGTACGCCGATCGTGAGCGTAAAAATGGGCAAAAAAACGCACTGCGCATGTGCAGTATGACAACTTCCGGTCGTCTGAAGGACATGAGTACGAAAATTCGCACTGCGCATGCCCAGTATGACAGGTTCCGGTCGCCCGCGCGTCATGAGCGAATAGCGGGCGTATCGTTAGCGTATTTTTCGCTCGCCGGGCGTATTTTTTTTACGATGGTCGGCTGGGCGCCCGTTTTACTACAGGGAGGCGGGGATAGCCATTTAAATTGTACAGTATGGGCGTGCTAAGCCCAGTACGACCAGCGTATCGGTACGAAAATTCGCACGTACGCTGGAAAAACTTAGGGTAGGGTTCAGCCGCCGTAAGTAGGTACAATCAATAGGAGTGTCATGGGCGTGAAAGTTTATACGCCCGGGCGATCATACACTACGCTCGCGGGCGCTCACCGACGTAGGTCTGGATCAGGCCCGATGACTCTGGGCTGGATTCACAGTTAAGAAGGGAGATAAGAACGAATGGGTTCACAATTATACGCATGGCAACTCCCTTGACTCCCTCATTTTTGTTGTGCTTAACTTACTTAAGAATGCCAAAAGCAGCCTTATCTTCCTGCGCATATGTAACTTCTTAAATTGCAAAGAATGAACGTACTTAACAAACTATGCCCTGTCTCCCCATTTACATGCCTTCCTCCACCCACTTTTCCTAACTTCCTTCTTAACTCTTCCTAGCATGCCCCATCTCACTTATCTCATTACAAACAGCTTTGTAAATCGGTCTTAAGGGATCACTGTACTAAAAATAGGTTGCATAAATAAAGGTACTATGCATGCGCAGTTTAACCGGCGCATTCGCGTGCCAGATGTTGCGTGTCAGAAGGGCTTCTATACGGAACAAAGGACCGTATTCACATTTAAGTAAGTGTAGAATCTACGTGCGTATTTTTACGATCAGTTAAACTGCGCATGCTCAGAACCCAAATATATGCACGGAAACCCTGGCCGACTGGTTCACAAACACGGACGCCAGACTTAGGACTGATGCACGAATCGATACGGAACGAGTCCCGAATGCATGGCTAGAGGGGTACGACTCTTAATGCAAAAGAGCTGCACAGGGGCTACTAATATACAGTATGGGTGTTCCAACAGAGCTGGGACTGATTCACAGGTGGGAGAGCCTTGTGTAAGCTAACATACACACGAGAAAAGATAAGGTAGCCCTCGACCACTCGTAAGTTGAAGAACCGTATTGTTACTGTTTTCGTACTGCTACGTGTTTATAATCAATGGATGTGTGTTTATAATCAATGGATGTGTGTTTATAATCAATGGATGTGTGTTTATAATCAATGGATGTGTTTTTATAAATGAAACAAATAAAGGCTCGTTTATTTAATCCTATGCTGATTTTACAATTTGTGCAAGACTTTAACATTTGAAAGGTGCCATTATTTGTATTTATTTTGTGAAGGTTTTATTTTTAAATTTCAACTACTTTTAATGTTGTGAACAAACACCATTTAATTTACTTATATTTAACTGTATTGGCTGTTTGTGTTGTTTTTGTTTTTTAAATGCTTATTTTAAAAATGTTTTATAAAAGTCTATATATATATATATATAGTGGATCATTGTATTTCTGAATTCATGCAACATGCATTTATGTGTATTGTAAATTATGTCATGGTTACTTTTGTTTACAAGAAGCAATGTGAGTACAAGTTTTTTTTTTTGGAAAAAAAAGTACTTTCCAAAAGCCTAATCAGTGCGTATCTTCGAATCATAAGTCATTTAAAGCACCTAAACCATGGTTGCCGACTTTTGGCAGCTTCCCTCCGGGAGATGCCCGAGAGAAGCTAGCGACGCATAAAGTGTGGGTTATGCAAATTATGTCATTAGGCTCCACCCCCCTGGCTCATACTGACCCGTTTTTACTTGAAATAGGGGTCTGGACGGGACTTGATGCTGCAAATTGCATCATCAAGTCCCTTCCTGTGCCTAGCAACACTAGTATACTAGTGTTGCTAGGCAGGGGGGCAGGACTTGAGGCTGTGGTGTTGCTAGGCAGGGGGGCAGGATTTGAGGCCGTGGTTTCAGTAAAACCATGGGCCTCAAGTCACTTGAGGGAGATTTGCTGGCTCTCCCGGGATACCGGGAGTACTGCTCGAATTTCGGGAGTCTCCCGGACATTCCGGGAGAGTCGGCAACCCTGACCTAAACCCACGACAGCATATAAAGTCCACACGTACATAATTACACGCAGGAAAGACTTACGTCTGGATAAACTACGGCAGTGGCGCCTCTGTGGACCCTGAGGGAACTCAGGAAGGGCCAGAATACCACCCGGGAACGAGAGAAGTGCTGACCGTGAGGTCGGGGTTCTGTCAGGGTGAGCAGGCCCGGCGACAGGGGGGGACTAGGGGGACAGCTGTGACGGGCCTCAGCTTCAGAGGGGCCCCCAGCACTCCACTGTAGTTTTTTCTCCACTGACAGCCTGTGTCAGTGTGGAGCAGCTGCAGCTATGAGTCATCGCACTGGGAGAAACTGATTCACAAACACGGACGCCAGACTTAGGACTGATGCACGAATCGATACGGAACGAGTCCCGAATGCATGGCTAGAGGGGTACAACTCTTAATGCAAATGAGCTGCACATGGGCTACTAATATACAGTGTGGGCGTTCCAACAGAGCTAGGACTGATTCACAGGTGGGAGAGCCTGTGTAAACTAACATACACACGGGAAAAGATAAGGTAGCCCTCGACCAGTCGTAAGTTGAAGAACCGTATTGTTACTGTTTTCGTACTGCTGCGTGTTTATAATCAATGGATGTGTGTTTATAATCAATGGATGTGTGTTTATAATCAATGGATGTGTGTTTATAATCAATGGATGTGTGTTTATAATCAATAGATGTGTGTTTATAATCATTGGATGTGTGTTTATAAATGAAACAAATAAAGGCTCGTTTATTTAATCCTATGCTGGTTTTACAATTTGTGCAAGACTTTAACATTTGAAAGGTGCCATTATTTGTATTTATTTTGTGAAGGTTTTAAATTTCAATTACTTTTAATGTTGTGAACAAACACCATTTAATTTACTTATATTTAACTGTATTGGCTGTTTGTGTTGTTTTTGTTTTTTAAATGCTTATTTTTAAAATGTTTTATAAAAGTCTATATATATATAGTGGATCATTGTATTTCTGAATTCATGCTATATGCATTTATGTGTATTGTAAATTATGTCATGGTTACTTTTGTTTACATAAAGTAATGTGAGTACAAGTTTTTTTTGGGGAAAAAAAAAGTACTTTCCAAAAGCCTAATCAGTGCGTATCTTCGAATCATAAGTCATTTTAAGCACCTAAACCATGGTTGCCGACTTTTGGCAGCTTCCCTCCGGGAGATCCCGGAGAGAAGTTAGTGACGCATTCAGGGGGCGGGGCTTAATGACGCGGGTTATGCAAATCGTGTCATTAGGCTCTGTCCCCTGGCTCATACTGCCTTGTTTTTTAATTGAAATAGGGGTCGGACAGGGCTTGATGTCGCAGATTGCGTCATCAAGTCCCTTCCTGTGCCTAGCAACACTAGTATACTAGTGTTGCTAGGTGGGGGGGCAGGACTTGAGGCCGTAGTTTCAGTGAAACCACGGGCCTCAAGTCACTTGCGGGAGATTTGCTGGCTCTCCCAGGATACCGGGAGAACTGCCCGAATTTCGGGAGTCTCCCGGACATTACGGGAGAGCCGGCAACTATGGTTATACAGTGTAATGCATCGGCAACCCTGACCTAAACCCACGACAGCATATAAAGTCCACACGTACATAATTACACGCAGGAAAGACTTACGTCCGGGTAAACTACGGCAGTGGCGCCTCTGTGGACCCTGAGGGAACTCAGGAAGGGCCAGAATACCACGCGGGAACGAGAGAAGTGCTGATCGTGAGGTCGCTAAGGGTTCTGTCAGGGTGAGTGTAGAGCATAGAAGAAGGTGCAAGTGCTGTTTCCATCTATGCAATCAGTACTACTACAGTTTTCTGTATCTGAATACTCATGATGAGAATCATTGTATCCAGTACGTTTAGTAAGTGCTCAGCTGCTTTACCTCATGTTTCCAACTAAATAATTGTTACATATTGGGAAAACTATTTTTTTTTATATTTTGCAGTTGTTATTGTTCCGTGTAAAAATCTTTCAGTAGATTTATGTACAAATTGTTCAAGTATCTGTTTTGAATGAATACATTTTAAATGTGAAATTAAAACCTGTTGAATTTTTCAAAAGGAATACTTTACCGTCATTTGCACATTTGTATTAGTGTGTGCCCTCTGTAATAAGTACTCCCGTCTGTTGACAAGAGGAAGCATTTTTTTCTTTGGTATCTATAAACGCAATGCAATAAGACCATTACATGAAAAGAAGCTATTATTGATTCATTGTATATATGTGATGTCATAACGGGAGATGATTTCCGTGTGACACGTATGGAAATAGGCTGTCAGTATGTTCTGTGCATACACAGCGCGTCAGACCTCATCCATCCAATGCAGAATTCCACGCGGATTTTAGTGTCGCAGGGGACTGGACCGGTCACCATGCATATCAGATACGCAGGCTGGTTGGGCTCTGGAATGGTATTTGCATTACAAAGTCCTATGCACGATCCACCATTTCGGGCTTTCCCTTCCACATGTGGAATATTGAAGGGAGGGTTCTGCACATAGGCGTATCTATAATGGGTGCAGGGTGTGCAGTGCACATGGGCCCCTCAGAACAAGGGGCCCTGTGGCATGCATCCTGCACCCAGGGTTGGCAGCGGAAGTGGGGCCATTCAGCATCTATTTCTTCCGGAGGGAAGCAATAGATGCCAAATTAGTCCCCCTTTTCCTGCGGTGGGACTGTCCCGATTCACAGGGCGAAAAGGGGGCGGGGCTTACATTGCCGTTAAGCCCCACCTCCTTTCCGGCCCCTGAATCTGGACAGTCCTGTCTCAGGTAAGAGGAGTGGGGGCCCATGTGCAAATCCTGCACACAGGCCCCCTCACTTCTTAAAAGGCCCCTGGTTCTGCACTTGCACAACCTACTGCTTAATACCCAATTTGCAACCACTCTGCTATCCGGTTTTCCTTTCTGTTATATGATCATGAACCTGTCTCTCTCCATAGTAGCATCCCCTGAGTTTTACTTCTCCTCTGGTGTGCTTGCTGAGGACTAAGATTTTTTCCATCTGGCTGACTGGACGTCCACATACACAGCATCTTCCTGGTCTCTGCTCTCCCACTTGGTAAGGGAACATTTCTCCTACAGCTTCCATATATGTTTTATGTCTTTTATTGTGTTATTTCTATGGTATCATTGATTCATGTATATTTATTTTAATCATCTATTCCATCTAGCGTAATTTGTTTGCCATTTTTATCTGGTTAATTGACATATGTTTTTTTTCTGCATGCACTTATTGGCATGGAACATATTCATCATGGGATCCTTGGAGAATTCTTTTGGACTTTTATTTAATTTGGGACTTACATTTACCTGTATGATGTCCATATGAATTTATATGCTGATGAGTAGTTTTTAGTCCTAAATATTTTTAGTCAGCGGCGTTTTTACATGTCATCGCTTCTGTTTTTCACTGTGGTTTTCATTTCTGTTACATGATTGACATTCCCCTCAATTCTGCTACTAACAATCCCGTGTAACTTATTATAAAGACCGCATATGCGCAATCTACATAATGAAACGATACGTAGATTACGTAAAATAGTTACTATGTATGCGCAGTAACTACTATGTGTATTTTAGGACCGTATGTGCAACACGTATGGTGTTGTGAAGCCGGGCCCCTGTCTCTCTCCATAGTAATATCCCCTTAGTCCTGGTAGTAACACTGCTGTGTGACTGATCATACAGAGTCCTGAACACTGTTACCATACACCCTGTCTCTCTCCATAGTAATATCCCCTTATTCCTGGTAGTAACACTGCTATGTGACTGATCATACAGAGTCCTGAACACTATTACCATACACCCTGTCTCTCTCCATAGTAATATCCTATCAGTTCTGGTAGTAACACTGCTTTGTGACTGATCATATAGAGCACTGTTACCATACACTCTGTCTCTTTCCATAGTAATATCACCTTAGTCCTGGTTATGTTTTTTTATTTGAAAAAAATTGCAACATAACATAACATCTTAAACAAACTAAAGTAAACTTAAACATTAATCTCCATGTATAAAATAAAATTGGCACTTCACAGAAGGCATGAATAATTTCTCCCATAGGGAGAATGTCCATATTCTTCACAGAAGATAGAATAAAAAATAAAACATTAAATCATACATATAAATCATATAGTCTGGCGCTACTATATAATAACGTGTTCCTCAATATATAATAAATAAAATGTGAGGGCAGTTCGGGAGGGGTGAACTCCCCTTTTCACTTACTGAATTATGAATAGCAAATACCTTTCATTAACCTCTACATTAGAGCCCGATGTACGGAATCTGCTAGTAAGTCTTGATCGAGCCCAATACATGTAATCTTAAAGGCAATTTTTTTTTCAAGTTTGCAAATGACGTTAAAGTATTCCTTTTAAAATTTGACAGTTTTTAGTTTCACATTTAAAATGTGTTTATTCAGTGCAGATACTTGAACAATTTGTACATAAATCTACTGAATGATTTTTACATGGAATAACAACTCCAAAATATAAACAGATTTGTTTTCCCAATATGTAACAATGACTTAGTTGGAAACATAAGGTAAAGCAGCTGAGTACTTACTAAACTTAATAGACAACAACATTACACTCACCCTGACAGAACCCTTAGCGACCTTACGGTCAGGACATTTTTTTTCCTTCCATGCTATAGCTGTGTGTACCAAGTGCAAACTTTTAATGCCCATGCTACAAACAGCGATAACGTTGTAGAGGCTTCCCAGGAAGCGTACATTATTTAAATAAGCCAAAATAATAGACCTATTTTGAACTAAAATGAGCAATATTACTTGAATAACTATTTATCAGCTATTTTTTTGGGGAAAAATATTTAAAACAGCAAGGTCCATTGTATGTGCTATTCTAATCCTCACATATATCATACAGCTGCAACAGCTGTTTCCACTAATCCATTGCTTAGACAATGCCACTTAAAGCACTCAGCATGGCATCAATACACATATTTTCTACTCCTATTTATTTTCTTTTGCAGGTTGCTATCTGAATAATGTAAAAGGTCATAAATAGCATCTCAAGTAATCTGGTCAATTACATGCAATATAATCCACAAATCCATTATTATACATGTATTGTAAAATAAATGGAGATGAGGAAAGTGGCAAGTCAAGTGAATCAAATGATTCTGAAAAGGCTAAGCAACTTGTGAATCGCACAGTGGAGCACAGTGGGGCGTTCAATAAGGAAAGTATTATGTGTGCACCTGAGTGACAATGAAAATTTTGTCATGCTGCGGTAATGTTTGTATGTACATGTAAATACCTTAAAATATTCTGTATGCTGTCAGTTGTCTCCACCCTATGTGTTTTACTGGAAAAATTCTTGCTCATTTAACAATGATAATATATACCATTGGTTTTATTCCAATGGATTCCTGTCTAATGAACTGACCAATAGTAGTAATCTTCCATCAGTTTTTTTCCCCAATGCAACCCATTACGTAAGTTATTGCTAATAATCTGTAAACACATAGATAAAAGTAGAACATTTTTTAATTTTGATAACAGTAAGGAATACACTAATTGTAATACGAATCATGTAGTGTACCTGTTAACCTGTGCATACGGTAAAATGTATGTAGCGAAAACTAAATGGTTACTTAAGATTCGAGCACTGGAGCATTACAGAAATATTGTAAATAAGAGCTCCAGTCACAATGTTTCACGACACGTCAATACCTGCCCAATAGGAAATAGTACTAATTTTAAAATTAGAGCTATTGAATATGTCACTTAAAATAAAAATAAAAGGGGAGGGGATAGACTATTACGGCTTTCCCAGAGAGAGGGGTTTTGGATTTTTACTCTGAATACGTTAACACCCCATGGTATAAATGAACACTTTGAACTTACCCCCTACTTATAGTAGTTTTTTATAAAATATTTTATCCTTACTGTTCATTATTTTTAATTGTTACTCTGCGTTTTATGTGGATCAAATCTTTCTAGATATTATATTTCTATGTCTAACTTTTTAACTCTGATATATTTTTTAATAATTTTATTTATAAAAGTTAGTAATTTATAATACTTAACTTAATATAGAACCTAAAAATGATTGTAATAACTTTCTTTTTAACATAGTATTTCTGCCCTTAAATTAGATTAAGTTATTATTATTTATTTGATCTTATGTGTAAAGTTATGGAAACTTAATAAGAGAAGTTTTTAATGGAAAAGAAACTTTTTAATTGTTATATAGTATGTAGATGTAATGTTGATTATATATCTATTTATGTATCTGCTTAGGCGTTTAATGAATTTGGAGTCTTAGAAGAATTCTCTTATTGGAAAGATTGTATCAATTAGTGGCAATAGCCTGGATGAGTGTTGCAAATGTTCTTTGTAAAATGTAATTGGCTTGACGCTCATAGTCCTGTTAAACTGAGTTAGAAGAAATATCAATCTGCAATGAAAGGGTTAAGAACCATTAGGTGACAGGGTATTTAAACACAGCGTTATCCGTTATCAGACACGCCTCCTGACGAAGTCCGTGGTGACGAAACGCGTTGAGGCCGAGTCTGCACTTACCCGGAATTCTCGTCCTCTACACGCTCCTGCTGTGACAAGCCTCCGTCGGTACACGTGTATGCCTGTGTCTGAGGACGCTGGGACCTGTGTCTGTCAGCGACATCTGCCGGAGCCGTGTAGATTAACTTGTGTATCTGAATCAAATTTGTTTTGATTCCTGCAAATCTGGTATGCTTCTGTGATTTTACCGATTGTCAGTTGTGTTTTTGTGAAACTTTATTAAAGATTATCTGCACTATGGAGCGCCCCCTTTCCTCTGCTTTCTTTTAGATTTTGGCTGGATAACAGAATACAGCACAAGGGGAGCTGCGGTTGAATACAAGCTAGTGCATTGTGAACTATTACTGACTTAATGCACCAGTGACTGGTGGTCTTAAGTGACCAAATAACTTATAAGATTTAACTGAGCGCACCTATCTTGTTCTAATTGTTTTAATATTTATATATGTTCACTTTTTTTGTCAATTTGATCTAATACCGTGTTCACACTGAAGCCCCGGCAAAAACCCGGGTTTTTTAACCCGGGATAGTCCTGTTAACCTGAGTTAGAAGAAATACCAATCTGTAATGAAAGGGTTAAGAACTATTAGATGACAGGGTATTTAAACACAGCGTTAGCCATCAGCAGACACGCCTCCTGATGACGTCCGTAGTGACGAAACGTGTTGGGGCGGAGTCTGCACTTACCTGGGAGTCTCCTCTTCTACACGCTCCTGCTGTGACAAGCCTCCGTTGGTACACGTGTATGCCTGTGTCTAAGGATGCCGGGACCTGTGTCTGTCAGCGACGTCTGCCGGGGCGGTGTAAATTAGCGTGTTTGAATTAAATTTGTTTTGATTCCTGTAAATCCGGTACGCCTCTGTGATTTTACCGATTGTCAGTTGTGTTTTTGTGAAACTATGGAGCGCCCCCTTTCCTCTGCTTTCTTTTAGATTTTGGCTGGATAACAGAATACAGCACAAGGGGATCTGCGGTTGAATACAATCTAGTGCACTGTGAACTATTACTGACTTTTTATGCACCAGTGACTGGTGGTCTTAAGTGACCAAATAACATATAAGATTTAATTGAGCTAATAATTAATAATAAGAAACCAGGCTGCACTTCTATGCAACTATATGAAATGTGTGCAGGTGAATATATAAATGGAAGAGATGACTAAAACTAACAGCTGTGTAATACAAGGAAGAAAAGACAGGTCCAGTGATCCAAACAAAAATTATACATACGGTATATATATATACATACATACATACCATTGATTTGATTCCATTGGATCCCTGTATAAAAATATTAGGGAAGCACGGTGGCTCAGTGAGCAGCACTTGTATCTCACAACGCTGAGTTTCGGTTCCCAGATGAGGCCTTATTTGTGTGGAGTTTGTATGTTCTCCCCATGTCTGCGTGGGTTTCCTCTGGGTGCTCCGGTTCCTCCCACATGCCAAAAACATTCTAGTAGGTTAATTGGCTGCCGACTAAATTAACCATAGTGTGTGGGTGTGTGTGTGTATGTATGTATGTATGTATGTATGTATGTGTTAGGGACCTTATCATGTCGCGCCAATAGAGGAAGGAATTGATGAGAATGTGAAATATTCTCTCTGTAAAGTGCTACGCAATCTAATGGCGCTATATAAAAACATGTTAATTAAATAAAAAAATGCATTGAACAGTAGTAATGATCAATTTGTTTCCCAGTACTTAAGCTATTGAAAATAATTACTGAATAATATCGTGCACACAGAGTTCCAAATGCGCAGTGGCGGAGATATAAACTCGGATGCCTGGTGTATCCAGAGGAAAGGCCATTCTTCTGTATGCAGGGCCACGTGGGCATTAAAATGAAAGTGCGCTATACCAGTAATGCATTGACATCACCAGTGTTGGGGAGTGGTTAATTACATATGGGGGTGGTCAGCACCATAAGGAGCATAGATAACACCTCCCTCTCACCACCTATATCTCTCTTTCATAGTCACTATTGTCCATGCAGAATCTAAGCAAAGTAAGGAGTGGGAGTTACAGCCAAACTGGTCCTCATGGTGGAAGAAGCACTTGGCTGATCATGACAACATTTCTATCAGTAAGGAAGTATGGAGCAGCCATGCTGAGACATTGTTATCTTTAAAATAAAAGTCAGAGAGATTTGTTACATACATCTGCAGATATATGATAAGCCACCAGCCACTTAAAAGGCTTCTCTGTTTTGGTCCCAACTCTATAACTGTTGGAGTCCCAACTTTAGGTACATATTTCATGTATCTTTACATTGAGAGCAAAAAAAAAACTCACCACGGAGGTCCCCAAGTCATCAAAATAGCTCATCTGTAACAGTACCCCCTATCAGCTGCTATCCCAGACATGCTTCCAAACAAACACAAGGTGGTGGTTGCTCAAATCAATTTATAAATGAATCTAGAGCAGGTGTTACTCTAGAGCAGGTGCGGGTTAATGCCTGCTCTAGATTAATTTATAAATTGATTTGAGCAACCACCATTTTGTGTTTGTTTGGAAGCATGTCTGGGATAGCAGCTGAGAGGGGGTACTGTTACAGAGGAGCTATTTTGAAGAATTGGGGACCTCAGCGGTGAGTTTTTTGCTCTCAATTTAAAAAAACATGAAATATGACCCAAAGTTGGGACTCTGCCAGTAATCAGTTCCCTTATACAGTGGGGATCAGATACAGCTTTCAAATCTGAGATGCTTATGTCACAACATGGTGGGAAAGCTAAATTGCATTCTATTAATAAATCCTTAAACCTTTGTTTATGTATCAATTAGCAGCTGCTGGCTTCCTGCAGAGATCAGACAATGGAGCTAACATCACCCATTCATTTCACAGGATGAGCCATACCATACA
>WWET01000819.1:132289-153406 GCA_011038615.1 Limnodynastes dumerilii
AAGTCTCCCCCTGCAGCATAAACCTAAGTCGCCCCCCCCCTTGCCGCAGCCTAATCCTAAATTCTCAGAGAGGGTTACTCACCTCTCCTGTGGCGGCACTTCCGAAAACTAATGTGTGAGTATACATAATGAATACTCATTCATTAAAAAAATCTAAAATGGCTGTTATTTGAAATCGAGAAAGCTGGAAAGCAACTTTCGACTCTCCCTACTTTGTAATGACAGGCAGAGACTTGCACCGGATTCAAAGCTGCGCTTCCGTATGGCTTTCATATAGAGGCACAGCAGAAAAGTGTTCTGCCCATGTGCAGAACAGGAACGATCACAGAAAGATGGATGCTCTGCTGCCCATCCACTTGTGTCCGCATCTGTATGCTCTACACCAGCGCAATGGAGAGTTGTACAACATTTAAATTAAAAAGAGGGCAGGTTAGCGCTGGAAGTCCTTACGCTTCCACCTAAATTTTACATTTGTAATACGCAAAACTTATATAAGCTTCTGTGAGTAGACCTTGCAATTTGTATGTTGCAAATGAATGCACCTTTTCCATAGTTCTATCAAGATCTGCAACAGCTGCACATTTGCTGCTCAAGATCTTTGGTTCAGGTCCTGGGTTGGAAAGAGGCGGGGACTAATGGAAGTTATTTACTAATTCCAGGGCCAGATTAACAATGGGGTAATGGGACAACAGTCCTCCATCTGAAAATGGGCCCCCACACAATTAAGATGTCCAGGCATCCTACTGCAGTGCATAAGGATGAATGTTAGTGACTGACATCCTCCTCGAAAACATACTATATCAGACCCTCCAACATGACCCCTTCCATTAGGTACAATATACTCCGAACTTGAGCTTCCAACAGTCACACTCACCTGGTGAAATGACTTAACTCATGGCTGGCCAAGCTCGGGCCTCGTGAGCTACCAACGGTCCATGTCTTCCAGGTCTCCTTGTTGGTGTGTTCATTACTAACTGACACATTCAAAAAAATCTACAGTTGGTAGTGATTATCTCACCACTGACTCTCTGAGGAGACCTGGAAAACATGAACCGTTGGTAGCTCACGAGGCCTGAGCTTGGCCACCCCTGACTTAACTGATATTTAAAAAACTATTTGTCTCTTTAACAAAGGTGGTTACCATAGTAACAGACAGTTGGAAACTGAGAAGCAGAGTATTTTGTACCTAATGGAATGGGTCATGTTGGAGGGTTTGAGGAAATATACTTTAAAATATGCACCTCAAGCATACATTCCTCCTCTTTGTCATTGGGGATTTTCCAACTCTCCCTCCATTTACTATTTTGATACACTTATTGCTAATGTCTTTCTGCTGTTCCCTTTCTGGGGCTAATGTTTCTCAGTTTATTGTTGTGGTGGTCTACTATAAGTGATGGTAAAAGACAGTACAGCACCATATATATTAAGGGAGGTACAGTTTTTGGTGAGCTACAATAAAGAGTTTAGTGCCTTAGGACCGGTTCCAGACCCAGGTGAACTCCTACTGTTACTACCATTAAAACGATATTTAAAAGATATACTCACGATTACTGTGGCAATCCTGCAGCTGTACACACTGGATGGAACGATTTCACGTTGGATTGTTCCCAAAAGTCCTTCCCTCAACAATTCAGCGTTGTCCCAGACGATCCGCCGCCACCTCTTCCTGCTGCGGTCAGCCCATTCATTAACATACGGGAGGCAGGAGGGCACCGATCTTAAGCTGGATTTCCTGTCTGGTCATTTGGCCCTGGACCCCATATTATATCCTAAATGTTACAACTCCCGCCTGCACCCAGAATCCGCCCCAATGCCAGGGTCCTGCAGCATTTATGTGGAGCACTGGGGACCCGCAGGAATGATTCACAGTGGGCCGATGTACAGGAAAGTCCTTCCCTGTGCATCAACTTGCTGATGTGCAGCCTACCTCTCCTCCACTTAATATCCCCACTGCATCCTACATCTGTCCCTTCTTCTCCTTCCTTCCCCCTCTCCTCTGCTCACACCATTAGTCCACTTCCTTCCCCCTCCTTATGTCTTCTGTACGTTCATCCCTCCCACTTAGTTTGTTAGCTCACGTGAGCAGAACCCTCATTCCTAGTGTTGTTCCCTCCTCCACCCCTTACTTTGTACCCTCTTGTCCCCCTCTGCTACCCTTTTACTCCCTCCCCACTTGGTGGCTTCCTCTCAACCTCTCACTGCGATCTATCTCCTCCTCCCTGATCTACCAAGCTTAACACCCTGCATTTTGCCTTGCTCTCTGTGCTTGCTTCACTTTATTGTCTTTATGTGATATTTTTATATTTATATTGTATTGTGTTATGTACTATGCTGTCCATCCCTACCCTGTATGTCTGTACTGTATATTATTAAGTACTATGCTGTCCATCCCTGCCCTGTATGTCTGTACTGTATTTTCTTGTTGTATTGTTTACGGCGCTGCAGACACCTTGTGGTGCCTTATAAATAAGCAATAATAATAATAATAATAATAATAAATGGTACCGCTCTCCAGCAGCTGGTATCATTGGTCAGAGACTGGTGACCAAGACTCATCTGTATCTTACCACCAATACCTGCAACTGGAAGCTGAGGTGAGTATCATCGGGCCTCCCTCTCACTCCGGCCCCAGGACTAAAGTCCTTGGGGTTGCCCCCCTATCTGTCTGTATGTACAGTATATATAGAATAATCTACGTGATAAATTAGTCACATTTGTAAGTTTAGCAATGTGCATGCCTTTTTTTGTAGAACAGATTGTAGAACAAATTAGTTTAGTGAATAATCTGACTTTGTTGTAGGATATGGCAGACATAACCTTAAATTTATGGTTCAGTATGCATTTAAAGAAGCAAAACCGTTTAATGTGTGTGAATCATCACCAGTCATGGGGTCATCGCTCTGTGAAAGAAATTATCCAAGCAGCAAACAAAAGTCAGATGCATGGAAACAAAAAATGCAATATAAAGGAATATTTAGCAGTGTGAGGATGGGGAGACAAGCATGAAATCTCTCTCTGTACCGATGCAGAGAGAAAGGTGCAGAATTTTGTCTGTATGTACCAGTTCTTTGCTTTACCCATACTTTATTTTGATGTACCCTGTTTTGTCTGTATGGGGACATTCTGTAGTTTCCATGGTGATGTACATGCCTTCTTGTAGCTGGTTAGTTTTAAACTTTAGAAGTTTTACCCAACTACTAACAAAATACAAAATAGTATAGTACATTTTCCAGAGAGCATCTAACTGCAATAAATCATATAAGAGTGGTGATTAAGACATTGGCCCAGATCCAGAGCTACGTCCGCTAGCGTTTTTACGCTAGCCTGAGACGTAAAAAACGCAATTTTGTATGTACTGCGCATGCGCGCAGAAGATGTCACGGTAAGTAACTCTGAACGTATGTAACATCCTAGTATCAAGAGCGTGACTACGGACGAAGAGGCGTGCCAGCAGTACAACACCCGTAATTACGCTTCGTAGGCAGGGTGAGGCATTTAAATCGTACAGTATGGGCGCACTTAGGCGCGTAAGTACGTGCAGCCATTACGGCCGACAGGAGTTACGCTTTGAAAAGCGTAAAACGACAAAAGTACGTACCTAGGCCTAGTGCCTAGGGGAGTGCATAGTAATTACGATCGCGTAAATATGCTATGCATTGAGATGGAAAGAAAACGTAGGTCTGGATCTACCCCATTACCATGTAGATGGAGATCCTATCGCATGGAACTGAGTTCTGTATTTCTGTTCGATAGGAGTTCCATTGCGGAACATCTGGCGCGAACATAGGTGTTGCCAGTAAACGGATTGCGGAAGTCAGTTGACCTTCTTAGATCTGGATTCAGGCCCAAATCAGGAGATTTCCAGATTACAAAGTTTGTGTTCTTTTAACCTTGAATCTATGGGCATGTTGAAATAAGCCTTGAATAAACAATGATCTCTAACTGTAATTGTTGTTTTATTTACCGACTATTGCAAGAATAATTTTATTAGAGAAGAGTTAAAAAGGGGGATAGAGGAATGAAAGTCTTTTTCTTGGAGTCTCATCTATAAAGCTTGTGTAATTGTTTGACAGTATATGCAATACTAATGATCTGTTACTATGCAAAGCAAAGTTTCAAAGGCAGAAAGTGGTGTGGAAAAAATAAAGCTTTGGCATTAAGTTAATGCAATGATTTTGCAACTTTAAGTGTCTGATATTGTTCTATGGATGTAACACTTGGAATTGGGGTTTTCCTAGAAACAAAACATAATTGTCAGTTTAAAAAAAAAAGAACAGATGTACCTTTTCCATACAACAAGATACAACAAGCATTGTACACAGTTTAGCAGACATTCCAACATGACCCCTTCCATTAGGTACACAATTCTTCACTCCTGATCTTTCAATTGCCATTCACCTGTTACCATCAGAGGCGTATCTACCCCTTGGCCAGGATGGCACCTGCCAGGGGCGCCTACCAAAGGGGGGCGATGCCACCTTGGCTAAGAGGTAGTATCACCTATTTAAACTATTTTACCATCCAGCCGCAGTCTAACTCCAGACTAGCGCCGCTGGTCTGGAGTAAGACTGCAGCTGGATTCTATAATGAGGGCCAGCTTTCCTTACCTTTACAGTCTCATCCACCGAGCGGGACTGCGGCTAGCATTTGAAGTCCCACGGTGGCCGAGACTGGGAAATGAAGTAGCTAAAACTGGCAGAGTAACAGCCAGCGCACCAGAATATCAGAAACCAGAGACTCTAGCAGCAGGTCAATCGAAGACACGAGTACCATGAAGACTGGAACCAAGGTTTTATCCCACACACCTTTATGGCATGATACCTGCAGCTGAGAGGGAACACCAGGAAGTGTAGGTAACTGAAAGAAGGTCATGTGGTCGGCAAAGGTAAATAAAGGACACAAGATGCAGTGATCATGGATTTTATAATCCTGTCATAACCAATGTCTTCTCAATCAAGGAACATACTTGATTTATGTACTTTTTAAGACCTGAGATCCAGTGTGTCTGCATAAGACCACTATAACCCCCACAAGTTATGTTTATATTAACACATAAAGTATCTTAATGTCATGATGTAGGTTTATCTGTGATGTCCATTATGAATGCACATCAAATCCATTAGTGGTACAAAAGTCCAAATGAACTATGGCCGAATAAAGGAATAGAGGCATCAAATGAATTTGGTGAATCCCTTAGCTTTATGGAAATATTTTTGACAGTTAAACTTTATTAAAAGCTCACAAGGTTTTCCCCTTTATCCATAAGGGGGCGCCAGTCCCTTGCTTTGCCAGGGACACCGGACCCATAGATACACCTCTGGTTACCATAGTAACTGATTGCTGGAAGCTTAGATGCAGAGCATTGGAGAGTCCTTGCTCTCATTAAACATATCAATTATTAAATACAGTTGTACTCAGTTAAACCTTTCCCAAAAACAGGGTAAAGTCTGCCATTCATGGCGGGCCCATCTGCTGAGAAAGTTTTATGAGGCTTCAGAAATCATTAAAACTTTCTTAAGATTATAGGATTCATCCTGTGAATTGAATTGGTGTTGTCAGCTCCATTGTCTAATTTCTGCAAAAGGTCAGCAGCTGCTAAATGGAAAGTAAACAAAGTTTTAATGATTAACTAATGGGCTGCTATCTAGCTTCTCCACCATGTTGCAAAAGAAGTATCACAGCTGGAAAACCTGTATCTGGCCTAGTTGTAACTCAGTTCATGATGTTGGGATGGATCTCAAGTTATGATCAACAGCAAACAAAGGAGCAAATCTCAACCTCTGAAAAACCATGTCATTAAAACCAAGTCTTAATTGCAGTTTAAAATGAATACTTGGTATTTTTATTAAAGTTAAGCTAAGTTTTTTGGGCTTAAAATTTTATTAATAAAAAAATTGCCTTTCTCTTCTCATATTAGAAAATGGTTTATCTATATAAAAATGTTTGCCTTTTTTGTTTCTATTATCTTCGGATTAGTCCAATTGTGTAACTTTTGATTGTAAGTATTACGGAGCAATTCAATGGACCATATGATATATAGGTTGATCAGCTAGTTAAGGAATATAACAAAGTATATTACAATGGAAAACCTGAATAAAGCTGTTAACAGTTTTTAGCCAACTTGCATAAAAGCCAAAGTGAACATGTAATATCTTGACAGAGGTAAGGAATAGCCTATACAACTCTTTCATGCTAAGTAAGAGGGGGGAAAAAGTTGGTATATTGTTATCCATTCCTAAATTTTTCCTAAAACAAAAATGGAAAGTAAAGTAAATTTTAGGGACTCAATCCGGGCCTCTGTGCGTTTTCCATGTGAAGGCGTCGTATATCCCCTGACGCTCACCTCTAACAAATGGAGTTCTGGTGTTCAGAATCCTACCTAAAATCTCAGCATGGATCTGCATCTTTCTAAATGCAGAAATATGCAGATCTGTCTACCGCCGCCCGCTTACCTTCATCTGCATGCATATCCCTGCCCCCCCCATGGGGATATCTGGTAACTCCTCCCAGCACGGGAGTGGCAGACCTACATTTTTGGGACTCTGAAGTTTGAACTGTTATTGGGGCCCCTTCACAACCAGCAACAATAGGGCAACATCTAACAAAGACCATAGGGCCTTGCTGCCTTTGCAAGGACATTAATGCCTAAATGGCAAAAAACTGGGTGGTGCGGTGGAGTCCTTGAAAATGAGCCATACAGTGAGCCCTTTCCCGCCAGCAACAAAAAACTCCACTGACTTTAAAAAAGGCACTGTTAAAAAAATGGCTAAAAAAAAATAGCTTCAGCACCTCATAGTAAGTCTGCCACTGAACCAGGATACAAAGAGCACCACAAGTATATCTTCAAACCTGCTTGTCAGGGCACACAAGCAGGCTTGAAGACATGGCACCAGCAGACTAAGGCTGGGTACACACTGGGGATTTTTTGAAAGATAATCTTTCCAATCACACAATCAATACACGGTTTTGCCAGATATCTTACCATGTGTATTGTCCAAAAATGATCAAAAATCTTTTTAAACGGTCTGTGATCTTTTTATTTGATCATTTGGAGCTCCTAATATGCCAGCTCAACCATGGAAAGATAGCTTTTGTTTTTGTAAGTGTGTACTGTGTCTATTGGTAGATCTTTGGACAGTACACACTAGTAAGATATCTGGGGAAATAGCCTTTTGATTGTGTAACTGGAAAGATTATCTGCTGAAAATCCTAGTATGTACCCTGCTATAAGTTTACCTGTTGCTCTGACAAGCAGAGATCTGTGTAGGAGGTTTAAATAGACAAGGGGAACACCTAGTGATGAGGTTACTGAAAGTAATGAGACACACCTAAGTGATAGAACTGAAAGAGCAGAAAGAGACCAGGAAGTATGGAGCAGCAACGGGAAGGTCATGTGATCTGAGCAAAGGCAGCAATAGAAATACTGTGATCATAACTGGGAGCTGGTAAGTGGTTGATAGTGAGAGGTTATAAGTCAAGGTTTTTCAGGTTTTAATACACAATTTGCATCTGGCTCAGAGTCGGTATAATTTTTTTCTTCTCTAAAGAAACCATATCTTGCCAAATTCCAGAGCACAATCTAAGTTAATAAAGTATTCTTGTGTCTCTTTATGATGATTTAAAAATTGCCAGCTATGTATTTTTTCTCTCATTCTTTGCTCAGTCAAGCATTAGATAATAATTTAGATAACAAAATGATTATGACCCCCGTAGACTGAATTATCTCCTCGCGCAGATTTATTATATTGCTGCAGGCCTTGAACTTAACTAGGATCCATCTGTATAATTTAATTACGTTCTGCTAATAATTATTAATTATCTTTTTTTTTTATATTTATCTGATGACATTTGTTGTGCTCCAATGCATCTGCTAAAACATCCGGACAGTAGTTTGCCTATACGTATTATAAATAAAAAAAATATTAATTGTTAAAGTTAACGCAACATAAATCAATAGCTTTAGCTTCATCACTCTGACCACCATATTCACTAATATGAAATGCTTAACTTTACTAGTATAACATAAATGGCCACACTTACAAACTACATAGTTAACCCAAAACTCTGTGGCGTAACAGAGTTTTGATAATGGAACGCAGTACGATTCTAAGTTCCATATGTGCAAGGGATGACCCCATGCGAGTGCAGGACTTACGAACCAGGACCAATTAAAATTTAAGTACAGGCCCTGGACCGGATTCACAGATCTGGTGTGAGTTAGGTGAGGACAGACACACACCTAACTCAACCGTCCTGCCCCCATCCTGCCCCCCTTTTTAGGTACTTTATGGCACTTATGAGTGCCAAGGGGCTACCTTAACTATCCGTGCAATGTCCACATGGACATTGCTGCTTTCCACCTCCTCCCCACCCTCCTCGGCTAATCTAAATACCCCCTTCCTCACACTTTCTGCCAAACCCTCCCCGGGGCGACATTACGCCTCCTCTTTTTACCTAAAATACTGATTCGAACTGGTACGTATATTGCGTAAAGGACCTACTACGCATGCGCTGTAGGTTCTTTACTAAAGATACGCACCTAAGAAGGGACTGCTTCTTAGGTGTGAATCCGGTCCCCCTATGATTTAAATATGTGCTGCCCCCCACCATGTGTATGTGCTGTAGATATGATGGCTTTTCCCATCCTGCCTTTGGAAAGGCTTCAAGCATGGAATCTTGAAGCTTTAGGATCTAGATCTGTGCTGGATGCCTTAAGCGTGCATGCAACAGGGGGGACAAGGGGGCTAGCTGTAATGGGCCCCGAGGTTCAGAGGGAAGGACCCCTGCAATCCACTGCTGCACCACTATTGAGGAGTGATGAGGGCCCCTAAAAACATGAGTATACCAGGCCCCAAGATTTCTGCTGGCGGGCCTGAGTGAAATGTTGACATTTTCCGCACATAGGAGTTTGAATTCTGACTGTGTGTTTGCCGCAGCTGTGGCTGCTAATGTAGGGCAAACAAGGAACGCATAGATCCAAGTGACTAAATGCCAGGCTGGGGCCTGATCATCCCTTTAACATGACAGAGAGTTGACTTTTTCTAGTGGTTAGGGAAAAAAGGGGTGGAAATTGCTTAAGTAGGACAGGGCTTATAAGGAGTGAGGAATGAATGTTTGCCCTCTTCCTGTGCTTTCCCTCCCTCATTTGGCTAGAATGTTCTATTCTAACTTGTTGCTTCCTTTTCAGATGGGACACAGTGCGGCGGGATAATGGGGGTCAGACCTTAAGGTTGGCGCCATATGTAAAGGACTATGTAAGATCAGTTTAAAGACCGCATGTACGGAATCTACGTAACGAAACACTACATAGATAGCGTAAACTAGTTATTATGCTATCAGAAGTTGGATGCATGATCCCCGCTAACTATCGCACCAGGCTACTCCTCTCGCTTGTACGGTAGTTATGCCAGCTCACCACCACCGACTTAACATTTCTGCACCATCCCTACCAGTGGCGGACAAATATTTTTGGGGCCCTGAAGATTAAACTGTTATGGTGAACCCCTCGAAACCAGCAACAAAAGGGCAACATCAAACAAGGTCCAAAGACCCAAATGCTAGAGATCAGGGTGGTGGGGAGGAGTCCTTAAAAATGGGCCATACGGTGAGCCCCTTTCCACCAGCAACAAGGTCTGGGTAACCGCTGTTATCTTCTTCAATGCACACAGTGACACTGACAGAAGCCCCCTATTCTACGCCCGACCGGATCATAAGAGCCATCCTATGGTCGGAGCTGTAGATAGACTGGGGTTTCTGGGTACTCAGAACACACCCAACCACCCCTTCCTTCATAGAGCTAAGCTATAGAGGTCAATATTAATTACTTCAACACATTGGCTTAAGGTTTTACCACTAAAACAACCTCACACACACTTAAAAATACACTCTTTAAAAAAATGGTTAAAAAAATGTTGCTTTAGGGCCCCTCTGGGATTAGGGGCCCTGAAGCTTAAGCTTGATTAATTTCATATTAGATCCGCCACTGATCCCCACATAAAATGGGACAATCTGCATCTCTCCCCCGCCCACAGAGTGAAAGTGCATCCACTTCCTGCCCCGCCAACAGAGTGAAAGTGCTTCCTCATCCAGCTCTGTCCTGCCCCGCCGGCATATTCTTCTGGATCCAGTGGGCCGTATTCACAGATCCATTTTCCTTATGTACACAATTATACGCATGCACGGCACAAGGCAACACCCACCAACAACCCCGACACTCCCCTCTCCCGGATGTGCTGTCGGCCACTTATGAGTGCCTAGACCACTTTGTTCTTTCTGGGTGTACTCAGGTGCGTATATGTCCTCCGTCCGTTCTTGATAACAGCGCCACTTTAATGTTAATTTTCCAGTGCTTCGGAGATGCGTGCGTATGTCCCCAAGTGCGATTCACATGTATATCCGTGAGGCTCTTACGTGAGTACACTCTACGTAATGTTCATAAATAAAGTCACTACGCAAGCGCCATTGATCCGATCGTAAAAAAATGCACGCAAGTCACCACGAAAACGAATCACTGAACACAGCCCAGTAATCTGTCCTGGTACGTCCAGGT
Organism: Limnodynastes dumerilii; assembly: GCA_011038615.1. Taxonomy (NCBI): domain Eukaryota; kingdom Metazoa; phylum Chordata; class Amphibia; order Anura; family Limnodynastidae; genus Limnodynastes; species Limnodynastes dumerilii. The sequence continues at coordinate 142,839 of WWET01000819.1, forward strand.
ACTATGGTGCCCGTGCATGCGTTTACCAATTCTGCCACTCAGAAAACAACTTCTTAGCATTAAAGTAAATTTCCGTGCATTCAAATAAATCAAATCACTTTACAAGAGAGTTTTGCTTTTGTTTTTCCCTTACTCCTAAACTTCCGATCAGCCCTGAAGATTGTTCAAATATCTTCTTTAAATAGTTGACAATAGCTCCCCTTTATAATGTTACATTGTGTTACTAAGCCTCTTTGTGTTATAACCTTTCTCGTTCCCAGAAGTTATTACAGTCCACTGAATTCCACATATATAGATACACCTAAAAAGGTTAATTACATCCATCTTGCCTTGGACTGGTAAGAAAACATCTGAAGAGCTCATTCCTGTGAAGATGGATTACTGCAGAACTCATTATTTTACTCAACTGCCGCAAGAGTGTTGGAGGCGAAACGTGGCATTAATTCTTACATATGAAACGGATGGAGAATAAACCACAGCACAGAATGACTTTCACACTCATCTCTGCGTCTTTACATTTGCACTTCTCAAACTAAAATGTTAATTGGCATTCAGGCAAAGAATATCCCGGGTGCTTGTCGTGCGGCTGCTCATCCATAAATAGTGCATAATCCACTATTATCTTGTTGACAAGAATATGATTAATTTCACACATCATTGTTCATTAAAATAATATGTACCTATGCTCCAGTTATGTTTCACTTGAAAGCTTAACTGCTAACACATTCATGGTCAATTAGGTCTCTCGGAAAATGGAAGGTAGAAACGGTTATTTTTTTTTTTAATACTTTGACATTTGATATGCTGGTAAATTTAGCATTTAATAAATCAATTATTAAATAAAATATGAGTGGGAGTTTTGCACCAGCATTCATATAGTTATTTAGCATTAAAAAGTATAGTCCCACTTAATTAGTGTTTGGCTTTCTTCAGCCATACACCTTTATCTATCAGTGCTGTGTAAAAGTCAAAGTTATGGTGCTAATCGAAAGATACAATTGCAATCAACAATGATATGAAATTATTTTACCCGTATGGATCAGATGCCGAATATATATTAAATAAGTTACTTTTTTTATAAACTTAAAAGTGTATCATTTATGTTCTTTCATTAAAATATTGCTATGAAAGTACAAGGACTATGTAGGGGTATGCTTTGGCAGTGCAGCAGTAACATTTTGACTGCTGCAAAAGAGACAATGGGCCTGATCCAGAGCTACGGCCGCCGTCGCTAGTACGGCGGACGTAGCTGTAATGCGCATGTTGCGCATGCAACATCTGCCATCTGTTTCACTATGGAAACGCCCGATCGTCCATAGTAGCGCCGTAGGGACGCTGGAGGGGACGTCCCCCAGCGTCCCTACGCTGAAGTTAGTGTAGGGGGGCGGGAGGGTAATGAGGCTGGGAGGGCGGCGTTAACGTACTAACGCCGCCGTCCCAGCGTATCAACTCTCCCTTACGCCGGCTGAAGTTAGGGTAGCCTTCAGCCGGCGTAAGGGAGAGTTAATATGCTCCTACAAGGGGGAGTGTCGGGCCAGAGCAGCGATGTTACGCTGAGCGCTACAGCGCTCAGTGTAACATCGTAGCTCTGGATCAGGCCTAATGTGGACCCAGCGAAGAGTAAAGATCCGATTGCTGCAATGGTGCAGGTAAGATTTTCCCCTAACCCTTACCCTGATCTTAACCCTCCCCTTTTATTAGCCTAACCGTAACCCTCCATCTCCTGACCACACAGACATCTCACATTTGCCTTGCGTCCTGTGCTTGATTCACTTTATTGTATGAATTTGTGATATTTTTATACTTATATTGTATTATGTTCTATGCTGTCCATCCCTACCCTGTATGTCTGAACAGTATTTTGTTGTATTTTGTATGGCGCTGCGGACACCTTGTGGCGCCTTATACATAAACGATAATAGTAATAATAATAATAATAATATTAACATATTACTATGTCCCATATCATGCTGATATTAACATAATAGACATAATGCTGCCAGAAAGATACAAATAGGGGATTTAACTGTACCCTGGATCCAAAATGCTGACAAACAAGATACAGGGAATGACTGTAAGCTATCTGCATGAATCCTTAACCGCCCACAGGCTGATCATCACTAAATGTCTCTGGATATTTGACAGTGGTTCTGTGTGGCCAAAATGTTATTTTGATCATCAGTACTTGCAGCTGGGCCATACTTACAAACTGTCCTGGAATGTCCGGGATACTCCTATAATTCGGGCATGGCTCCCAGAATCCTGGTAGTCATTGGCGTATCTATAATGGGTGCAGGGTGTGCAGTGCACACGGGCCCCTCAGAAAAGGGGGCCCTGTGGCATGCATCCTGCACCCTGGGTTGGCAGGGGAAGGGGGCCATTCATCATCTATTTCTTCCCTCTAATATCTTCTGGAGGGAAGAAATAGATGCCAAATTAGTCCCCCTACCCCTGAGGTGGAACTGTCCCGAGTTGCGGGTTGAAAAGGGGCGGGGCTTACATCGGCATTAAGCCCCGCCCCCTTTTCGGCCCGCGAATCTGGACAGTCCTGTCTCAGGTAAGGGAAGGGGGGGGGGCCATGTGCAAATCCTGCACACGGGCCCCCTCACTTCTTAAAACGCCCCTGCTGGTAGTGAAGGCTCGATGCCAAAAATGATACTACTAAAGTCCTGCCCATTCTTAGCAATGCTATGGAAAACATTATTGTGAGTCAATGGGGACAGGGCTTGATGATGGTTTAGGACCATATTCACAGATCCAGGTAAGTTCCCGCTATCCCACTCTCTCCGATTTTAGTGACAGATCTTACAGTAACCCTAGGGCTACCTTAACTATCCGTGCAATGCCTCTCCCCACCTACTCCCACCCTCTCCCCGGCTAATCTAAATCCCTTCCACTTCTACCTAATCCCTTCCCAAGGAGGCATTACACCACCTCTTTCTACTTGTAAACCAAATTGAGGGTAAATAGGGTCTAGGGTCAGTATAGTTTTCAATAAACAAATGGGCAGACTAGATGGGCTATGTGGCTCTTATCTGCCGTCACTTTCTATGTTTCTATGTTTCTATGTTACAATACTCTGTGTGGTCTTTAAAGATTGCACATAGGCAATCTACATATCGAACTGGTACGTAGGGTGTGTAAAGAACCTACAACACATGTGTAGTGGGTCCTTTGCTAAGGACACGCACCTAAGAAGCGTCTGCTTCTTAGGTGTGAATATGGGCCTTAATGCCAATCGTTACATCAAGTCTGGCCCTCTTGAATATTAATACCGTGACCCAAGGATGGGATGGAACTTGATGACACAAATCATGTTGAGCTGCTGTGAGTTTTATAAATTCTGAAACAGTCAAAATCACAACCGAGAATCCATACAAATTTCTCTAGAGCTCCCCTGATAACTATGACGGAAGACCTTGTCTTGACCTTTAAGTCCCAGAGCACCACCCAAATGGAAGCAAAATTCGCTCTCATTGCAGGTGTCAGCTCTCTTAATATATTCATAAGCATTCATGGCTTTTATACATCAGGGTCTCTGCTCCCAATGGGCCTGATCCAGACCTACGCCGATGCGCTGTGCTTACTAAAGCACAGCGTATAGGCGTTCATTTTGACCGACACTCCCCCTGTGCGGGCGTATGGCCCCTTCCTTACACTGGCTGAAGGCTACCCTAACTTCAGCCGGCGTAAGGAAGGGGCTATACGCTCGCACAGGAGCGTATAGCCGCCTAGCCCGCCCTCCCACCCTCATTAAACTAGATCCCCCCCGCCCACCTACACTAACCTGAACGTAGGGACGCTGGGGGACGTCCCCTTCAGTGTCCCTACGGCGCTGCTACGGACGCCTGATCCACGATCGGGTGTTGCCGTAGCGACGCCGGGTAACATCTTTTCAGCCGATCTTACGCTTACCCAATGGGCTGGATCCAGACTTAAGTAAGTGCTTGAAATTAGTTACTACTGGGTTAAACCATGGTGATTGCAGGGGAGTCATATTTCATCTGTTGCAAACAGTATTAGAGTTGAGAGATTATATTTCCTATCCCAAGTCTAAATAACAGTGTGATAGTAACGCTGGTCAGTATCTGTGTGCAGTAAGCAATTCAAAGATATATCCCTGCATACAAAGAATACAATTAACTTGACTCCCCCTGCAATCAACATGGTTTAGCCCAGGAGTAACTCATTTCAAGCACTTACTTTAGTCTAGATCTAGCCCAATGTTACAACCATCACATGTAAATGAACATGTTTATTTTTCATTTATTGGTGTTGTACTACTGTTAAATTGATGTACAATAATTTTCCGCTGATCTGCTACTTTTTTGCTTAATATATTTATTTATACAAGCGCAGGCTAGTCGGTGATAGACAACATTATCACTTATATCAATTAGTAATTGTTTTAAACACCTACTGCTTGCATCAAAGTGACAAAGTGACAAAACACCAAGGGATAGACGAAAACAAGCAGCAAAACAGCTCACAGCCATAAAATATTAGCAAAATTACACCTATTCATGGTAATTGGAATGATTGGATTTCCAAGTGTACATTTTGCTATACAACTCTTCTAATACAGTAAAAATATGTATAAACTTGCTTACTTACAATGGGGTAGATCCAGAACTACGTTTGCCGTACGTTTATTTGCATAGCGTATTTTCGTGTGCGTAAATTCGTTACACTCCCCTCGGCACACCCGTTGAACGTACGTATTTTGTCAAGATACGCTTTCCAAACCCTAGATTAACTTGGGCAACACGAATTTACGCAGCTAAGCACGCCCATACTGTACACTTTAAATACAACCCCCCGCCTACTTCACGTATTTCAGACGTATTTTGGAGTAACGTAAAATTGGCACGCCCACACGTAAGTATTTACGTGACACATACGTGAATGGCCCATACTTCACAATTACGCTACGCTATGAGCGTATTTTCTATGGTGCGCATGCGCAGTACTTACAAATAGGCCATTTTAAATCTCCGCCACGCGTAAATTCGCTCAGAAGCGTTGTTCTGGATCAGGCCCAATGTTATAAAACATCCATTTTTGCATGAAGGACTTTATATCCTGTCAATGGAGGCAAATGTTCTTTATTATAAAAATAGGACACTCTACCATCTAAAAGGTTCTCATCATGAAAGACTTGTGTATATTTATAACTCGTGGAAGGTAAGTACTTCTGTTGGTGAAATTTCTACATTACGTTTTATGGCTTTTTAAATGACTTCTTTAGATGTTGTAAGAATTATATTTTTCCCTCTGTAAATTGCTATGGGCCCTTTTATCACTATATATAGGCAAAACTACTTTAATGCCCATGCATTGAAGTAGTCCGTGTCCGTCCTCTGAGTACAGGAAAATAATGTATATTGGCCTCAAACATCTGACCATAATTTCAAAAGATAAAAATAAATGACATTTTTACTTGTTTTTATAGCCAATGGCCCAGATCCAGAACAACGCTTGTGAGCGAATTTATGCATGGCGGAGACGTAAAATCGCCTTTTGGTAAGAAAATACGTTAGAAAATACGCACATTAACGTAGCGTAATTGTGAACGTATGGGCCATTCACGTATGCGTCACGTAAATACTTACGTGTGGGCGTGCCAATTTTACGTTAGTACAAAATACATCTGAAATACGTTAAGTAGGCGGGGCGTTGTATTTAAAGTATACAGTATGGGCGTGCTTAGCTGTGTAAATTCGTGCTGCCCATACGTACGTGTGCGGATCACTGCAGTTACGTTGGAAAAAGTTAAGGTAGGGTTTGGAAAGATCACTGCAGTTGGAAAAAGTTAAGGTAGGGTTTGGAAAGCGGATCTTAACAAAATACGTACATTCAAGGGGTGTGCCGAGGGGAGTGTATAGAATGTACGCACACAAAAATATGCTACGCAAATAAACGTACGGCAAACGTAGTTCTGGATCTACCCCAATGTTTGTTATTGTTGGCTTTGTTTTTTTTTTATTTGTTCAGAGAAGGGGCCTGATCCTGAGCTATGTACGCTAGCGTATTTATGCTAGCCAAAGACGTAAAAACGCTGTTTTGTATGTACTGTGCATGCGCGGCAGATGTTACGCCACATAACTCTGAATGCACGAACTGCCTCGTATCAACAGTGTAACTACGAATGAAGGGGCGTGATATCCATGCCACACCCATAATTACGCTTTGGAGGTGGGGTGAGGCATTTAAATCATACAGTATGGGAGTGCTTAGACACCTACGTACGTGAAGCCTTTACGTACGTCAGTAGTTACACTTTGAAAAGTTAAGGTAGGGTTTAGCAAGCGTAAAACAGCAAAAGTACGTATGGCCGAGGGGAGGGCCTAGAAAATATGCCATCGTAAATACGCTATGCGATGAAACGTAACAAGCCCGTAGGTCTGGATCCGGCCCAAGGACAACATGATCTGTCACCATAGATGATTTGGCCAAGAGGAATCTTACGTTGTGGCATCAGGCCAAGTGGTCAATGAAGTTCCCAGTTTCCCCAAATCCATTTCAGGGTTTGGATTGTATTTTGGCGGAGTAGTGGGGAGCAGGGCTACCATCGGGGTGGGGGGGGGATGGGGGTTTGGGATAGCCAGAACTATTGTCCTAGGCTTGGAGCTGATGGGACACGCAGATACGTACCTTAGTTCTTGGTTGTCAGAGCTGTACATTAGCGGGTTAGAAAAGTACTTAAAATAAATTTAGCAGATTCACAGTGACGTAGTTTTCGACTTACGTACGTTGCTTTAAGAATTGAGTTAATACGCATGCGTGGTAGCTTATTTACACCATCCACGTACCATTTCTGTACGTAGATTTCGTAAGCGTGGTCTAAAGGCCGCGCTTATGTAATCTACGTACAGAAATAGTATGTAGATAGCATAAATAAGCTACTACGCATGCGTATTAACTCAATTCTTAAAGCAACGTACGTAAGTCGAAAACTACGTCACTGTGAATCTGGACCAATAACTGGAAGCGCTAGGAGTTTATCTCACAAATGTAATAATGTATTGAATATCAAAAACCAAATAGATACATAAAAACAATCCAATATAAAAAGTAGCATCAATACTATGGACCTTCCCTTGGAGCGCCCTTACTGAAAAGTGACTGCGCCCTTCAGAACGCTTGCCAGAGCAGCTGGAGCCACACTCATTCCTGAACTGGTTGTGACCGCGTGCTCTTCATTTCTGAGCGTGCAGAGTAGAAAATCACACTAAGCAACGTCATGTCAATTGTCTTACGCTCACATCTGGATCAAGCCCAATGAATGCAACAAATGGAAAAAATAAAAAACTCCTCATCACCCATTACATTGCAGAATGGTTTGAAAAGGTTTGAAAAGAGAAATTTGCTATTGGGAATGGGAATCTAGTTCCCTGTTCCCAATAGCGAGAGGCTGTGGTAGTTGCGTCGGGTACACTAAGGTTATTCTGTTTAAAGGTTAGGGTTTGGGCTTGTGGGGAAAGTTAGGGTTAGGCTGCAGGGCATGAAGGGTTAGGATGCGGAACATGGAGGCTGTGGGGCATGGAGGGTTAGGGTTAGGCTACGGGACGTGGAGGGTTAGGCTGTGGGGCATTGGGGGTTAGGGTTAGGCTACAGGACATGGGCGGTTAGGTTTAGGCTGTTGAACATGGGGGAAGGGGTTAGTGTTAGGTTTTGGTACATAGAGGGTTAGGCTGCGGTTAGTGTTAGGTTACAAGACATGGAAGATTAGGGTTAAGCTGTGGGGCATGGGGGGTAAGTGTTAGGCTGCGGGACGTGGAGGGTTAGATTTAGGCTGTTGAACACGGGGAGGGGGGGGGTAGTGTTAGGTTTCAGTACATATAGGGTTAGGGTTAGGCTGTGGGGCAAGGGGGGTTAGTGTTAGGTTATGGGACATTGGGGGTTAGGGTTAGGCTGTGGGGCATAGAGCATTAGGGTAAGGCTGAAGGACATGGAGGGTTAGGGTTAGGCTCTGGGGACATTGGGGGTAAGGGTTAGGCTGTGGGTACATGGAGCATTAGGGTTAGACTGAAGGATATGGAGGATTAGGGTTAGGCTATGGGGACATTGGGGTTAGGGTTAGGCTGTGAGGACATTGGCTGAAGGGTAAGGTTAGGACTGAAGGGTAAGGTTAGGGTTAGGCAGCGGAAAATGGAAGGTTAGGGTCAGGAGAGGGTTAGGTTTAGGTGAAAACACTTACCTGTCAGCGCAGGAATTTTTGTGTCTCCGGAAGTTGCTGCTTTGTAAAATGGAGACTGACGGTAATTGCCAGGAGTCAGCGTTCAGCTATCGTATGATGGTCTGTCACAAAACAGACCGTCTTACCGGAAACCACACCCCCTCCTTACAAACACTTATCTCACTTACCACCAGACACACGTACTATAAGTAGTAGAAATATCACTGGCCGGGAACCTCTTTACTAGTAATTCCCTTTACATAAAACAGATTAGGCAGAGCAGAAAATACGTAATTAACACCTTTCAGCTACTTATATTTGTTGAGCTAAATACACAGAGAATTATATGCAAGAAATGCAAACTCTACATGTATTTCCTTACTTTAAGCTTAATTATGTTGTGTATGCTAAAACCTTAATTTACCCAAGCGTTCCTTGTTTTAATGTGTTGTAGATTGAGCCATGCAGAGTTCTGACCTTAATATAATAGCAGCAATGCTCTTTTGCTCACCTTTAGCTAATTAAAATATATACAGTTGTGCACTGCCATTATTTATCTCACACTCATTTTGATCACTGTGGTAATACATTCTGAAGACCGATGACTGTGTCATGTAATTAAGCTGTAATGAAAGAGGGAACTTCGAAGAGGGTTAAGGCTTTTTTTTTCCTTGTTACAATACATGTAAATTAATGTATTATCAGATCAAAGGTAATCATTCTGCTTGGTTACTGCATTCCAAAAGACTACTGCATTCTATAGTTTCCAATACGAATCTGGTGAAATTAATCTTTATGTAATTTATCGTTTTAATTGCTGTATATATAAGAATAATGACCAAAGAAGGATATTGATATGTTTAAGATGGTTTTATATTTTTATGTATATGTGAACTATTGCCCACCTGATTAATTATTTATTTATTACCAGGTTTTTATATTACTATCAGATTACATAGCGCTTTACAATTTAACAATCATTCTGGGTGGTAACGGTAGTAGATGATAATAGTGTAGACAAATGTTATGTAGGTTTAGGAATTTGGTAAGCTTACCTGAAGAGGTGAGTTTTGAGGGAGCGCTTGAAAGTTTGGAGAGTAGAGGATAATTTTGGTGGGTGAGAGTGGGTGCAGCCCGGGAGAAGTCCTGTAACCGGGAATCTGAGCATTTGTTTAGTGTCGAGGAGAGTAGAAGTGTTGCATGTATGGGTGAAACTAGAGGGAAGCTAAGACAAAAAAGGACAATATAGTCTGTGGACCGAATCCTTAATTCTATTGCTGCTACGTATGCAAACCTCCATATTGTTACTTACTATTCGGATTTACATCTTCAGTGCTCCTGGGATAATTTGTTTTGCCTTTTCAAGGCAAAGCAATTGATTTCCAAGCCAGTTCGGAACTGGCTGGGAGAGAACGACACTTTCGAAATAGGGCTGTTCTCGGTGCTTACCCTCACCCCACCCACAATACCTAACGTTAGTAATTTTGGATCAAGCCCATTGTTATGAAATTAATCTCATATAAATTAGTGCTTCTAAGACACTGAATAAACTGATTCAAATTACAAAAGCTCAAAGTGAAAATAAAAAAACATTTTGTATGCAGAAAAACTTTACTAAAATTAAAAAGCTTTAACAATGAAAACTAAATTATATTCATAGACATTTTCATAAATAACATCTAATGCCTTCTTCAAGTTGCAAAAGTAATAGTATAACCCTTAAAATGAATAAATATCAGTTTTATTTATATGTGTATAATCCAGTGGGTGGTAATAATGAAAACCTCTCTTTTACCTTCTTTCATATCTGACACTGAAAAATATATGTAATCATGACATTTTTTTTTTATTATTTGTGTGTTCATGTTATAGCTTTTGTATACTGGTTTTATCTCCTCTTTGTACTTGCAATAACGTATTATTTGACCATGAATCACTTTCATAGATTGAAACATAAGCTTGTGAATTGAAAAATAGATACATTAGTCAAATCAATAAATAAATATGAAAATATATATCTACTGAGAAAAAAACATCTTGGTTACTGTGTCCTCCAACTTGGACGTGGGAACGTGAAATATATGGCTTTAAAATATGGCTTTCCATGTCAAGTAGCCAATGCCTGCAGCCTAAAAGGAATTTTGAACACTGAGAAGTAGTATTTCATCAACAAAATCATAAAATAAAGACATTAAAATGAAGGAATGATTGAGTGCTCTAGGACATTTATAAAATCACCCTTCAGTTTGTGGCTAGAGTAGTTTAGGATAAGACTTTGCTTAGTTTTCCGATATATTTGCTTACAAATGGCTTTTGTTAACAAACAGCCTTTCCAGAATGCCCCTAAAGCAATTATTTATTATTTTTACTGTACTAATTCCCCCCTCCA
>WWET01000819.1:184873-195683 GCA_011038615.1 Limnodynastes dumerilii
AATTTTATTCTATGCATGCAGGGAGAATGCTTTGGTTTTACTTATTGCACACAGATACCTGATCAGCTTCACTTTTAAACTGCTAATTAGACTTGAGCTGGGAAACATCACCTTTTAACTATAATACTGTTGCAACAAATGAAATTTGACTCCCCTGAAATCAACATGGTTTAGCCCAGGTGTAACTTTAAGTTCTTATTTTCAATCTCTGAATCAGGGCCTATGTCTGTGGCCTTAAGTTCATGGTTAAAAAGACCTAATAGACAGCGCTAATATTGGTTAGAATACACTGAACAACTAACTAAACAATATATATAGGAATAGTGGCATTAATGAACACCAACACTGGCATAAAGGTCAGAAACACATATTTTATTCTAAACACTAAAACAACATCAATTAAATAGAACAAGTAACAATAAAATTGTTTAAAAATTGATTCAGTAATACTTTCAATAAACACCTGGAGATTATCTCCTGAGACTATTTAAATTCACACTACTACTCCACTCATCAGATGTGGAATGATAAGAGTATTTTCTTCAAATAGTGGACAATCAATCCTCAATGGATGCTCATGTGTATTCCTCCAGACCATATACTTCAATTCCACAGATAACTTTAGTGAACAATAGCAATATTTAGCTCCAAATTTCTTAACTGAATAAAGAGTCACAGTTTACCGTATCCCTGGTGTCCGCTTGTGGGTTCCGATATATATTAAACACAGCGGTTTGGTGCTGCTTGGGACCCGCTTCCAGGGAGATGATTCAAAAGTCTGGAGCAATTTCAACAAATGTTGGCTCTCGCTGGTGTCCGCAAAGCTGTCTCTGCCCGTGTACCGGGTGGATGGTATATATGTACAGCTGCTTCCAGGTCTCCGAGCCTTCGCGACGATGTGCTAGCTGGTATGCTGCGTCTAGCAAAGGCGCCCTGGGTGGCCAACCCTGGGTTGCCTTGATTAATAGCACTTACGTCGATAAAGGAGTAATAGTAGTCTCAGGTTCTCCAAGTTTAAAGACCGCTTACGCGTTTCGTCCTCGTCATGGGACTTTTTCAAAGCAATGTATGGTCTTGCCTAGTTGTGCTTGTATATATATGTGCAGATCTTGTTCTCTATCAGGTGTTCCAGGTGTACAGAGGTGACAGTGAGTTATCGGAAGAAGAATGAGAGACTAAAATAAGAGGAAACAGTGGGAGATTGGTGATTGGGGTAAAAGTGTGTCAGAAAAAGGGGAGTTAGTGCGGCTGGTGGGAGTTTGAGGTCAATAGAAATAACTTATTGAGAGAGTCTGAAAACCAAGGAGAGTTGTGAATTTAGAGTAACAGGTGGAAGGAGGTGACATTCAGAGCGAGTTAAGGAGGAGTTGTAGTATTCTTTTACATATTCAAACCGTAATTAATTTATGTTGTAAATATACATTTTTATTATTATAATTACATAGTCTGGGAGAACCATATTCTTAAGCGGGAGATAACAGGGAACTTTAATTCTAGTTACAGTGTTGCTTATCCTCTTGACAAGAATTTATTGAAGTTTTTTTTTTTGGTAATTTGTTTAAAAAAATAACTATTTATAGGCCAATTATTACCAATGTGTGTTTAGGAACAGTGTAAATGTAAAATTGTTAAAGGAAAAATATTTAATGTGGTAATGTTTGTTATAAATGTGTAAAAATTGATGAAGCTGTAATAATTTGTTGAACCTGCTTTACATTTAAAAAAAAAAACAAGCTTATTCATTACAAGTTTCTGTATAATATTGTGTGATATATTACTTAGCTATCAGTAAATATATGGAAATTCACTGCTATTGTGTGTACTTTACTTCTCTGCGGATCTGACACCTATCACAACTTTAATGTCGAAGTGCCTAGAGAGAAGAACTGCGCATGTGCCGTGTTTCTCATGTCGGCACTGAAATTTTTCTAAGTCCCAAATGAGAGCTACTGAGCATGTGCAGTACTTCATCATGCATGTGAAGTACTGTGGGGACCCGGCGAATCATCGCGGGACCTCGCAGGGGGGGGGGTTGGTGTGAGTATTTGTAAATACTGTCAACAAAGCTGCCAGGCTCGCTGCCATGATAATCGAGCCTGATGCACCTTCGTTCACAGGGAACGAGGAAGGTAAGTAAATAGAGCCCTATGTTACTTACAGTGATTACTGTGTTATTATATGGTATTCATTTAGGTCAGAGATTGTCAGATTGATAATTGTTTTAGATATATGTGGTAATAAATGTATACTTTTACAAAAGTTTATTGACTTCCAAGCGCTTCTTTATTTGGTTTCAGTTTTTGATATAGGATTGGTCAAACTAAGTTAGCTGCTAGAAGTCAATAGCTATCACAGCTCTCTGTATTAAGCGCAGATATTATAGATTTTTTTTATATATAATATAATATAATATAATATAATTTATATTCTTAATGCTTTCATTAGTGCATCTGTTAATGTTAGACAATTTTTGGAATCTGATACCACATTTTGCTTTTTACTGTAACAGGTGTGTAATATAACTTTGCAATTTATAAGGTTGACAGTTATAATTTCTGCACCAAATGTCCAATGAGAGTGGGTCCCCATAGCAAATGACCCTATTTCGAAAGGGCTGTTCGCTCCCAGTCCTGAACTGAACTGGATTGGCCAAGCGGTTCTTAACTGATGTCACTTTTGTTTTCTGTGAAAACAGTTATACCCTAATATACCAAAACAGAAAGTATTTAAAAGGCAGTTGACCAATCATGCGTTGAAGAAGACTGACAACCGCAGAGGCCAATTATCTGACTCAATTTGCTAAATTAACTTATTACATTATGTACATTAATAATAAAAATCATCCATTTCCTGTAAATGTGACATATTTAAATACGATATAATAATATAAATAAAAATATATAAATTACCCATTGATTCATTTGATACTGTAAATGTGTAGTCAATGAAAATAATACAGTATATACAGAGCACACTTCTACATAATGCGGTTTTAAAATAAATAAACTCTTAAACTTGTATAACCAATATTGAAAGTTTTGGATTTATTTATGTTATTAGTTGTTCTTGTTGTTTTTGCTTGTTTTGCACTTAACACTAAAAAGATCTTTTTGTTTATTGTTTTTAATATCATGCCTCTTGCAATCGGGATTCATTCTTTCGAATTTGAAAGCATATTAATAAAATATATAGTTTTATTAATTTAATAACTATAGACCCAGAGTGTCCAATATGCTTTTATAATGTCTCTTCTGAGAGCAGTTGATGATACATATAGTTATCCTAGGAGTGGCCCCCAAATGGGGGATAAAATCTAATGTGATGTGAACTTAAATGTGGTCATTTCTGGGATAAGTACATGCATAGCTGTTTTTTTTTAAGTTGTAACATTGTCAATGTTTTACAGTAAATAAAACTGAGGGCTGGGCTAAGCAGGAAGGCCCATAAACACCCGGCTGCAAGCTGCCAGTCACCAATCATCACTAAAGGTGTTCATATAAAGTTCAGCCAATCAAATAGGTAAGTGGGTGGTTAGGGGAGGGGGGGTTTCTTAGGGGTTTATAAGTCAGTGCAGCCATTTTGTAGAACTCTTTTTCACTTGTTTCCCTACCTCCCTTTATGGCATAAGTTTTATTTAGCATGTTTTAATAATAAAAACACAGTGAAATGGAAATATATATAAAAAATACTAATGAATGAATTTACCAAAGGCAACAAAACAGTTTCAATTTCTAACTTTCAATTGCAATATTCAATGTTATAAAAACACATAAATAAAAATCGACCTGCAGCTGCTTTAATCATAACATACTGTATATTGAGACATTCTAATTAGATTGATAGTAAAAGTTTATAAACTCCATTAGGGAACTCACAGATATTTTTCATAAAGATCCGTTAGAGAACTCTCAAATATTGTTAGGATAAATGGTTGTTGCACATAAAATAGTTACCATGGCAGTATATTGTACAAAGGTATGGAAGGTAATTAGCAGGAACAGTCTAGGGTATTTTTTTTAACATGTATTTTGTTTTCAGATTGGGCATAGGTTTGGCAGTAGTGGTGGGGGAACCAGCATTTGAATTGGTGCAAGGGGAAAGGGAGATCAAGGTATTTGGGAAGGTACACCCCTTCAATACTATTAGGAGGTCAATCCAACAAGAGGTTGGGTCCCCTTTCTGCCACCGCGGTCCTACTGTGGCGTGCACTTTGAAGGGTGTTAGTACTCGGTTTTGATCTTTTACCTGGTGGCGCCTGTACAGGGGTTGCTTGTCCTTAATTAATATCACTCTAGCTGCCTTCCCCCACCTGCTATTTTTCACCACCTATAACTCAAAATTCATATAGTCAAACATCCAATTCCAATTCAATAAATATGTGCCCCTTTTTAAAATCCAATAAATTGGTCCGTGAGTCAGATCCAGACTTAAGATCACCTTAAGTTCGATCTCGTAGCTTTTCCTTGCGTAACTGCGGTCGTACGTATTGGATTGTAGCATGTAACGGTCTAACCCAGCCCATACTGTAAAATTTAAATGCCTCCCTCCACCTACAATGCGTATATTTTTGTTTGTCGTAAGAATGACACGCCCCTTAGTATGTAGTTACGACCAAGGTACATACGATCAGAGTTATGATACGTAACATCTGCCGTGCACATGCGCAGTACATACAAATAGACAAAATGACACATGCAGCATGCGTAAATACGCTCTCGTACTTAACTCTGGATCTGGTCCCGTGTCATTATTTATTAAGCGTGTGGATGAGTGGAGCGTGCAGCTTGTCAGCCATCAGTAGTTTAGAGCTAATTCCACATTTTTAATTATGCACATCATATAGTGTTAATATCACAGCTTTTGCTACCATATGGCTCGATTACACAGAGCTTCCTAACTCATTTTAGGCTTTTAATTTAGTAATTTAAGTTTGTAGTATTGTTATTTGTGTTTATCATGTTTTTTTTTTATTTTAAAACAGTATTTTCTCAAAAACAGCAATTTGTGATGTTACTGGATTAAATGATCCCTACCATCAAAGCTTTCTCATTCTAATTTTGTATAAAATTAAATTTAACTGAGGGCTTTGTTAGCCTGATGGTACATTACAGCCCAGGGAGGTAATCAGGTAAATTGGAACAGAGTGATTGGTGTTTTGAGTTTTATTAGCTAATAAAATGGCGGTTTCCAAGTATGGTGTGATGGCATTTTTATATGGAGTTTGGTTAAGGAGATAACAGCCTCCTTTTGCTTTTGAAATCCCCACCCACCTGCACCGTCTTTATGTTGCTTTGAAGTTTTTTGTTATAACATAAATTCTCCACTTAGATGAGGTACAGCAATAGAAAATGCTGCCTTCAGTGACAACCTTCGGTTTCTACAACATCCCAAACATCTGGGGCTCTGTTGAATGCTAGGCCATTAGTTAGACCCCCAGCCTCTCATCCAGTGATTATGATTTGGTGGATCTGAGTGGGATGAAGACATAAGGGTTTAAGGGGTCACAGTGGGTGTTCCCGGCTAGAATGATGCCTTGTTGAAATAGAGACAGCCGAAAGTTCTTTTTCAGGCAGCCATTTTCAAATTCATTTTCCGAAGCTGGGCATTCCGGGCGGTGGGTGAGAGAGGTCATCTGACTCGCCGCCCGCCACATACACCCCAGGAAAGGTGGGTAACCTCTCTCCGGGGACTTTTAGGGTTAGGGTTAGGCTCTGGGGAAGGGAGGGTTAGGGTCAGGCTGCTGGGATTGGACACTTTCTCACTTTCATTTTACATACTAGAGAATGTCAGCTGGAATCTGATTGGTTGCTATGGGCAACATATCCAATATTCACAGTTTAGTAAATCTGGCCCCCTAGGGTAAAGCTGTGGGGAAGGGACACTTGGGGTTAGACTGCGGGGAGGGGAATTTTAGTGTTAGGCTGCAGGGAAGGGAGGGTTAGGGTAAGGCCGCGGGGAAGGTAGGAGAAGGGTTAACATAATGGAAGGGGAACGATAGGGTAAGGATTAGGGAAAGGGTTAGGGTTCCTTTTCATACTTACCATTTGCAGCACCATGTTCGGTGCACCAGGGATCGAGAGATTTGCCTCTTTAAAACAGAAGCAAGCAAGCAATCAATCAACCAGAGGGTCATGGCTCCCACTGCTGGTGCCTCTAGGGGCCGTATGCGTGCATGCGCCAGACAGATGTTACCTGGCGTAACTATGTTTTTTTCTAATTGTGGATCGGGCGTCCCTAACTATAACGTAATTACAGTGGAAGGGGCGTGCCAAACATACGACCACCGTAATTATAGTTAGTAAAGGTAGGCAGGGGGAGGCAGGGAAATTAGCCAGGAAGGGGTGGGGAAGTAGGTCACGATCAGATAGTTGTAACGTCCTGCCGTAGTTATGCCGGCAAAAGTTAGGGTAGCCTGTAACCGGTGTAACAGTGTGTAACTACGGCAGGACGGGGGAAGTGTCAGGGGGATTGCATTTTAGTTACGATGTGCGTTAGTACGCACAGCGCAACATCGTAGATCTGGATCAGGCCCTAGTTCACTATATATTTGTAGATATATTCACTACAAGTATTGTATAAATGTACTGACTCATCATAATTACAGAAAGTAAACTGTACATGAGACGAGTGTTTATTTCACTTCATGCTTTGTAAAAGCAGTTCACACTGACTTGTTTGTATGAGTCTAATATAAAAGTGGTGCGTTTGATGATTTGGAAATATATACAGAGTAGTAACCTTTAAACATTTTAATGATTCGCAAGTGCTGGATATAACCTGACCTTTCTCTTTTTCCAACACTCAGCTGATTGATTTACTTACTAGCAAATTCTAACAGTAACTAATCTATACTTACCTGCATGCATGGCCATTCATCTGCCAAATTACTGTAACAAGCTTCGCGAGATACAATTCAATTACACTGTATGCTCTGCCTGCATTTAAAAGCATACTTATGTTCAGACTCTAAACTGCTGATGACTGCAAACACCTGCTTGATATATTTCCTACTCCTAAATGTAATTTCAATCGCAGTTCATGCGCCATTTTTTCCATTATAAACAGGTGCCTTATCCTGGCAGCTTAATAAAAAAAAATAGAAAAAACACAAGAAGATGGTCAAAAGACCCAGCCCTACTGCAGGGTATCATTATAGTTTAGTGTTAAGTTATTATAGGACAATATAAACAATCTATCTATCTATCTATCTATCTATCTATCTATCTATCTATCTACTTACCTTGCAATAAGGCAGCCTTAAGTCACACGTGCGGATCAATGGTCCGTCTGACCACCGAAGGACTTAAGCCCCCAATTACTGTAAAATGGAAATGCCCTCCCCCGCCCACCTTACAGGCAGGCAGAGGGGATGCACCGCCCTATCTGGCAAGCGCATTGCTAGTCTGACAGCCGAATTCCGCTTCTTGCGTGCAGATTATATCTGGAGGTGGCCCATAAATCTTAGGTAGATGTATCTAACATAACGGAATACATATTGGTAGATGGGGTGAGGCGGGACAGGTGCGATTGGTGACTGATATCCTTCATAACTGTACATTACTTCACTTATACCAATTACTTACCTTCGAGGTCAATTTGGCTTGACTGTAATTGATGAAAAAACTGAAAATGGGAAACTTAAAACACCAATGGTATATTACAGCTTTAATGTAACTAAAGGGGGTGCAAGGGGTGCAGCAGCTACAGGGCCCGGTTGCTTTGTCTGCACTGTAAGCACGTTATCAGTTTCTGACAGCTTCAACCAGGTAGTGGTCCCACCTCCAATCCCATACTCCTGCTCATCATAAATTAGGCCCCACCTCCTTGCCTAAATACTGTCACATTCCACCTTTGTATAGCACAAGTGTGGGTCCTCGCTATGACCGGCCCTATTTTGATAGGGCCGTTTGCTCTGGCTAGGATATCGATTGCTTATGCCTTGAAGGCATAGCGATCAATCCCTGGAGCACCAAACACAGTGCTCCGAAAAGAAAAGTAAGCAACCCCACTCCCTAAACCTTATCTTAAGTCTCCCTGCAACCTAACCCTAAGTCCCTCCCACAGCCTTACCCTAAATCCCCCCTGTAGCCTAACCCTAAGTTTCCCCCCTGAAACACCTCGTATTCGAAATAGTGACAGCAGAAAAGCAACTTTAGGCTCTCCCTATTTCGCAATGACAGGATTCGCAGCGGGGACTCGCAACGGTATAGCTCTGTCATATTAAATAGATAGCACTTTACAGTTTTAAACAGTCAATCCATGGCCCTTTGAGCTTACGGTTAAAATTCCACACAGACACAACGGGCCTGATTCAATTCACAGTGTTGCATCTTGGATTTTCTCACATATCATAGAGGTGCGCTTTAAAATCCACACACTTTTCATACAGTAATAGACGGGAATAGGTGCACTTCACGCGGTCAAGTAAATTGGGCCCATAGAATAGGGTTCATTTTTAGTCAGCAGCCAAATAGCCTACTCCTTGTATTTGGAGAGGGAAACATGCAGAAACTCCAGATAAGGCCCTATCCACATAAGACCTAGCATGGTGGCTTGGCGAGTAGCCCTTGTGCCTCTCAGCACAGAGGTCATAAGTTTAATTCCCCGGAGTAGGTCTTATCTGTGGATTTTGTATGTTCTCCCTTTGTCTGCATGGGTGCCTCCGGGTGCTCCTGTTTCCTCTCACATGCCAAAAACATGCTGATAGGTTAATTGGCTGCAGATCAAATTAACCCAGTTCTGTGTGAGTATGTGTTAGTGACCTTAGTATGTAGCTCCAATAAGGGCAGGGACTAATGTGAATGTCTAATGTTCTCTGTAATAAAGTGCTGCAGACAATTTGTGGCGCTATATAAATAAGCGTTAATAATAATAATAATATCAGGAATTGAACTCATGACCTCAGAGATGTGAGGCAGAAGGCTAAAGACTTGAGCCACTGTGCTACCTCATTATATATAGAATTAATATAGATCAGAAACCTCTGTGTGCTAAACATAATAAATTCTTCTATTTATTGTTTTCTTTAAATGTTCAGGGTCATAAATCATTCAGTCGCATGAACCAAGTTAACACTCTACAAGAAAAGACGTCAAACTCTCAATACAAAGAAGCATAACGGTCTGTGCACAAAAATAAGTCACAATTAAGTTCTTTCTCCATAACATCTGTCAGGCTAATGATTATAAATCAATTTACTTTTCTTGTGTTGGCCTTGGTGCATTAAAAAAAAAAAAGTCAATATCCTCCAACCTATTCGATTGTTTTCTTTGATTTTCTTTTTCACACTTGCTTCATAAAATCTAATGTCTAGTCAGGCATTCTATACTGGTTTTTCTCCTATGTACTGAAAGCATCAAGACATGTGACATGTCTCTATACACCACTGGCCTTTCCTGAAATTTCATATATCTGAAACGGCTGTATGTCTGTCAAGTTACATTTCACAACCGTGACCCTGATTCAGAGTTTGAAAATAAGAGAGGAAAGTTACACCTGGGTAAACAATATTGATTTCAAGGGGATTCAAATTACTTTTATTCTATGCATGGAGAGTACTTTACTTTTACACCATGGTTGCCGACTCTACCAGAATATCCAGGAGACTCCCGAAATTTGGGCAGGTCTCCCGGTATCCTGGGAGAGCCAGCAAAGCTCCTGCAAGCCCCACAAGCCATCAATTACTACACTAATCCCTAGCGTTACTAGGGATGTGCGGGGCTTGATGATGTCATCAAGCCCCGTCCATCCCCTGAAACGCGGAGATTACAGGAGTGATTGACAGGTGCGGGTCTTAATAAAGCGATTTACATCAATCACATCATTAAGCCCCACCCCCTTGCGGAAATCCATGGCTTCCCTCTGGGTTCTCCCGGAGGGAAGCTCTAAAAAGTCTGCAACCCTGTTTTACACTGTTATTTAGAGTTGGGCTGGGAAACATCACTTTTTAACTATAATACTGTTTAGAACAGATTAAACGTCAATGGCAGAACACGCATACACAACATACATTTAAATAAAACACCAGACAACTGTATGGATTTAAAATAGGGGGCATAGATTTTTAATTGAATAGATTGAAAGACTATTAATTTAGGGAAGAAGGAATAGGTGACAGCTCTATACGGTGGGAGGTCAGCTAAGGGTATGCAACTGAGGTGATGGAGGGCAGGAATCCCCTGCCCTCGGCGCTCCAAAGAATATGGCCAACCAGAACACACCCGTGTCATCCGTGCACAACCCGGCGGGCACCGGGGAGGCAAACCGGGATGCTAGCCGGCAAGCATAGCATCCTTGCTTCGCATTAAAGGGTGTGCCTGTCCTAAACCATACCTCAGCAGTGGGCTTAGCGCCATAAATTGCTGACCCCCCCACCAATACTGCCACCACTATGCTCCAACTGAAAGAAAAAACACATGTTAAATAAATTCTAAGGGGAGAAGGGAGGGAGGGAATAAAATCCCGGCAAGAAGACTGAAGCAAGATGGCTGCCTCCTTATATACCCATATTAAGCCCAGCCCCTATGACTAACTATTGCCTACCCCTTACTAAAACATTAACCCTGTCATGTCTGATGTGTATGCCTGCCTGCCCGACGTTTATTTTCCCTCGTGCCTAATACAGGCACTCACTCCCTTAAAATTTGTTTCCCCTGAAATCAACATAGATTTGCCCAGGTGTAACTTTCCTCTCTTATTTTCAAACTCTGAATCAGGGCCTATGTCTCAATATTCAGACTAAAATCACTCTCCAGTGTATCTTCAGGTCCTTCTAACCTATTCCCTCTCTCTTTCTCTCTCTCTCTCTCTC
>WWET01000819.1:203079-218432 GCA_011038615.1 Limnodynastes dumerilii
CACACTA
This sequence comes from Limnodynastes dumerilii, assembly GCA_011038615.1. Classification (NCBI taxonomy): domain Eukaryota; kingdom Metazoa; phylum Chordata; class Amphibia; order Anura; family Limnodynastidae; genus Limnodynastes; species Limnodynastes dumerilii. The sequence goes on from WWET01000819.1 coordinate 203,087, forward strand.
TATTCACATACACACGCATACTATGTATCTATATAGAAATATCCAGATATATTTTTTAAATAAAGTTTCAACACATGTGTATATATATTTTTTTGATATAGTGCAGAAATACTAAAGCTATGTATGACTTTTATGTGTTGACTTTTTATGTATATGTAGATATATCTATATAGAAATATATTTGTGTGTGTATATATAGGGATATCGGTCACAATTTTATCTCCTTTGTCAGACTTCTGAAGGAAGGAAGGGAGAGGAAGGAGGAAAAGGAAGAAGAAAAAGTAAGAAAGGTGAGAAGTAGGAAAGAGGTAAGTGACCGTATCTGCCTCTGACAGCAAGACTGCACCTCCACAGTAGTACACCCACCCCGACATGCCATTAATCTGGGGAGGAGTCAGCACTGTGACCCAGCAAAAGGTAAGTGCTATTTCTTTACTTTTACCTCTTACTGTTTGATAATTATATAATTGGGGTGAGGTTTGTTGCTAGTTTAAAACTTTATAAAATGCAATGAATTTAAAAAAAACTATTGATAACATGCAGTTTTTCCTTTTTGTTTTCACTTTTTTTAATTTAATATATATATTATAGTGTGGACATGGGGGCCCTGTTCTAAATTTTGGTGTGGGGCCCACAGAATTCTAGTTACGCTCCTGGCCCTAACCATAACCATAACCTCACACTGCAGACTGGTCTAAATAGGTATCCTGCTGCACAGCAATTTTCTAATTGCCGACCATTTCGAACATGATACAGTCCCCAATCAGCCAGGACCTTTGGATTTTGAGTGTAACAGCTAAAACAGGTGGCAGTGTTCACCTCAGCAAAACCATCTTGAACCACAGGGTACATCAATTAAAAACATGTGTGGGGAGGTGATGTTTCCTAGCAGGCCTGCAAATGAAAAGTAAAGTATTAAAATAAAGCTGTTCAGAATTTGTGTGCAATAAACCAAAAAAGTATGCATGCAAAAAATATAGGGCCGTATTCAGAGATGCATTTTTTGTAAAGTACGCAAATATACGCACGCACGTAGCAAGCCAACACCCACCAACACCCATGACACTCCCCTCTCACGGCCGTGCACTCGTAGACTTATGCCTCTATAGAGCACCTCTAACTTTACGTGCGTACTCACGTGCGTATATGTATGGCGTTCGTGCGATTCTATGTAACCACGCCCTCAAACACTCATTTAAATGCCTCCCCCCACCCTCTTTCACGTAACTTTAAGGTACGCATTTCAATACCGCTCCTCCGTACGTAATATGTCCCCAACTACGATTCACATGTCCGTGCCTAAAGCACTTACATGCGTATATTCCGCGTAACTTCCGGTAATAAAGTTACTACGCATGCACAGTTAAAACGTACCTAAAAATACAAAACTTCACGTGAAAATGGATCTTTGAATAAGGCCCATAACATTTTATTTGCACCCTTACAGTGTAGCAAGGTTTGTTCAGAAGCAGATGCGCACCTGGTTCCCAGTTCCATGATAACCCCTCCACAGCCGTACAGACCGGCCACACAGCTGACAAGTGTCAATCATTCCACGTTTCCAGCCGCATGATACTATGCTATACTGTGTTAACTATACTGAATGGTTACACTGCTTTGCAGATTAACATTGTATTGAAGAGTTTATTATTTTTGCAGCATTTTTATTAGGTGTTTTTTTTTGCATTACATTTTTTTGGGAATTTGCTTTTGCTGTTTGGATACATAAAAAATAAATAAACTTTTTAATAGAATCATTACAGAAAGAACTCATTTTATTAATGTTAAGATAAATAGTACTGTTCAAGAAAAGAGACTAATTTCATAAACAAGATAAAAACTAAAATAACATTTTTATATTAAACATTACATATATTGCAAGTCAAACTCAATTATTATTATTAACAGGCTTTTAATATAATGATATCCGATTACTTATTTAATATTCACATCAATCGTTGCCCCATTGGAGTTACATTCTAAATTCCTCTCATGTGTATGAGATATGCATGATGGGTGGACATAGGTATTTAAACTGTACAGTAAGGGATAGAAGTTATGTTGCGGAACATCTGGCACACACATGCAGCTTGTGGATATCGGGTGACTATGGACCTGATTCACACTTATGAATAAATTAGGTTCTTAATTATATGCAACTAGTAGCAAGGCGACTCCCCTGACAAGCCCCCAGTTTTCAGCTTCTTTCTGACTTATGAATGCCATAGGGCTATCTTATCTTTATGGTCGTAATTGTGTGCGTAGGGTGGCTAATTAAGAACGTTTTTGCCTAACCGTGCCCAGATTTTCTCATTTAAATGCCTCCTTCACCCAATCTTCTTATCTTCCTTCTTAACTTTTCCCGGCATGCCCCTTCCTTCTTAAGTCACTATAAACCTAGAACAAATAGATTTGTAATGGTGATTTAGAGCCGTCCTGTTCTTAAGTCCTACGTAAATTGCATATTTTAAGTATCTAAAAAGTAGCATTTTCTTATCTGTGAATCGGGTTCTATATTTGTATTCTTTTTCCATAAATAAGGATATTGATGATCACTTTATATACGCATTCAGTGTTAGAGAAACAAAAGTAAGCACTTTAAATGTGATACCAAGCAATAAATTATTAGACTATCTGAGGTCATTTGAATAGAAGATTTAAGTTCCCATAAATTAAGTTGAATGATATAACAGAAAGAGATAGAATAATCAATAAAAAGTAATATATTGTCACTGATGCTTCTATAACAACATTTCCATAATCCACTAATCCTTTTGGGAAATCGGTTCTGAATATATAGAAATGTAGTACGGCGTGTACCTTTAGTTAATGAACATTTAGATACATCTACCTTTATTACTAAGAAAAAAACCCTGAGGATGCATAATCAGTACGGACTTTTAAAATATGATTTGTAATCACCGATGACATATTCATGGTTTAATGCAATTGCTCTATACCAATGTTTGAATGGGCAGCCGTCCCTGCCAGCATACAATACACTTCTCTGGCTCATAGCCGAATATACTACATCTGAGAATACATAATTCAAAATAAGGTTTCGGATAAAAGTCTTTCCCAGAAGTGCCGTTCTTAAGTGTTTTGGAAATTCTTACAAACTTACAACATTTGCATTATGAAAACATTTTTTTAAACATCTCTTGCTCCTCATATTAAAAGATGACTTGGGGAATTGCCTGGGATGTTAAGCACAGAAAAAAGTTCTTCTTTAATTGTATTGTTTAGCGTGGAATAAAATACATTGTTTTAATTTTACATGTGTAATACAGTTTTACAGGAAAATATAAAATTCCATTATATTTTTTTATACATATTGAACCGGAGCCAGAACAGGAATTGTGTCCGTTTTTTAGTTCTGGGGAGACCACTCCACTTACTGGAACAGGGTCTCATTGGCTGATCCCTATGTGGTTGTCGGTCCTAGAGGCCGTATTTGGAACATGATACAGCTGACAGCAGAATGGTGGCTGTTTCGTTGTTTGAAAAGCTAGCAAAATAGAAAATTGATACTGGGAACAGTAACCTATTTTCCCATTCCCAAAAAGCAATTATCTGCCGTGAAGGGACAAAAGAGAGGTCCGGCGCTCCAAACAAGCATTATATAACACTATGTGTCAGCACATACATAAAAAGGAGGTTTAGTTCACAATATAGCTATATTGGGTTAAGCTCACCTGCCCAGCGTCAAGGCACCTCCTGTAGGTGAGTCCCAATCCATCTGCTATATGTGTACTCAGGAGGTCTGTATTAAGACAATCCTACTATTTGAACAGTGTGCAAGCAGCCATTTTGTGGGGGGGGGGTCAAACTCCCAAAGTCACTAGCAACAGTAACAAAAAAAACACAGGCCGTGCTTCTAATTCAATATATGAAATGTGTGCAAGTGTATATATAAATGTAGTGGTGCAGCCAAGGACCAAAATGACCACTGTGCAACTACAAGGAACAAAAGAGAGGTCCGGCGCTCTAAACATGCATTATATAACACTATAGGTCAGCACATACATAAAAAGGAAGTTTAGTTCACAATATAGCTATATTGGGTTAAGCTCACCTGCTTAACCCAATATAGCTATATTGTGAACTAAACCTCCTTTTTATGTATGTTCAATATTCATATATTGAATTAGAAGCGTGGCCTGTGTTTTTTTGTTACTTAGCTAATTCTCTGCCGTGGCTGCGGTGGGTAGATTAGGGTAAGTATGGCAGCTGCACCGAGTATGGAGAGTTAGGGTTAGGCTGTGGGGCACAAATGGTTAGAGTTGGGCTGAGGGGCCAGAAGGGTTAGGGGAAGGTGTGAAGAAGGGGAAGGTTAGAGTTAGGCTGCAGGAAAGTGAGAGTTAGGGTTAGTAAATGGTTAAGGGTAGGGTTAAACATTTATTTAGGCTTATATCACTTTGCAATTCCACAATTTGCATCACCGCAACTTTCTTAAATGCAGATTGCCGGCAGTCTGCATTCAGCTGTAGTATGCTGATCCTTCAAAATGAAGACCATTGTACCAGCAAACCACACTCCCCCTACCTTATATCATGATCACTGCATCTTGTGTATTTATTTATGTTAAACTTTTGCCAATCACATGACCTCTTGTTTCCTTGCACTTCACCTGCATCCATTTAAAACCTCTCTCGCAGAGCCTTCAGTGTCAGAGCAACAGCTTCCTAGCATACTGTCTTTGTGCCCACTTCTTGAATCTTGTTCCACGTTGAATCCTGGTTCTTCTGATGTTTTCAAGAGACTCCTTTAGGTTCCCTGTTTGTCTGTTAAAGGTGACCTCCGTTGCTGGATTCCACTTCTCACTCATGATTCCAGATATCCAAGCTACTGCAATCTACTATGCTCACTCCTGCTTTTTCAGGACAAATCTCGATACTCTGTATCCAGAATTCTGTCCTGATTAAAAATCAGACAGTGGGGTGGGATGTCTCCCAGACCAGTAGCACTTCACCTCTGTGAGAAGGGAGAGGTATGCAAATAGTACAGTAAGGGATGGCTTCAGCCTTTAAATACTATCAAGACTCCCACAATGTCCCAATTTTATGTGGGGATAGTGTGGAAAACTTACGATAGGGGTCACCCAGTAGAAATCCTTATGAGCGCGGCGACTACAGCAGTAGAGGAGGTCTGGACAAAGTCCATTGTGTGACCAAAAGTGCCTATTTCAGATATTTTATGCCCTAATGTGTTATAGAGTTTTCTATATATAATAAAGTTTTTATATTCTTGATACATCTTTCTTATTATCGGTTAGCTTTATGGCAACATCCCTGTTCTTATGTACCTATAAAACTCTATATTAAACTGATTACTATACTCTCTTTGGGCCTGATCCAGACCTACGCCTGCCGTCGCTAGGGCGGCGGGCGTAAGCGTAAGATCGGCTGAAACATCGGCAGATGCTGCCCGGCGTAGCTACGGCAACGCCCGATCAACGATGTTCCGTAGGAACAGTGTAGGGATGCTGGAGGGGGCGTCTCCCTAGCGTCCCTACGTTAAGCTTAGTGAAGATGGGCGCAGGGAGGTAATATAATGAGGGAGGGAGGGCTTAGCGGTAGTACACTTGTGTGCGAGCGTATTACCCATTGCTTACGCCGGCTGAAGTTAGGGTAGCCTTCAGCCGGCGTAAGCAATGGGAAATACGCCCGCACAGGGGGAGTGTCGAGGAGAGTGGAGACAGATACGCTGTGCTTTAGTAAGCACAGCACATCGGCGTAGGTCTGGATCAGGCCCTTTGTCTCTTTAAACTTTTATTTGTTTAATAAGCTGGAGGTCAGATCCAGGAACCAATTCAATATTCCATGATAATGAGAATAGCTGTGAAGTGTGCATATTCCTGCTTATTACGGTTACTTAACATGGCATATTTTTCCTCGCACCTCTCTGAGTTGTAAGACAAAATATAGATTCATGTGATGTGCTGTTATTGAGGCACATCACACAAAATAGAAACGTTTCTGAGTCTTAACCCTTTATTTTACCAGTATTTATAATGTTCAAATGGAGCTTGTTTTTAATGGGTCAGAAAAAAGTTGTCCACTTTAGTGTGGTTCAATAAAATTTATGGATCAAGACCTGATTCTGCTTCAAGCGCTGAAGCAGCAGAGATCTAAATCCGTATCCCCATTCCTGTATAGATAACGGAAGGCCCACTCTCCTCACACATTAAGGCTTACGATACCAGGACATTACCTTAATATATCCATGCCATTCCTATGTATAATGGAGGTGACTCAGAAATCTGGATAGGGCATAAGGGTAAACAGTAAACACTGCCCCATTGATCGAAAAATTGCAGCATACATTAAATGCATGGTGAAATGCTGGTATATTCTGCCCACAAAGAACAGAAAATGCCCCTTTTACAAAGAGAATTTTTGTCACGACCTCTGCTTGCACCTTATGTCTTTTGTTTACTTTATTGATCATATGACTTTTTTTTCAATTCTCCTGAAACTTTATGACTTTCACACTCATCTGCTAATCCCTTTATCCCACACTGCTGGATAGACCTCATGTCTCAGATTTAAACCCCTTGATCGCTGCGCTTCCTTGTCAGAACAAGAGGTTTCCTTCGCCTGCTGATTTGTGTCCTTAAGCTCACTTGTCTTTTCTTGCTTTCTAGTTCCTGGTTGTGAATCTTGTCCTTGGTTCCAGTCTCAGCTATATTCATGGGTCTGGTTCCTGATATTCTTGCGTCTGTGGTTGATACTCTGCTCATGTCTCCCGGTTCCAGCTATCCTCATTTCTAAGCTACTACACTGCCATACCTCCAGTTCTAGTCATCCTTCTAGCTATCCAAGTCTTGGTAGCTGCACCTTTGCTACCTGCTTGCACTACTTTTGTTCACCTCGGAACCCGTTCACCGCCTCACATGTACGCTTCTACAGAGGACAATGACCTGCCAACTGCCTGCAGCCAAGTCCATCCCCACCATCAGGGGCTCTGGTGAATACCTGGCTTGTGGTTAGACTCTGCACCTCTGACTGGCACGGTCTGTTTTTCAACTGGAGCTGAGAATGGTTAATGGCAATTTTATTACAAATATATTTAAACATATATTTAACAAAACGTAACTTAAAACGCTTTGGCTCATATTACATTAAATATTTATTGTAAGTGTAAGGTCATGAACTTGCTATAAAAATAAATAATAATAATATAAAAAAAATCTTCAGTTGTGCACACATGACCTATTAATCTCCAAAGCTTTATGTCAGTCACCAGGACGATTGTGTGTGCTTAGCTTCATACTTAAACTCTCTATTATAAGAAGCTACATTTAGAAATAAAAAATATGCAATTAAAATTAATTAAATGTAATTAAATCATCAAAAAATTATTTTACTCATTAATACAATGCATGTCACAACTTTAAAACATGTATAACAGCCAGAGTCATAAACTGCAGCTATAGAATTGAATTCAGGATTAAATTAGACACACAAGTAAGTGTAGAATCTACATGTGTATTTTTACGATCACGGAAACCATGGCTGACTGATTCACATACACGGACGTCAGACTTAGAACTGATGCACGCATCGGCTTGGAATGAGTCCTGCATGTGTGGCTAGAGGGGCAAGACTCTTAATGCAAATGAGCTGCACACGGGCTACCAATGTACAGTGTAGGCGTTCTACTAGAGTTAGGAGTGATTCACAATTAGGAGAACCTTGTGTAAACTAACATACACATGGGAAAAGTTACGGTAACCCTCGACCACTCGTAACTTCAGGAACCGTGTTTGCTGTGGGGCCATGCGTCTTCTCTTACTTAGTTCAGGCCACACCTACTGCATGTTTATAATCAATGGATGTGGGTTTTTAAATGAAACAAATAAAGGCTCGGTTTTGGTTAGTTTGTGAAGGTTTTTTTTTTTTTTTATTAAAAATTTTGTGAACAAACACTATTATATTTACTTATATTTAACTATGTTGGTTGTTTGTGTTGATTTTATTTTTTAAATACTTATTTTGAATTGTTTTATGGAAGTATCTATATTTAATGGACCATTGTATTTCTAACTTCATGCAGTATGCGTTTATGTGTATTGTCAAGTATTTTAAGTTGTATTTATAATAGTTTATTTTGTTTACATATGTTAATGAGAGAACATGCTGTTTAAAAAATAAAAAAATTCTTTAATTTTCCAAAGCCTAATCAGTGCATTTAGTTACATGTCTTTGAATCATAAGCAATTTTAAGCACCTAAACGCAAAACCGATAAGCAGCTAATAAAGTCTGCATGTGCCTAATTATACACAGGAAAGACTTACGTCCTTACTTTGCACTCCCGACACAGGGGGAGTAGTTAACCTGGTTCTTTATTTTCCCTGATTCGGTATTGCGGATTTTTTGCATGCGTATATTTAGGTCTCCGGTCAGCGCCTATAAACACATTTGTTTTTGTGAGTCAAGGAACTTTGCATATGTGTTTTGAGGCAGCAGACCTTTTAGCGCTTTTAGTGGTTATATATTATTATTTATGTATATTTAGGTAAGTCTGCAATTTTACTCTTAAGTGGGAATCAGGTCCAAAATTAGTGCTACATTTTACAGAGGGCTTGCAATCAAATGAGGTGTAGGCTTCCAGACTGAGACTGACAGATGTTTTATCAGGTGTGGGTCTGCAGTTAGAATGGCCCTGTTTATATATAGTGTATCCAGCACTATAGTGGTGAGCTTCTTCATGCTTACTCATGAAGCCATGCCCCTTTGCTAGCACCCTCAAATCCATGCCCCTTTTTCCAATTTCCCCTTTTTTAAATTTTAATATTCATTGTGGGTGGTTTCTGGGCTACCATAACTCCCCATGGGGGCGCCACTATTAGTCTCACCTTGCGCTTAAGCAAATTAGGATTGCATGGCAACCCAATAGTGGACCACAGCCAGATGTCCACTAGCTTTCTAATATTATATCTGGATCCATTTTTTTGTTCACTGGCATCAAAAATCCATTTAAAAAGACTAGTAGAACTCTCTACATCTATCAACACATCACATACAAGAGTTATCTGTGGTCAATAAATCCACTAAAATTCATGATAACAATCCAGGAAATATAATGATTTTGGTGCTAATTTCCCACCAGTAGAATATTAGTATGGAGAAAGTTTAGTGTTGAGCAAATGAGTTGATGAGTTTTAACCATAAACAAATGATCAACTTTTTTAATGGAGCGCTGTTGAATGACAGTAATTACAGAGATTGTTTTAGAAATTAAAAATTGTGTACCCTATATTAATTTGCCAATTATGTCATAACAAATTGCATTGCTGCTTCCACTGGCAGTCAGTAATTCTTTTTGTTCACTTAAATGTGCATATCATTTCATCATGCTCTACAACATGTTTACCTTAATCAAATGGTAATGCAAAATCCAAGATCTATTAATCTATGCCGTGCATAAATACAATCTCAAGCCATTGACTTGGGTAAACTTTTCTCTAGAGAGATTGAAATATGAAAGATTCTTACAAGAACCAACCAGAACTAATTCGTTTTTGATTAACCCTCAAGAGGGACAGATAATCAAGATGATACAGCTGACAGAGTGAGTTATGTCAAAGTATTTAAAGATAAAATAGATAGAGAAGATCAAGGTGTGTTTAAAAGGTAAAGATACTGAAAAGTACTTGAAAGTGTATAAAAAAAAAACTATCAGTATCTTAAGACCAGATGCTGAGATCTGATTAATTTGAGATTGGATCCTCGGGCAATGGGTGCATAAAGATTTGCAATCGCAGGACTAAAATAGCCACAATCGCATAACTAACCACTTCCCTTATAAGACTTTTGATAGCCAGGGTCTACTTTAAATTTACAACTCCTGTAAAAGGAAAAGGGTTAGCTCTCAATTTAAAAATGACTCCCAATATAGTCTCAGTCTCAGTGTTTAAAGTAAGGACCACAACAGCAGAAAAACCTTAAAAGCGGTTGGTGGCTTATAATATATTTGCAAATGTGTTTAACTAATATATATGCATTTATTTTACAGATAGAGGGGCTGATTATTACAAGCCGCCGCACTAATTGTGACGACATGTAAATACTTATCTTGTCTGCAACTGGCACCCGCTCTTTTTGTTCCATTGGGCCTGATCCAGTGATGTTACGCTGTAGCGCTCAGCGTAACATCGCTGCTCTGGCCCGACACTCCCCCTGTGCGGGCGTATGGCTCCTTCCTTACGCCGGCTGAAGGCTACCCTAGCTTCGCCCGGCGTAAGGAAGGGGCCATACGCTCACACAGGAGAGTATGGCCTCTTAGCACGCCCCCCAACCCTCATTCACTTACCTCCCCCCGCCCACCAGCAGTAACGTGAGCGTAGGGACGCTGGAGGACGTCCCCTCCAGCGTCCCTACGGCGCTACTATGGACCGGGCATAGTGACGCCGGGCAACATCTGCCCAGCAAATGCGCATTACAGCTACGGCCGCCATACTAGCGACGGCGGCCATAGCTCTGGATCAGGCCCATTGTCACTAAAGCAATCATTACCTGCAGGCTATTGCACCACACATGGTCTGCACATGTCTGTCACTAACAACTATGCTAATAGTGGGTGCACCTTTCCTCCTCTATCTTTTATGTCTTCCTGGCTGCTGTGTTACGGGCAGGTCTCTCAGCCATAGGCGGTGATCTGCCAGCCAATCCCCTTATGATTCTGCCAGTGGTATTCATTCACTGCTGGTTATAGCATTAGTACTCCTGCTCTTGTTGCTAGTGATTTCTGAGTGCCATATTTCATGCCATTCCCTTGCCTTGCCTCCCCATTTATTCTGCCTCTTTGATCCTTGCCTCTGTTCCAGCTTTGCTTCTAGTTTCTCCTTGTGTATCTCTCCCACTTCCAGTGTGATTAAGCACTGAGTCTGAGGGTAAGTGTTTAGTGTTGTTTGTATCCTCCATGCAATCTCCATCTTGTCTACCCACTGTTGTTCCACCTTACTGGTTTCATCCTTTGCCTATCCTGTTTATAGGGTTGATCACTCTCACCCTTATCCTATCTCTGGGTGTTGATGCATTAGTGTTAGACGACATCAGGGACAGTGACCTGCTAGGGATCTTCAGCCAAGCCTATCCCCACCATTAGGGGCTTTAGTGAAGACGAGACTCCTAGTTAGACTCCGTGCCTTGGCCCGCTGCAACCGTAACACTTATCCAGAGCTGAGCTTTCATCGGATGGACCACTGATCCGCAAGTGTGACTTAAGGCTGTCTTATGGCAGCGCAAGTCACACTTGTCTCGAACGAGAGAGGGGAACGACAGTGGAAGTGTGTGGGAGTCTGGATCTGGTCCATAAAGCGCATCTGCATTCCACATAAAATTCTGGATCAGTTAGTTACTGTTTAATAGCATTGCTTGGGCACTTTTTTTTTATTTTATTTTTTACTTTGTTTGAATGTATGCAGTTGATTACCTTCCTTGCGCCTTTTTATATCAACCTACAAAATTGATTTGAGCAACTACAATTTTTGTGCAACTGTTTTTGGAAGCAGTCTGGGAGCAGTTTAAGAACACATTAAATATGAACCGATATAGAGACTCTGTTAAAGGTTAGGACCAACCACCTCAGCAGAAAAGCCTTGAAAGTGGCAAGTGGCTTATCATATATTGGCCAATGTGTGTACCTAATATTCCTACATAATATTTGACAGATAAAAGATTAGATACTGGTTAATAGCAGTGTGCTGAGGCACTTTATATGTACAGACACTAGCTTTTTACTGCATTGGATTGCACTTAAGGTCACTGTTTAACCTTCACAAGGTCACTGCCACTTTCAAGAATATCTAACCAAGAAATTCCCCCCCCCCCCCTCCCCACACCTTCACTTCTAATGACAGCATCTTTAATTATTTCAAACCCAGTATAGAAACCGATTCTATACAAATGGATTTACTTGATACAGCTCCATTCAATCTGTAACCAGAAAGTACAAAGAGCAGCTTTGTCAGCTTTATTTCTGCAATAGGTATGTTTCATTTTATCTTTAATTTATACTTGCCACAGAGCTTTTAGATGAAGGGCATACCGTAATTCTATGCAGCTTACTTTAAACTGAGACTATTTGAGTCAAACAGCAACTGTAGATGAGGAGGTTAGCTTTGTCAGCTATCTCCATGAAAGGGATGTTTAATTTTCTTGCTTATTTTACAGTTGCTGAAATGGAATATACACAAAAGTAACAAGGACATTTATTTTTTATTTTTAGAGATGTAATATAGCAAACCTTGACTGAAACAACAGAAACTTGATAAAAGTTCTGTTACTGCTGGAATTATTATCTAAAGAAAGATAATAATGCTACTTCAGACTTTTACAGAGATTTAAGCCTGAAACAACATAAAAAATACATTGCAGATGGGTTTTGTATGACCCCCTGCAATGATAAAAGTGACTGTTTGCAAAGCCCTCAGTCTATGCCCTGCATTATGCTGTATTGGTTAATGTATCTTAGCATTGTGTTGTTGGTATGCCAACCTTGATCAAAGTTATAAGTTGCAAAGTGTTGTGTACTGTGTAAATGTAGTTGCATTTTTTTAAATGAAAAGAGTATTATTCATTAAAAATTCTCTCTCTCTCTCTCTCTCCTTGCTCAACCTTACTGAAATGCAGGTTCATTTCCTTCTAAGAAAAGCAAGTTATAGACAACATGGAAACATAGAAAGTGATGGCAGATAAGAGCCACATGGCCCATCCAGTCTGCCCAGTTGTTTTTTTAAAACTATTTTGACCCTAGATCCTACTTTACCCTCGACTTAGCTTGAGATTTATATATTTGAGATCTTTATATTTATCACAAACATCTTTCATTGTTCATACCCTCGTATTCTATTACACCTCTTGCTTAAAAAGATGCAACCCTCCTCTAGCCGGTCACACCCCTTGATATATTTAAATGCTGCTGTCAAATCCCCCCTCTCCCTTCTCTGCTCCAAGCTATACATGTTTACTTCCACTTGTCTTTCTTTGTATGTTGTGTGACACAGGACATGGACCATTTTAGTTTCTCATCTTTGCACAATCTCTAAGGAACAACTGAGTACTGCCTAAGGGCAAAGTAGCATAAACGACCAGTTGGGCCACAATACACAGCAGACAGGGTTAGGTAGAATCTATCAGATTAATTCAATGGGGGGTTATTTTATTGGACAAACAATAGATGGGGGTGGGGTTGGGGTCATGTGATGTAGAATTCATATGGTGTTGTGTGCCTGGTGCTCCTCCTCTTTGTGAAAATTCGTTGCCCTCCCTCCCTCCCTGAGCAGATTGTATTTAACATGTATTTTCTTTTCACAGCCGGGGCATAGGTTGGGCGGTAGAGGTATTGTGTCACCATGTTGTTATCTCGTTGGCGCAGTTTTTATAAAAAGAATGGGGGTTAAATATCTGATTTCAGAGGCGCACCCTTCGGGTTTTAATCATTGGCCGCCTGTCCCGCGACGGGGCCTCGTTTGCCTCCTCCGGTAGAGGTGTGCACATGAAGTGGTGGAGCCGGGGGCATTGGTGGGTGGTGGGGGCGCCTTTTTGATAGACGAGTTACTGTTGTCTTGCAAGTTCCTGAGGTGACACTTACCTGCTACTTGCCACCTTGCTCAACCCTAAATTTTATAGTCTTCATAAAAATTCCAATTAATAAATATTAATAGTTAAATAAACTTATGTCCCATTTTTTAAGCCAAAATAAAGTTGTCGGTGTCTTTATTTCAATTAGTTTGTATGCTGTGTAAGGGGGTGTCAACTGTAGATCGTTTAAGTTCTTATTTTAAGAAGATTCTTAAGTGTGAATCAGGTCCTTATTTTCAGTCTCTGAATCAGGTCCATTATCATCTATAAGACATTGTCTATTTACTATAATGACTGCGACTGCTGCATTAATATATGGTTAATAATGCTGTAGAGTTAAAAGCATATAATGGAAAAAGTGGCTGACTCCAGTGGCAAAGTTTATGCTGACACATATGAGTAGTTCACATATAGCACACTGCTCTTCATATGGTTGCTATTGTACTGATTTGGGCTGAGTGCCCACTACCCCAGCAAGAAGTCAACTTTTTATAGGAAAGTAGATACATGCAGATAAAATGTTACATGAAATGAAATCGCATACAATGTTGGCATAAACTTGGAAAGTCAATTAACATAAGAATTTCATACAATCTCACTTGCGAATCCAATAGCAGAGTGGCAATTACTTTCTGAACTACATTATACTATCCAAAAATAACAGTTTAATTTAAGGGGTGGAAAAAAACATGAGACAATAAACAATATGTTTCCTAAAATGTGTGTATTGCATTTTCAAATTAACTCTAGTGCTTAACGTTTGATTTCTTCAAGAAAACAAAAAAAAATGAGTTATGTGTCCAAAGTAAAGACAGATGAAAGGGAAAATTATCGCTAGTAAAAATTAAAATAAAAAAAAGAAAGGATTTTGGAATGGAGGTCAACTAAATTTTTCTTTTGCTCATGACAGGAAATCCAAAGAACAAAACAAATTACATACAACCGCTAGTATGAGTATCCTAGCAAAAAAGCCACATTGAACAAATATATCCCTTGGGCAGCAACAGTAAACAAAAGAGGGAACAATCTTATACTGGAAAAACTGTATCTAATCTGCTTACATGAAAAGGAAAATTACTAAAAACTATTGAAAAAAAGATCTGTGTTACCTTATACTAATCAATATGACAAAAAAATATTTGCAAATAGTACTCCACTTCAGAATCAAATAAGCAGACACAAACAATCGGCCACTATTTATCTAAAACATATTCTGAGGGTCTTTTAATACCTCCCAGTATTGCCCATCATGTGTCTCAATCCTCCCAATATCCACATCATGGGCCGTATTCAGACCTCCGGCCGCATTGCATATGCGGCCAGAGTTTACTGATATGAAGTACTGCGCATGCGCAGTAATTTCGTTACGCTATCTACGTTACTTTTTGCAATGTAGATTGCGTATACACGGTCTTAAAGGCCGCGTATACGCAATCTACGTTCCAAAAAGAAACGTAGATGACGTTAAAAAATTAACGCGCATGTGCAGTAGCACAAATCAGAAAACTTCGGGCGCATATGCAATGCACCTGGAGCTCTGAATATGGCCCTATGTTATTAGAACGAATATCTTTAAAAAAAAACCCAGTATAGCGTTTTTGATTTGTAATTGTCGTTAGGCCAAATACTCCCTAATTGCGCTTATCACTTACAATATCTAAGTACTTAGTCACAGTAAATGAATAAATAAATAAATAAATCAGTAGCAAGTGGTAATACAGTCGTTTTAAAAGTTATTTACCATAAAGTTAGATCA
>WWET01000819.1:232603-246155 GCA_011038615.1 Limnodynastes dumerilii
AGACAGACATATAGACAGATAATAAAACTTACCTTCACCAGAAGAAGCTGATCAGGCCTCCATTGAGAAGCAGGGAGCCCTCGGCAGTAAGAAAATGGAAGTGAAAGTGATTGGCTCCCTGCTCTCCTGCTTTCTTCCGATTGGCTGCTTTGCTGTGCTCTGATTGGCTGTCTGTATGTAAGACAGCCTGTCAGGAAACCAGTGAAAGAGGATGGATGTCAGTGAGTGACATCCTCCTCTTAAGCAGACTATCGCAGCTGCCGGCATTAGACGGCGGCTGTGATACTCTGTGCTTAAGAGGAGGATGCCAATCACTGACATCCATCCTCTTTCACAGCAGTTTGTGGGGGCCCTTTGTGTGTGGGGGCCCCAGGACGACCGCCCCTATTGCCCCATGGTTAATCCGGCCCTGAGGCAAAGCATATATTGAAGGGCATTTTTAGTACCATAAGTGGCAGCATGCCAAGTGTTAATGACATGCCACTCCATAGATAATGTGCCCCGATAACTAGTTACTAAAAATGGGCTGTATCCAGACTTAAGAAGGAGCTTGATCCAGAGCTAGGATGTAGTGCTGAGCGTACTAACGCTCAGCGTTACATTGTGGACTCCCCCTGACACTCCCCCTGCCCCCAGCGTACTTACCCTCGCTTACTCCAGCTGAAGACTACCATAACTTCAGCCGGCGTAAGCGAAGGTAACTACTCTGGGACGGCGGCATTGTTACAATAATGCCGCCCTCCCAGCCTCATTACTTTCCCTCCCCCCGCCTCCCTACACTAACTACAGCGTAGTTACGCTGGGGGACGCCCCCTCCAGCATTACTACGCTGCTGCTACGGATGCCCGATCAACGTTCGGGCTTTGCCGTAGCTACGCCGGGCAATATCTGCCCGGCACATGGGCAGATCGTCTTTTTAGACTATCTTACACTGCTGCCCGGCGTATTAACGCCGGGCAGCATAGTTCAGGATCGGGGCCTAAGAGAGGAAAGTTACTCTTGGACTAAACCATGTTGATTCCAGGGGAGTCATATTTCTATTAACTATTTATAGGGGAGAAAAAGGTGGGAAGTGATGAGGAAAAGGTAAAGGGATGAAGACAGGAGGGAGGAGGACCCTGCTTATAAGAGCTATCATGCTAAGTGAGAGAGGGTGAACAAACAGGAGACACAGTGAAGAAGATGGAGAGGGCAGGTAAGCTTAGGTGGAGGAAGGGTGAACCCTTTTATGTATTTGAGATAATGGATACGATCCAGACTTTAGAATTACTAGTGTTCTCACTCTTTATAAGTAGAAAGTGCTCACATTCCGCCAGTGTGCATGTGCACATAGCAATTTTGCAATCTAGCTCCTCGGGATCCAGACTTCTGTACTAAAAGTCTTTTCAATGGCAGGGCAGGGAGGGATGGGTAGCATATGGTGCCTATGCTCGCTGGAAGGGGGAAAGCTATTTTAATTTTACAGTAAGGTCGTGTTTAGGTCCTTACCCCTATCTAGACTTCTGTACCATCCTCACATACAATGGAGAAGACTCAGAAGTCTGGATAGGGTGTAAAGGCTTAAACACACCTTGGGCTGGATCCAGACTTAAGTAAGTGCTTGAAATGAGTTACTCCATGGTGATTGCAGGGGAGTCATATTTCATCTGTTGCAAACAGTATTAGAGTTGAGAGGTGATGTTTCCTACCCCAAGTCTAAATAACAGTGTTATAGTAAAGCTGGTCAGTATCTGTGTGCAGTAAGCAATTCAATTCTTCCTCCTCAGTGTTCCCGCTAATAATGACCGCTCTGTCGCTAGAGGGCCCCCTTATATAGAAGAAATGATGTCAGAAACACTATAGCACACACTAAATCCCCCTAATGTAGATGACGAGGAAGAAGGGGTGCATTGTGGAACGGGCCAGAATAGGCCGAAGACCAGCTGCCAGCACCGGAAGAACCTCTTCTAGCAAGGTGACAAGCATCTACAAGCAACACTGAAAGAAGATCTTCAAAAGAAGCAGAAATTCCAAGCAAATCATCCCAAGATAGATGACTGCTAAACGGTGAGTCATTGCGATTTATTATTTTATTACACATTTATACACTAAAATACACTTTAGGGTACTTTTTGTCACGGAGGACACCATTATAATCGCTATACACACTAAGGGACATTTTTTACACATTTTATTCAGGTATTTACATGTAGTGTTAGGTTAGGTAATATTGCTATGTTTATTTGGGAACATTTTTTAATTTTTTACGGACACATAACACATTTGCTTAGAGACTTCTATCACTTATGAGGCTGCTGCTTACACTACTATAAGGATTAGCATGACCACAAACACATGGCCATGCTTTCCCTTATAGTAGTATATGCGTCGGCAGGATAAGTGATAGAAAAATGCATCTAGTGTTTTATGAAAAACACGTCACATGTCTAGGAAAGCACCTCACACAGGAGGCTATCTTTTTTTAAGCCCTCACAGATCGCACTAGAAGCGATTTAGTGAAATCACTTTTAGTGAATGAACCGTGTTTTATAGCTTACAAAAGTCGGGACTAGGAGGGTAGAGCAATGCCGGTCGATTTGGTGTTGAAAAAAGCCCAAAGTCACGGGACTTTGGCTTTAGTAAATATGACGATGGTGAAAAAACAGCTAAAGTCCCGGGACTTTGGGCGATTTTGCCAAAATCGACCTTAGTAAATGAGGCCCTAAGACTACCTTCCCTGAAGCCTGAAGCAACTTTACCCTAAGACTAAAAGAAAAGAATATATTATATACTGATTGTATATTTTTAAGGATCCCAGCGAACCATTGACACTAGGTGATCAGTTGATTATTGCATATTCTTCATCATTTTCATCTTGACCTTGCAGCTGAAATTCAAGTACACCATCTTTGGTTTTTGCTGGACTACAATATTGGTGAAGTATTAGCGTCTCTTAAGAGTTTTATGCTTTAGTCTATTACTATGTACACTATATTTGTGATTTACCGTCCTACATTGGCTGCCACTTGCTTTAGTCCTACATCGACTTTTAATACAATTGGAGCACAGTGGTTTATATATAGATAATCAGAGCACCTATACTATTATCGGTGGTGGTTCCCTGCAAACTATGACCCTTTCATCTGAGGTGCAATAAGACTTATGTAAATTTGGTCATTAAGTAGTTTTGTGTTATTTACATGTTTTTATGGTGATATTTTTATTTGATTGATTTTTATTTATAGATTTTTTTTCTTATTAATGTTTAATAAATAAATAGATTTCTGTTTTTTCAACCACCTTTTATCGCTCATCATTAGATTTCTTACCTTAAGACTCCCTTCTTCACAGTCTGATGCCAAAACTTCCTTACCTCGTAACCTAACCCAAAGACTCCCTTCCCCGCAGCCTAGCCCTAAGACTCCCCTTCCCGTAGCCTAAACAAAAGACTCCCACTTGTAGACTAACCTCCTGTCCGGAGCGGCGGCTGTGCAGTGTGTTCCATTGGGTGCGCTGGGATCCTGCGCCGGATTTTTTAAAAGCCAATGAATGGGTAAGTTGGTGAAAAATACATTCAGCATACTTACCCATTCATTATTAAAACCTTCTAATTAGACAGATCTTCCAAACACAGACAGTCTAAAATGAGCTGTCGGCTGTCTGTATTTCAGAAATATGATTTTCATTCCGGAGAAGAGAACCCATTTATATCTTCTGACGGAACAGTCCTGCAAATTTAGACTGTGAAAACAGAACTAGAGTTGACATGGGAATTTTCCTAGTGCAACTCTAATTACAGATTAAACATAAAAGCTATGCAGTTTGTGAGTTCTATGTGCAAATTATACAATGAATAATAAATAATAAAAATGAATTTGTACTACTCACATTGCAATATTTTTGGCACCTGTTTTGCACTTTCTCTCAAATTATGCATCAGCATCTATGCTTGTTTGTTTGTTTTAATGATAAAAAGGATAAAAGGAAACTATCTTTATTAGCAAAGAATAGAAAGTGGAACAATCCTTTGCTATAGTGTATGTTTTTTTTTTAATCTAATACATCATTCTTTTGTCATTTTGATTCCAGAATAATAATTTTCTAATTACAAAATAATGAATCATTAAGACTTCTGCCGTATATTTAAATAAAAATGTATTTGAATGGAAAAGTGTCTCAGCACCAATGAAATGCATTATAATTTATTACATAATGCAAGTTCAACCTAGTCAACAAACAATGATGTGAGGCGTTTTTGGCATCCAGAGAAGAATCCATACTTGATCTCACTTTTAAAAAGAGAATAATTCATAAGGGAGACATAAATCAATTTTTTTAGGCTGTAACAAAAGAAAAAAACCATCTAACAGATAACTTAAATATAAATCTTGCTGGGAAAGAGCGCCATAGAAAATCTTTATATATACAGTAAGACTGTGTGCTACATTCACATAAAAGCAGAAGGAGATGGCGGCATTGTGATATAGAGCTTATTATATCTCTAAAACTTTAATCTTATTTTTATTATTTAAATTGTATGAGTTTCTTCTGCACAAATAATTGTTTATTTATTTTAATAATACATATCTTAAAATGAGTGAAAGCTGCTAAATTTATTGTTTTACGAAAATAAATTGATACTGAATGTAGTTATGTATTGCCTTCCTAATAATAATAATAATAATAATAATAATAATAATAATAATAATAATAGGTGTGGGACCCCCATCGAGAACAGGCCATTCTCTCCCAGCCAGTTCTGAACTGACTCAGAAGTCAAGGCAAAGCAATCGTTCCCTGGAGCACCGAACAAGGTGTTTCAAATGATAAGTATCAAATCTAACCCCAACCCTTTCCCTAATCCTTACCCTAACCCTCCCCTTCTATTACCTTAACCCTAACCCTCCCTTTCCAGCCTGATCCTAACCCTACCCTTCCATGGCCCTAACCCTAACCCTCCCTTACCCAGAACTCACCTCTCCGGTGGTGTCTGTGGCTGGCGCGGCGGGTACGGTGGCGGCGCTTATGAATGGGTGAGTATTCCAATTAGTATACTCACCCATTCAGAAAAAAATAAATAAAATGGCTGCCTATTTGAAATAGAAACAGCTGAAAAAGAACTTTGAAAGGTCATAATCATACCGAGCACTCCCACCGAATTGTAATAATGGGCCGTATTCAGAGATCCGTTTTTTTAATGTACACAATTATACGCACGGGCGGAGCAAGGAAACACCCACCAACAACCCCGACACTCCCCTCTCACGGACGTGCTGTCGGAGACTTACGAATCCCTAAACCACTCTGTTCTTTCCATGTGTTCTAACTTGCGTATTTGTGCTCCATCCGTGTGATTCTTGATAACCGCGCCTCCATGCGTTCATTTAAACCTCTCCCCACCCACTTTTATGTAAATTTTCCCATGCATCGGATTTCCGTGCGTATGTCCCCAAGTGCAATTCACATGTACGTCCGTTAGGCACTTACACGCATTTAGTCAATGTAAATAGCGTAACTAAAGTTACTACGCATGCACAGTTGATCCAATTCTTAAAATACGCATGGAACTACCCTCGAAAACAGATCTCTGAATACGGCCCAATGCCTTTAATCCAAAATTCTGCCCGGGCATCCATGAGCAGATCCTACAATTTCACTTGGGGGTGCATCATAAGTCTACAGAGGACAGGAGGTGCTCAGTCTGGTCACTGTATAATTTAAATGTTCTTCCTCTCCCAGCTTTATACACAAACACAAAACATGCCATCCCACCTGCCATCAGATCAGACACTAAATGACACAAAATATATTCTGCTACATCTGTTTTATGTTGGAGAGCCTACGGGAAAAAGGATTCTTTCTTCCATATTTAGTGGGAATGCCCAAATATTTGACAATTTTGGAGAGGAGAGTGGCAGTGCTGATTACAAGGATAATAGGTACCTGAGTCCCCATAGGCATATCTATAATGGGTGCAGGGTGTGCAGTGCACATGGGCCCCTCAGAACAGGGGGCCCTGTGGCATTCATCCTGCACCCAGGGTTGGCAGGGGAAGGGGGGCCATTCGGCATCTATTTTTTTCCCTCTAAGATCTTCCGGGGGGAAGAAATAGATGCTGAATGAGCCCCCCTTCCATGCGACTGTCCCGATTCATGGCCCCATTCCTTTTGAGGTCTGCAAATCGGGAAAGTTCCTGTCTCAGGGTAAGGGGGGGCCCATGTACAAATTCTGCACAACTTCTTAAAACGCCCCTTCGAGTCCCCCTAAAATTATGTACTTGTCTTTTATGCAAACCAGTGGAATCTCTAGATAAACACTCAGACAGATTAATCCTACATATCGGAGGAGCAACCAAACTTTTCAATGCTAAATTCCGGGAAAAAAATTGAACCTCCCAACATGTCAGCTCAATAGAATAGGATAACTGTGCTTTACTGGATATCTACCCAGTCTTCTTAATAACAAACTCTACAAGTTTCATAGTATATAGAGCCCTTGCTTCACTTACACTGGCTCACCCGTGCCAGGTTAGAACTATTTGGACCTGTTCAAATAGATACAAATGAGAATATACTTTTTTTTTTGTTCTATATTTTGTAAAATATATAAAATAAAAAAAAACACTTGTATAAATAAAGAGGAAAAAGTGTGAACAAGACTTGCTGCAGGGTGAGGAATATAGAAGCTGCTATTAACCAATATATTCCTAGTACTTTTTAACAAACTTATGGCCAGATTTACCAAGCTGCGGGTTTGGAAAAGTGGAGATGTTGCCCATAGGAACCAATCAGCTTTTAGCTAACATTCTCTATTATGTAAAAAGAAAGTGAGAGCTAGAATCTAATTGGTTGCTAAAGGCAACGGACCTGATTCAGAGATCCGCTGCCGATGGGATCTCAAATATACGCATATAAGTGTCAGGTCGGAGCAGGTTACAACCCACTGAATAAACAGTCACTCCCCTTGCAAACAGCGGCGGATCTTAAAGTTAGACCACCATTGACTAACCCTAACTCTGCGCTGTCATTTGAGATCTTAAGTGAATTAGTTGCGTTTATTTAATCCTAAGTGTCTGCTCGCGCCCACTTTCCCTCATCTCAATGCCTCCCCCCGCCCATATTTATGCAAATCCTTCAGGTCCTATATTTACGCAGCACTTCGGATCTTAAGTGCTTGCGATCGATTCACAGGTCCGCGCTTACCGAATTTAGGATCCTAACCTCTACGTAGATGGCGTTGCACTATTACTGCGCATGCGCAATGATGCAAATTTCTTAAGATCTTAAATATACGCACCTAAATAGCGATAAAATCGCATCTCTGAATCAGGCCCAACATCTCCACTTTTCCAAACCTGCAGCTTAGAAATTCTGGCCCAAAGGGTTAATGGCTCTTAGCACTTGTATGAGTGACAGAATAGAGGCTGCAGCCTTGTCACCCTATTGGCTGATCACCTCGGCAGCCTTGTCACCCTATTGGCTGATCACCTCTGCCTATATGCATGACTACTGTCTGTGTGTAACACTGATGGATACATGGACCCCTCACACAGTCACTTCATGTAAAACATTTGGGAAAACTTTTTCCTTTGTTATGGTAACTGCCCTGTTGTGGGATTTCTCGTCTATGTCTGTCTAGCCAACAAGCCAATTAAGTCATGCCCCCTTTTAAAGTTAATGTTTTTTTTCTTTCTTTTTTATTAAATAACCATTTTGGGGGGTGTTTCTGGGCTACCAGAATCCCCTCATGGGTGGCCCACTGGGTCACTGACAGTCTAGCTGTGTGCAGTAAGTAATTCACATATATATCCCTGTATGCAAAGAATAAAATTAACTTTAGTCCCCCTGAAATCAACAGGGTTTCGCCCAGGAATAACTTTCCTCTCAGCGGCCTTGATTCTCAGATAAGAAGGAAATAAGAACGCACAATTTCACTAAACCACGTACCCAAGTTGCAAGTTAACTCTCATGACACTCTCCTTATTCATACGGATCTTTATTGACTTCCGCCTCCATAGGGCTACCTTAACTCTCTGTACGTATCTTTGAGCGGATTTTGCTAAAGTGCATAAAGAGATTGCTAACCTAGTCCATTCACCATTATTTAAATGCCTCTCCCCTTCTTCCGTTTCTCGGTCAAGATACGCACAGAGCATGCATATTTTTAGGTATGTTATCATGCGTAAATCAGGGCCTTATTTTCCATCTATGCATCTGGTCCGATGTCGTCAACATGGGTATGGCTATAGTCAGTGGTCTTGTTCCAGAGTCCATCAGAAAATTGACATGCAGCGTGTTTATGATCCACGAGTGCATGCAACAGTATCTCTGGATGCTGGCACTTGTTTAGCAGCCAAAATCAGCAGACATCAGTCGAGATATGATGCAATGAATAAAGTGTGGTTTATTGGTCACACAAACTTTAGGGTGCTCTCAGCCTCCCTGGCTGTCTGTCTGGTCTGTGTGGTCTATCCAGAGGTCACATGCTTCTCTGACACCTTAGACAGCTGCTGTAAACCTTAACCTTCTTAAGCTCCACCCACAGGTGTGCTTCTGGTACATAGAGCTTCCAGATAAGGTTTTAAATTCCTGCATACTCATGCTCAGAGTATTAATCCAGGTGGATGTAAACAAGGGGGCATATTCAGAGATCCGTCTTTGTAAAGTACGCAATTATACGCACAGCTGGAGCAAGGAAACACCCACCAACGACCCCCGACACTCCCCTCTCCCGGACATGCGGTCGGTGACTTACAAGTCCATAGACCACTCTGTTCTTTCCGTGTGTACTTACGTGTGTATATGTGCTCCGTCCATGCGATTCTTGATAACCGCGCCTTCATATGTTCATTTAAATTCCTCTCCCCACCCACTTTTATTTAAATATTTCCGTAGGTCATTTTTTCGTGTGTATGTCCCCAAGTACGATTCACATGTACGTCCGTTAGGCACTTCCATGCGTATAGTCAACGTAAACTGTGTACATAAACTTACTACGCTTGCGCATCCGATCCTAAAATACGCCCGGAAATCCACTCAAAAACGGATCTCTGAATATGGCCCAAAGTCCGCATTGCAAAACACGGATAAGGACTTTCAGGTAGTGGGGGGATGGATAAGACCACAGAGACGAACAACTGCATCGGAGGAAGAGAAGTCTGGGATGGTGCTTTAAGATAGGGTCACTTGACGCATTTTGATATCTCAGCCCTTTCTTAAAAGTAATTGCTTTTACTAGTAATTTAAAAACAATCACACACTGGAACAGTGCTTTTTGCTTTGCCCGCTGAGAATAGTGGTGGAGTCTGTGACTATGCAATTACGAGACATATTCTATCCCATTTTATAAGCGTCTTTTCTATGGAGTTGCAGTTACTATGATTGTGGTCAAATATTAAAACCTTAACATAATAAACAATGAACCACTATGAGGACTCAAGATTGATAATTAATGATTTTAAAATTTAACAGACTATGTGATACTGAAAGGTTATGTCCTCATGGTCAACTAAGTGATTTTATGTTGGCTTAGTCAATAAATGTGGTAAGCTTCCCGTGGTTGATGTTCTTTACCCGTGCATGTCCGCCAACCCCTCAAACATTCAATAAATCACTAAAACAAACAAGAGTAATTAGGTTTTAAATTTAGCATTTATTAAAAGGTTTCATTTATAATTGAATTAATTTCTTTGATGGGGGCCCAAGAAAACTTATAAAAAAAAGCAGTAAATTAACAACATATTATTAAACATATGATAAACAGTCACTCTCCGCCTTGGCAGCCTCAGAGGTTGCTTCCAATGTGGCCATCATAAATCCACAAACCAGCATTTGGATGCTACCTTGGCTTAAACGCTGCAACTGTGCCAATAATACTAAGCATTAATATATTGAACTAAAATTAACACTGGTATCACCAGAAAAGAACCAGAAACAATCTAAAACAACAATAAGAGAGGGTATAATCAAAGATTAAAAAGAGGACCTCCTGCTGGAACAACATCACCTTTTTAGGATCAAAGAGAGGCTTCCATTAACTCCCTTTTGTAAGATTATGATCTGCCCGCCCTTTACTGACAGATAAGCTACCAATCATGCAGCACGGTGGCTCAGTGAGTAGCACTGGTGTCTCAAGTGCTGAGGTCATGAGTTCAAATCCCCGAGTAGGGGTTATCTGGGTGGAGTTTGTATGTTCTCCCTGTGTCTGTGTGGGTTTGCTCTGATTTCCTCCCACACATTGGCTGCTGAATAAATTAGCCCTAGTCTGTGCATGTGTTAGGGAACTTAGAATGTAGTTCCAATGGAGCAGGGACTGATGTGAATGTAAATATTCTCTGTTAAGCACTTAGTAAAGCACAGCGTATAGGCATGTACTTCCCCCAGCATATTTACCCTTGCTTACGCCGGCTGAAGGCTACCCTAACTTCAGCCGGCGTAAGCGAGGGTAAATACGCTGGGACAGGAGCGTGGTTACTAAAACCCCTCCCTCCCTCATTAAACTACCTCCCCCAGCTACCTACACTATCATTTGCGTAGTAACGGCGAGGGATGCCCCCTCAGCCATTACTATGCTGATACTACGGATGCCCGATCCTAGTTTCCGTAGTTACGCCGGCCAACATCTGGCAGGCGCATGCGCAGAACCCGTTCTTTCCTGGGACCCTCACCCCTTTAAAAATACTGACTTAAAAACAATGGGGGTAGATCCAGAACTAAGTACACTAGCCGCTGATGTTACGGCACATAACTCTGAACGTACATACCAGGCTAGTATCAAGTAACTAAGTACGAAGGGGCGTGCCAACCATGCAACACCTGTAATTAAGCTTCGGAGGCGGAGTAAGGCATTTAAATCATACAGTATGGGTGTGCTTAGGCAATACGTTCATGTAGCCTTTACGTACGTCCGTACTTACACTGTGTAAAGTTAAGGTAGGGTTCGGCAAGCATAAAACAGCCAAAGTACATGTGAGCGAGGGGAGTGCATAGTAAATACGATACGCCTTGAAACGTAGCTCTGGATCTGGCCCAAAAAGTGTAACAAATAAATGAAGATTACACTAAATAATTTTAAATATACTCCTTAGAGTAGGAAACTGTATAAATGAATCTAGATTTGTTGGTCACCCCTAATCTCTGCAGAGGAAATATGAATTTAGTTCATTATAACTGATGTAAATGTTTGGGAGAAGTCTAGACATATGGGACCTGATCTAGACCTCAGTGTGTCTTCTGAATGCACGTTGGTGGGGAAGTCCACACAAAGGAAGTGAACTCCCCTGTCATACCTCTCTTTCATGCGAACTTTAGCTCAGTTATGCTGCCATAAGACTACATTAAGTCTCCTGTGTGGATCAGTGGTTTGTATGACCGCTGAACCACACGGATGTCTTTAAGCCAACTCACATTGTAATATTTAAATACCCCCCCCTTCCCTCACACACATTTTTTTAACGTTTAGATGAGTGGAGGGGATTGGCTATCCAGTCAGTCGGATCTCCAGGAAATCGGTAGCGCAACATCTGGTGCGCCCATATGGAGATAAATATTAATTTAATTAAATTAATTTGAAAATGAATGACACTAATATAATTTTATAAACAGTGTAGCCTGCGTTTGTCAACACAGCTTAATCCATATTTGTGGCTGCACTAGCTGTTACACTCTGCAGGAGGAATCCTAGCAGGGTGTGAGGTTCCCTTCTGGGGTTAAGTGCCTGGTTTCCCTCAGCTGCCTGTTAATTAAGTTTCTCTTGCTGGAGCTCGCTGCTGATTGGTGGGAGGTCCTTTAAATAGTTGTGCCCGGGAAAACTCCCTTGTCGGCTTTAGCGTCTGGTGTTTCCTGTGTCCTGCCTGCGTCCTGATCGTGTATGCTCCTTGTGCTTCTGCCTTGGATTTGTTTTTTGTGTTTTTGCCCTCTGTATTCCTTTTGTTACCCCTGTCTGCCTCTGTCTCATTGTCTGCCCTGCTTGTGGGTCTCAGTGTGCGGCGTGGGTAGCTTGCTGCTCGCACTGGCAGCTGTGCTCTCCTGTCCGGCACAGCGTTCCTCTTGACCGAGTGTTGTGAGTTTTCCACCTCTCACCCCTGTACCTATCCTGAGTGCTCCATCTCCTCAGTATTGTTTTCTGCCTCTGTATCTCCCATCCTTGCAGGGCAGTTTACCGCTGTGCTTGTCATCTCGCAGTGTGTTAGTTGTACTGTACATTCCATCTTACAGTGTGTTGTACCGCTGTGCTTGTCATTCTCACAGCGTGTTTGTTTTGCTGTATTTTCCATCTTACAGTCTGTAGTAGCCACTGTGTTTGTTTCCTTTCAGTGTGCCATACTGTGTTGTTTCCCTGCAGTGTGCTGACCCAAGCTCTGGGTCCTAGTGCTCCTTGGTGTTCTCCATCTCACCTTGTGTTGCTCTCCTGTTTCTATCTCCACTGTGTCCATCTCCAGTGAGTAGTGTATGAGTCCTCTGGACTCTGCCCGCGGTGCGCTTATTTCAACATTGTAGCCACCTCCTTCTGTCTCCTGCAGTTACTCAGGTGTATTGCTTATTACCCAGCTGTCATCTGCCTGGTGTATGGTGTGTGGGATCCAGCCTGCCTTCTTGTATGCCTGGGTTCCTGCCTATTATCTTGTATGCTCAGGTTTACATACACCTTTGGTTATATATAGCCCTGGTCTATTGTCTGGTGAGCAAGGGTTCCTGCAAAGTCATTGTTGTGCAAGGGTTCCTGGTTGTGAGTCGGTTCCAATGCAGGCACCCAGGCCCGGCAACAGGGGGGACTAGGTGCCTGTCCTCCCTGTCTATTAACTTATTAGATCAGAGCTGCTGCGTCCCGGTCATTGGCTGAGTGCAGGTCCTGTACTGCAGAGGCCTCTCTCAGTAACACACTTCCCCTGAGAGGCCTCCGCAGCACAGGATCAGAATAGAGCTAATGAGGGAGACAGAGCCATAGCACCGGCAGGAGGAGAGTTCGTCTTACAGTTGCCAGGGAGCAGTCCCAGCCGTTGCTACAGAGCAACAGGCAGCCAATTGCAAGGCTGCCTGTTGCTGAGTGGGACAGAAGCAGCTTCCTGGTAACTGTAAGAGGGATCCTCCTCCTTTCCTGCCTCTGCGGAGCTGCTAACTGCAGGATCTAACAGGTACAAGTGTGTGTATGCATGGAGTGAACTGTGCATGTGAGTGTATCTGGGTTGCACTACATGTGTATGCATAGAGTGTACTGTGCATGTGAGTGTATGTGTTTATGCAGTGCTGTGTGTGTATGTGTGTGTGTATCTGGATTGCACTGTGTTAGTGTGTATGCGTACAGAGTACTGTACATGTGAGTGTATGTGTTTATGCAGTATCCTAGTGTTACTAGGGGCAGGGAGGGAATTGATGATGCAACCAGCCCTAGTAAACCTAAAAGAGGGAAATTTGTAGTCAGGGGCGGGGCTTAATGACACAATTTGCATAAATCGCAAATGAAGGGAATCTATTAAAAGTCAGCAACCTTGTATTACATTCTATAGAAATATGGGATTTGATACAGAGAGAAGGGTTTAGGGGTCTGTAAGATTCAGAATAATTGCTTATGATAA
>WWET01000819.1:262792-275430 GCA_011038615.1 Limnodynastes dumerilii
CATTTGCAGTCCAGTGGTGGCCAGTGGCGGTTGATGGTGCGGTGTAGGCGCGGGGCACCCTAGGGACACCTGACCAATGGGGCCCTAGACGGCCACCTATACCGCCTATGCCCATGGGCCACCTCTAGCTTCTAAGGGGCATTGAATTAAGAATTAAGCAGAGAAGAATAAATCAATGTAGAATGTGTTCCTTATACTAAATCCACCATCTGATTGGCTGTAATGTGCAATATCCCCTCTTTTTCTCTATAGAAGCTCAGTTAAAGGTTGACCGAGTCTGTAAGATGTTTTATTTTCCATTTACACGGAAATTTCAAATTATTTTAGAATTCTATTTATTATTTTTACTTTTTATGGAAGACATTGTGCCCTTACAAGCGGTAAATGGTTCTTTGAATAAAACATTGTAAAAGAAACATCCTCTCACTAGACAAATGGGCAAAATCAGACACATTCTCAAATGTACCAACTTGTTTCATTCTGATGCTGTCAAATGCAGAAGCTCAGCGTGTGGCCTGTATCTCTCAAGTGCACTTACCCAAAGCTAAAACCGGTGACACTACGCCAACAACTGTAAAAGCTTCAAAATCTTATACAGAAAACTGATTAAGAAAAACAATATAATTAAAATACATTGTGTTAGTTTCTTTCTATGTTTATATTCTATGATTTGTCTTAATGATGTTTATTCCACCAGTATAAAAAACATAGTGCAATTATAAGTTACACTCAATAAGATTGACTTTTAGAAAAACCTCACTTAATGCACTAAAAGAACCTTATGTTATTTGTAAATGTCATGGGTTTAATTATGGAAAAATGTAATATCATTAAATATGGAATATTGTATGGTCAAGCTGCACATGAAAACAGAGAAGCTATAATTGCATCCCACATATATACATAAGGGGCTGGATTCAGACTATCATCCGACACCTGACTTCCGATGGCTGTTTGTGGAAGTAGCTTTTTTTATGGAAGTGCTCCAAGTTATAGGAGAACTATTAGTAAATAACTAACATTAACAATGTCGGTTTTAATAATAGATTGGGACTGGCAAATCCTGTTTAGAAACTTTTATTAACAATACAATACATATAAATCACCTAAAATTTATCACTGAAACAATGTTGCATATATAGCATGAAGATATTGAGCACACGTAGAAAAATCAGCAGTAAGATGGATATATGGGAAATTTTCCACTACTAACAGCCTAATGTCCAGATTTAGGAAAACCATTGCAAGTTCTACAATAGTAAATAGCAGTCACCCGTTTCCAGATGGTCTGTACTTATTAGGTGTTCCTAGTGCCTATAGTGATGCACTCAAGGGTTTTTCCACTTACAGGTATAGATAGTAAAATTGCAGAGTATAATTGCACAGTTCAAAAGGCAGATAATATGGGAAGGTCTTACGTTCCTGGTGTCCGTGATAGGACTTCTGATGGTCTCCTGCTCCCAGGCTCACACCGTTCCAGCGGTCCTCAATTCCAGTGAAGATTTTCTCTCTTGCTGTCCTCCGATAATTAGATAATTATAATTAGGGCCTGACTCAGACTTAAGATCGTTTTACACACGCAATCACACCTAAGTTATGCACTACTAAGGAAAATGCTTTCCTCCTGTCACTCTAATCTAAAGTATTAAGTTAGCTGACTTACGTGTTTAACTTTTCCTTTCGTATCTCTGGTCGTATGTAATGCCTTGACATACATAAGTGCCTAACCCAACCCATACTGCCAAACTGAAATGCCTCCCTAACAGAGTTAGTTAGTTATGTGGAAGTTATGTACAATCAGAGTTACTATGAGTAACAACTGCTGCGCACATACACAGTGCATTCCCACAGCCAGACTGATGCATGCTGCATGTGTAAATTGGCTGTTGTTATTAAGTCTGGATCAGGTTCGGCAGGGCAGCCCATCCTAAGAAAGAAAGATAGTTGCACTGGTCAGACCTATGTCAAGGTGCTATACTTAGGTGCTACTCAAGGCTATATACAGTGCATCCGGAAAGTAGTCACAGCGCTTCACTTTTTCCACATTTTGTTATGTTACAGCCTTATTCCACAATAAAATAAATTCATTTATTCCCTAAAAATTCTACAGACAATACAAAGAAATCCTGGATAAAAACCTGCTCCAGAGCGCTATTGACCTCAGACTGGGGCGACGGTTTATCTTTCAGCAGAACAATGACCCTAAGCACACATCCAAGATATCAAAAGAATGGCTTCAGGACAACTCTGTGAATTTCCTTGAGTAGCCCAGCCAGAGCACAGACTTGAATCCAATTGAACATCTCTGGAGAGATCTGAAAATGGCTGTGCACGACGCATCTCATCCAACCTGGTGGAGCCTGGAAGGTGCTGCAAAGAGGAATGGGTGAAACTGGCCAAAGATAGGTGTGCCAAGCTTATGGCATCATATTCAAAAAGACTTGATGCTGTAATTGCTGCCAAAGGTGCAACAACAAAGTATTGAGCAAAGGCTTTGAATACATATGTAAATTTGGTTATGGGGTATTGTGTGTAGAATATTGAGGGAAAAAATGAATTTATTCCATTTAGGAATAAGGCTGTAACATAACAAAATGTAAAAAAAAGTTAAGTGATGAATACTTTCCGGATGCACTGTATAACAGGCACTTATTACCTCTAAATACTACCACTTGATTGTGGCTGACTGGCTTAGTCAAACATTGGAGGTAGGGAATATTTTAACCAGTATATTTCCAAGTGCCAAAAGAATATGATCTGAAACTCAAAATTAGTTAGGTGTATATCCATAGAGGCAAAAATTATCCAAAGTATTTCAAAATAACAAAACAGCGGGAACCATTTAGCACAATAAATTGTGCATTTTTACAGTTCCAAACGCTGGGCTGGATCCAGTTTTAAGAATAAGTTTGTAATTAAGAAAGGAAGGTTACACCTGAGCAAAACCTTGTTGATTTCAGGGGGAGTCAAGTAATTTATATTATTTGCATGCAGGGATATATCTTTGAATTGCTTATTGCACACAGATACTGACCAGCTTTACTATCACACTGTTATTTAGACTTGGGATAGGAAACATTATTTCTCAACTCTAATACTGTTTGCAACAGATGAAATATGACTCCCCTGTAATCAATATGGTATAGCCCAGGAGTAACTTTACTCTCTTGATTTCAAGCTCCTTCTTAAGTCTGGATCCAGCCAGTTCTTGGTAGTAGGACAGGCCACCCCACTTAGTGCTTTATTTTGTCAGTAGGGAGGTGGTAATGCATTAGAGCTATACAGGATAAGATAGGCCTTGTCTTCCACCTCAGATGCAAAAGAGGCTCCACATTTCCAAGTGGATTTTCTCTTGGTGTTACCGAATTTCCCCATGGGTAGTAGGTATTAGTGTGCATGGACTGAATTGGTTCAGTTAGTCTGTGCGAAAAATGTATGACTAGGGATGACCATTTACCCTTAGCCAAAGCACGGTTAATCATCTGTCCAACTTGGCTAGGTTTAGTGTTTATCCTCCTTAGGTACAGGAAGAATTCAAGAAGAACCATCAGAAGACTTATGGTAGGTGTGTCTAACCAGGTATCATCCAATCAAGGTAAAGGACAGGTGACTCAACTTCTATTTTACACCTGTCCACAACAGCAGGTTGTGGGTCACAACCATTACAAAGTGAGTCCAGTCGATCCTCTGCAGGTATCTTTCCCCTCCTTTTTTCCTTAGGTACATCTTGTATTCCCATATGCCTACTCAGAATGTGGTAAAACATTATCTACATTTTAAAAGATTATAAATCTAAACAGACAGTTGCAATTATATTTGTTCTTTATTATTATTAACAGGTTTTTATATATTACTATCATATTACATAGCTTTCAGAAAATATTTCACATTCACATCAGTCCCTGCCCCATTGGGGCTACATACTAACACATAACACATATACACACACATTCTGGTTAAGGTATTCAGCAGCCAATTAACATGTGGGGGGGGAACACACATGAAACAAATAAGAGCTGAGTGGGTTATATTTGGCAACTACGTCTGGTCTTATGTCAAATAACTCAGAGCTTCTATAAGTGGACCAACGCTTTACAGCAATTGCAGTGGCTCCCTATAGTATCATACCCACAGGAGTTCTGAACTAATGAGTTAGGTCTCAGCTTATCCAGGTAATATAAGACTTTCAGACATTGTTAACCTTTGGCGTGAGAGAAGGAAGAAAATGCTTCTGAACTTTGGGTTTTGGAAATAGCACAGTCATGCTGGGAAATTTGATGCAGTACATGTTGTACAATCTCTTTATCAAAAAGTTATATTTATTAAGAACAATGGGGTAGATCCAGAACTACGTGTGCCGTACGTTTATTCGCGGAGCGTATTTTTGTGCACGTAAGTTCGCTATACTCCCCTCATCCCACCCCTTGCACGGACGTATTTTGTCAAAATACGCTACCCAAACCTTACCTTAACTTTTTCAAACGTAACAGCATACGTCCGCTAACGGACGTACTGACTACGCGAGCGTACACAGCTTAGCACGCCCATACTGTACACTTTAAATACCACCCCCGCCTACTACACGTAAGACGCACGTATTGTTGACGAACGTAAATTTGGCACGCCCACACGTAAGTATTTACGTGAGACATACGTGAATCACTCATACGTCCTAAATTACGCTACGTGAATGTGCGTATTTTCTATGGTGCGCATGCGCAGTGCGTTCAAATCTGCGAATTTACGTCTCAGCCATGCGTAAAATCGCGGAAATGCGTAGTTCTGGATCTGCCCCAATAAGATTCAAAAAGACGCAAAACATGTAAACACATTAGGTTGTCCTTCTATCTAGAGCTGTGGAACAAAATAGTAACATAGGACCTGATCCACAATTAAGAATCTACGTTTTTTAGGTGCGTAAATTTAAGAAGGGAAACACTGTGCATGCGTATTAACTTAATGTACGTAATCTACGATGGACTTAAGCTGGGGAGGCTCTGAATTACCATTACGAACCTAGTTCATTTAGATTCATAGTGACTTAAGAATGAATGGGCATGCTGAGACAAAGTAAGAACAAAGATAAGAAGAGTGGGTGGAGGGAGCTATTTAAATGGGGAATTCTGAGTGCAGTTACGCAAGCACGTTTCTAATTATACGCACATAACTACAAACCTAAAGATAAGATAGTTATGGCAGTCGTACATCGGATAAGAAGCTGAAACCCGAGGGCGTGTCATAGGAATCGACATGCTACTTGGGTGCATAAAATTAAGAACCTAAAGCATTCTTAAGTGTGAATCCAGTCAGCAGTAACATAGTTGATTAGGTTAAAAAAAAGACATCAGTCCATCAAGTTCAACCTATTCTGGATCTCCTGCGATCCCTATCTTTATAATTGAAATAGATCCAGATGATGCAACCTCCAATCTGAAAAAAATAATTTTAATTAACGGTCCTGGTAGCTCTGGGTGCCCTTTTCTGCAAAAAAAATTGTCTAACCCTTTCATAAACATATTAAGTGAATCTGCCATCACAACCTTCCCCGGCAGTGAATTCCACATCTTGAGTGCTCTTACTGTAAAGAACCTTTTCCTTTGCTGGTTGCAAAACTTCCTCCCCTCCAACCCTAGTGGGTGACCCCGTGTCCTGTGTACAACTTTATTTTTTTTGCAAACTTAGCAATAAAACTTCTCTATAAGCTCCAAGCATCCCCAATAATAGCTTTAATATCTGTAAATATTAACAAAACTATGGACCGAATTCATACTTCCTAAAAGGTGTTATTTTCCGATCACTAGGATTTTACATACCCCCTTCCGGAAAGTAACGTATGCATGGGTACTTCTTTTCCAGGACGGATCTGTTTTCAGAATACCGACTTGGTTTAAAATACGATGGCAGGGCATAGAGGCGGATTGGAAACTTAAAGTGGCCCTGGAAAAAAAACTTTAAGAGACCACATGTCGCTGGGATCAACTATTGGTTTAATTCAAAAAATTTATAAACTTGATTAGTACAGAAGAAAGAACTGACTGACAAATATTTCACATTCAAATAAAGACATCTACAGTATAGTGACCTCTATGCAATGCAGGTAGTCACTGCCATCCCAGTCACCACCACCCGAAATATACAGCATCCTAGTGACCACCCCAGTACATAGAGTATCCTAGTGACTACCTCCCAATACATACAAAAGCCTAGTGAGCTAGTAATTAAGGGTTTCAGCACTTACACACTATGCAGTCTTGTGCAATGATCTCATTTCAAGTCTTAAGGTAAGGGTCACTTGTTGGAAATTATTATCTTTTAGACCACTCCTGGGTTTCTGGATGTGGAGAGGATCTGGCGTCGGACCTCTGCTACTACATCTATATCACTAAAAGTGCAGGGTCTGTTGACATAACATTTGGGTCTGATTCACACTTAAGAACGCGTTAGGTTCTTAAATATACGTAACTAGTAGCAAGGCAACTCCCTCGGCACGTCCCCGGTTTTCAGGTTCTTAAGAGATTTACGAGTGACATAGGGCTCCCTTAACTGTAGGTTCGCATTTGTGTGCGTAGGGTGTCTAATTACGGACGTGTCTTCTTTTGCTCATTAAAATGCCTCCCTCCACCCAATCTTCTTACCTGCTGAGTTAATTATTCGCAGCATGCCACTTCTTGCGTAAGTTACTATGAACCTAGCGACTTTAGGTTAGTTTGAATCACGGCATTTGTGTTTCCAAGTCCAATAGATTGCGTATAAAAGTTACCATGTATGCGCAGTATGTCCCTTCTTAAATTTACACACCTAAAACCACCTAGATTCTTAACTGTGAATCAGGCCCATACTTTTTAGTGTAATCAGTAATTATGATGATCCTAAAGGCTGGAACTTTGATACTTCCAAAATTTACCTGTCTTGTGGTCCGCTGAAGGTCCTAACATTGTAAGTTCCTTATGACAGATTATGCGTATGAAGGGGTTGTGCTTCCCCTCCGCCTGCCAATGTGGGGGTGGGTTTTCACATTTATGAGCAAGACCACTGATCCACACTGCCATAAAGCCCACATAAGAAAGGACAGTGACAGGGGGAGTTCACGCCCCTCTCTCGTTCGTATATTGCCAAATCCCTGCACGCATGGAAAGCATGCGAGGGTCTGGATCCAGTCCTATAGGAGGAACCTACAAATGCTCACCTAGAAATTGTTGTGGCTTGGTATTTCCTATATTTTACAGTAGATCTGCCATCTTGAGATATTGGGCTGGATCCAGACCTTGTTAAGTGCATTAACGTAGTTACACCTGGGCTAAACCATGTTGAATTCAGGGGGAGTCAAGTTAATTGTATACTTTGTATGCAGGGATATATCTTTAAATTGCTTACTGCACACAGATACTGACCAGCTTTACTATCACACTGTTATTTAGACTTGGGATAGGAAACATCACCTCTCAACTCTAATACTGTTTGCAGCAGATGAAATATGACTCCCCTGACATCAACATGGTTTAACCCAGGTGTAACTAAGTTCATGCACTTAACAAGGTCTGGATCCAACCCATTATCCTAATGGAGAACAAGTGGGGTTAGGCTCTTCTCTACTCACAACCGCACTGTTGTCGTGAGAACAATGGGGACAGCAAGCTCTGGAGAAGTTTAGGCCAGTACATGGGAAATGATTGATTGTTCTTTGGCTAAGGCTTGAATAAATATTGGGAAGGAGGATGAAAGCAGAAATACTAAGATAACAGGTTATATAGACCTCCTATATTTCTATTATTATGTCTGTTTACTAATTTATGTT
This sequence comes from Limnodynastes dumerilii, assembly GCA_011038615.1. NCBI lineage: Eukaryota > Metazoa > Chordata > Amphibia > Anura > Limnodynastidae > Limnodynastes > Limnodynastes dumerilii. The sequence goes on from WWET01000819.1 coordinate 270,588, forward strand.
TTTGATATATTTATAATTTTCAGAAATGCCACAAAAGAGTTGTATTGGTCAAAACTAAACAAATAAAAACTATATTTAGTTTAATTTATTTTTTATTATAGATTTTCCCTTTAAGACCTTGGTAAAACAAAATTAAACCAAATGTATATGGATAAACAGAACATTACCTTCTTAAAGATTCCGAGACTTAAGAATTTTAAATATGTTAAAATTTATGTCAATGATGGATGAGAAACATTACCTAGTTTATTATCTTAAAAGCATTCATTCAGCTTCACAAATGGCTCTCTTTTACTGACTGATTTTGGGAGGTCAAAAAAAATTAATAGCTTTAGCAAATTTAAATAAAAACATTTAAAATGTATTGAACGTTTATATAACAGTCTGTCACAAATGGAAATATTAAACATATCCATTAATAATGAGCATTGAGAGTTTATTAAATGGGTTTGTGCACATTAAATAAGGGAATGATTAATAATACCTTACATTTTTTTTTAATGTTGTCGTGTCTTTATGAAAGGCATTAAATGGGAATAAATCAAGGCTTGTGACCTTAGCTTTCAAGTAGAAGGTATTTATTAAATTGTTCTAATAACTGTCCCTCTGTAAACACTGATCCATGCTTTTAGCAGGCATGAGCGACACACCAAACATGCTCTATTCATAAGCCTTATCATCTGGTATTAATCTATATCTATTTATTTATTTATTTAGATATCTGTAAGTAGCATCCTATAAGTGAATACATATTGGGCTAGATTTATTAAGGGGCGAGTTATCTCACCTGTAAAAATCGGCAAACATTGCTGTAGTGTGCTGGCGATTTTTTTTTCAAAATCGATGTATTTACCATGGGGCGAGTTTCCCTAGCGACTTACAAACTACAGCGATGTCCCTCGAAAAAAGCTATGACGAGTTTATGTTTAACTACGACGAGTTTTTGTTAAAATCACCGTAGTTTATGTCGCTGTGTACATATGGTCACATTAGTAAGTAAAAAATACATACTGCGGCATGCTATTAACCCTTAGCATGCTGCGGCATATAGTATTACAAGGCACAGCATGCCCCTGTGTTTTAGGGCAAGCTGTGCCTTCTAGTACCATGAGGGAACGGCATACTGCCACATACATTATGTGCCCCCCATAAATAGTAAATACATACTATGCCCCCGTACATATTACTAAACATTACATGCCCCCATACATATTAATAAATAATTAATGTCCTGATACATATAAATAGATAAATGATGCCCTGATACATATAAATAAATGATGGCCAGATACATAAAAATAATTTAATGATGCCTACAAATATAAATAAATAAATGATGTCCCAGTCATATAAATAAGACATGTCTGGCACGTATAAATAAAAAAGCCATGCTCCCCCTTCATTTAAAAAAACTTAACATGTCCCCCTAACCATTCCTAATATATTTAATGTACCCCTTCAGTATATTTAAAAAATTAACGTCCAAAAAATATATACTTAAAAATATTAAATATTGATCATACGGTTTTGTAGTTTTCTTTTCTTCCAGACGACAGGGTGAGTCCGGTTCAGGATCTCCTTGAGGCTGTTGATTGTAGACCAGTTCTGTGTCTTCCTGCTCTCTCTGGCTAATAACTCATGTCATTGCAGCCTTATATTTATAGCCTCTGACGGGAGCTCCTCCTGCCTCCCAGAAGCACTGCATGCTTTGGGGATGCAAGCGGTGTATAACTGATCTAGAATTAACCACAAAACTAGAATTTGATTGGTTGGTTGTGCTATGATTTAACAGTATTCATGTTAGTTTATCAGCCTTACCTTTGAAGGTGATATGTGTTTATAGTTATGTGCAATCCTGCTGTTTAATTACAGTCTTCAGTACAGAGAAAACATGTATTGTATTTTCTATTGAATCACAGTACGCATATTTTAACATTCACTCACCTTTACAAAAAAAACAAGAGCATTCAGACTAATGGTATATGGCAGTCTGTTTGTTTCAAGAAGAAAATATACAAAATAACACCTGCAAAGATTGGAATTAAATCCACCTGCCCTTTCTTATTTGCTGATAGGGGTGCATGTAAATGATTGATTATACAGCAACACCTGGTAACCCTTGTCATCTATAGGGCTGAATATTGGGCGAAGCAAATGTAAAATAATCACCTGACATTTGCAGCAACAAAATAACAACTGCAACTGAGTATGTAAAGAAATCAGCAATATCTTTAAAATATTCACTGTTCAATATTGTTTATACTAAGGAAAGCCAAGTGCATAGGCAGGATGGATTATTAACGACCATTGCCTTAACCTCATCAGTGAACAAAGGGTTAAGTTATTTGAGGGTGGGGTTTTGGTAGGACAGGAAGGGTGGGGCCAGGTCAGGTGACAGAGGTTATAAATGTGATCTCCATACATTTGTCCTTTTTCCTTTTCAGACAAGGCATGGATTGGTGGTAGAGGTTGGGGTGTCACCAAGTACTCTCGCAGAAGGGAGGGAATGAGGGGAGGGATATCTGTTAATCAGAGGCGCATACTCTAAGCTAAGTCGTCTGCCCTGTGGCGGGGTCCTGGTCAGCCTCTTCCTTCATCATGAGGGACCTGATCCAGACTTCAGAAAGACAATTATGGCATTCAGCATGGATCTGATTCCTTATATTTGACCATGGTGCGGAAGGACCAACCAATGTGTATATCATGCATGTATGGGGGCAGGAGAAGGGATAGTAATCGTACAGTAAGGGCTTGGTTAAACCCTTATGGAAGTTTTAACAATATGTACTAGCCTCATTTTCTGTGGGGCTGAGGTGTAAAACTTAAGGTAGAGTTCAGGGAACAGAAGTACATGGTGTTACACACCACCGCAGGCATCGGGTGGTGTGTAACTCCACGGCGCTGCGTCCCGCTCCTTACTCACCTGACAGCGGGTCACAGCGCACGTCCACGCGGCTCCCCGTCTCCTGCACAGCCTGGGTCAGCTCCCGGCGGCGTCCGTCGGCTCTCAGAGCTGTATGGGCGCCGCCATCTTGCGAGGCTGCGTCGGATGGTCACTATGGCAACGCAGCCGCGGGCCAATCAATCAGCGGGGCGGTCCTGTGCTCCGGTAATCCTGGCCACTCACCTGGTTAACTTCTGGCGCGTATTGTAGCGCTGCTGGTTGGTTCCCTGGGGTTTTATAAACCTGGCACTTACCTCAGGTAAGTGCCGGTTATAGCATCTGCTACCCCGTGCTGCTCTTGCTCTCTTACTTCTCTTGTCTTCTTGCTTATCTCGTTCTCGAGTGCCCTTATTTTGCCTTACCTTGTACCTTGCTGTTAACCTCTTGTGTCCTGGCTTCTTGTCCTACTGCCTAACCTTGTGGATTAACCCTTGCTCTCCCTGAGTGATTGTTTCTGTTGCTGCGATTGTGCTGAGTGAGTTCCCTCGTTAGTCTGTCCGTCAGTCCTGTATTGTCTACCCTGGTCTGTCCGTTCAGTGTTTGCTGTAGTTTGTCTAGTACAGTCCCTTCAGTAACTGCTGCACCTCTGTACCCGCTATATCTTATCCTGACCCCGCTTGGCCCCATTTCCTTTCCCGGGTATCCTCTAAGGTCTGTATCCAGAAGAAGTCTCATCAGCTCCAGTCTATCCCCACCATCAGGGGCTCTAGTGAAGACTCCAGACGGGCACTGGCTCTACTTACTGGTGAGTTACCTGGTTCATCTTTTGTCTGTCATTTGTGTTTCCTGTTACCTGCTCTGTCCGGAGAGAGATTACCCTAATTAGCGTAACACATGGGAGGGGAGTGTTCTCCTCTCACATGCACGGTACTTATGATCACACTTTCAGAATTCCGCTGCAACTTCAGAGGTGTTGCACACATAGCAGCAGTGGAATAAAGGATCTGGTGCATTATTTTCTTTTTTCACTTTTCTACTTTTGTTTTATTTAACAATATAAAATATTTCAATAAGCAGGAAACTTCATTTGACGCCTTTCTGTTTCTTTGGGGGAAGACAGTTGAAATTATAAAAGATAGTAAGTGACTCTCCTCTTCTGGGTTTTATTACCTAGAGCTTTCACCCCAACATTACAAATATTTGCCAGTACACATTATCTAACCCAAGATACCAGCTAAACCCATATTCATTCTGTAATTATCTATCAATTTGAATATTGAAACTTACTGATATCCATCTGGCATTGTCCTCAGACATCTATCCACACTTCAATCACCTTAAATGACACAGCTGGCCTCATGTACAGTTGTGTGTTATGTTAATGATAAAAGAGTGTGTTCGCTAGGTACATACAATAAGAATGCAATGACATTAATTCTCGAAGGCTGCCTAGCAGCAGCAGTATGTGTGTGCATCAGGGCTGGGCAGGTGCATGTTGAGACGCTAACATAGTATAGTACAGGGTTAATTTTTGTATACATTACTTTTTTATAAATTTTTTCATTTTTCGTGTTTTTCTTTCCAAGACGCTCACACCCAGCTGTTTTTTTCTGGCTAACAGTTAGTAAATACGAAGACTTGTACGTTTTGACTTTTCAAAATCCTCATGGTGATTTTAATTAGTAATTTTGAAAAGTCAGCGTTTTGAGTGATTTTAAGATGATTTGGCTTTAGTAAATCCAGCAATTACAAACTCACTAAAAAAAACAGTGATTTTTACAAATCATCCCTTAGCAAATCCAGCCTCAGGAGTCACTGAAATGTTGGAAATATAGGATTATTTTTTAATTGCGAGACAGTCTGGGGATGCCGCATATCTTTGCCGCTGTATATTTTATATATATATATATATATATATATATATATATATATATATATATATACACACACACATATGAG
>WWET01000819.1:277493-318768 GCA_011038615.1 Limnodynastes dumerilii
ATATATATATATATATATATATATGTAGTGTTTCAGCAGAGACAGGTAAGGTCGCCTTCTTTATAACGCACATCTTTATAATAAATGTAGTCACAATGATTTATGATCACTTCATGTAATATATTAGCTGTAAAAGAGGCATCAGAATGGCCCATTACGCAGGAATAATGGTGGAAATAGATATATACCTATATATTCTTTAACCAATGCACAGCACTGAGTTTTACACATATATTAGAATTTTGCTGCTCAGCTCTAGCTCTTAAATCCATATAATCTTTTTATATAAAATGTTGCTAGATTCTCATTTTCTTTGATTTCAGACTCTAATCTCATAAACAAGATGTGTTATCTTTAAGGAATGTGAAATAATGAGAAATGTGCTAAATATTATTAAAAGCTGCAGCATGAGAGATTGCTCTGGGCTGGATTTAGAAGGAACATTTATTTTGGAGACAATGAAATGGATTACACTGAAACATATGTAGCTGAAGTAACCTATAATTTCATTTATTATGGACTAATAGCCAGGGTGAAAATAAAAAACAAAAACAAATAACATATCAAATTTCGAAAAATGTAATTATTTTCCAGAAATATTATAAGAGACAAAATATAGCATAAGTAAAAATATAATATAATAAGGCATTTTAAAGTATTAATGAAGATGTATTGTCCTGTACTCAATTATCAGAGGTAAAATCGCAAAGGAATGCTTTTAGTTGGATACGTGTTTTACAATGATCAGATTCATTAGAAAATAATTGACTGATTGTATAGTTTATAACATGGGGGCTGATCCAGAGCGGCACTTACACTTTTTTAGGTGCAGTGTAGACCTGACCAATACCATGTTAAACTGCAGGGGGAGGCAAATTTAAATAGTGAAAGCAGAATTAGAATGGTGAAATTTCATAGCTTAAATCTAATTTACAAATTAAACATGAAGCTGTGCAGTATTTGGGCCAAATATACTAAGCTGCGTGTTTAGAAAAGTGTAGATGTTGCCTATAGGAACCAATCAGATTCTAGTTCTCACTTTCTTTTTACATCAGTGGTCGAAGTGGAAATTTAGAAGTGGTGGCATGGACATTTAGAAGTGGCGGTATGAAAATACAGAAATAATAAATGTTCAATAAAATCTGTGGGAGAAGTGATGGTATGGCACACCCCCATATAACCCTTCAACCCTGTTTTATATACTAGAGAATGTCAGCTAAAATCTCATTGGTTGCTATGGACAACATCTCCACTTTTCAAAACCCGCAGCTTAGTAAATCTGGCCCTTTGAGTTCTATGTGCAAAAGCAAAGTATATTCCCTGTATGAAAAAATATAAAAATTAATTATCCCCCCTCACATTGCAAAATGGTTTAGCTGAGCTGTACACTCCCACCTAAGGCAAAAGGAAGAAGAAATATGTACTGGCACTATTGATATTCAATCAAAAAGACCACTTCCCCACCATAAAGGAGGTGCTCAGGGGTATAGAGAAATAACGATATAAAAATACATCTAATAGGGGCCTTATTCAAGAATACCCCTTAGGTGTGGAAAAAACTCCCCTCTTCACCATGGCACTCTGGGTCTTAATGAGTAATTGATATCCTTAATGAAGTTTGTTAGTCAAATTTATAAATCTTTATTAAATCACAATCTTAAAAATATATGTCTACCACGGCAAAATATTTTTAAAGATTTTTATTCTTACAGTGCAAAGCACCGAAAATATAATTAAAAACGTGAACACAATGTATTGGCCCAAAGAGAAGACTGAAGAAATATCACCTTCTTTATTGGAAATGTTTTTATATATTGTCTATCTCTTACTCAACCTCATCTGTAATGAGAGAATTATAGTCTGATAAATAAATTATAGTCTGAATAAATTGAACATATAATAGGTTAATAAATACTCAAATTAATGTTCCAAAGCTGATCTATAGCATATATCTAATAGGACACTAGATGGAAAAATAGATAGTGTATCTCTTCAGTAGGCTAGGGTTAACAATAATCCCCAATTACTTAATATATTTAAATGGCTTCCAAGAGCACTATTATAAATTGTTGAACAACTGTTAAATAGCTCCAGACGCACTATACAAGTGTCCTACAGCACTACGAAAGCGCTATTATTAGATAATTATTGAGCGGTCAACAAAAGGCTCCAAAGGCACTATTCAAGTGTCCCATGGAGTAACTCCGTTATTATATGCACAGTGTAAGCCAACAAAAGAGATGGCAGCAATATAACTGGTCTCAACAGCACAAGGCTCAGATCAATGAGCCAGCCGCATGTTCAAGTTAATAGACCGACGTGCATTAGATGGAACTACAGACGGGCTGAGTTAAAGGGCTCAAAACAGGTGCAGAAGAGGGCGCTTGTGCACAGCGCCCCCTCCCGGTCCAACGTACGTTTCGCTACTGTCTTAATCATGGACATCACCCCACTCCCACCTAAGGGGAAGGGTAACTCTGAATCAGCCCCATGAAATGATCTGTAACACTCCTGAAAAATCACTTTGGGTTCATCCTAATAGGATGGGTGCAGGGATGGTGGTGATTTTTGAGTAGTGTGTGCACTCTGCAATATCGTATATTGTGCTGCCACCATTGATGTCTATTAGGAAACTACAACTTTGCAGTCTTCATGCAGGGGCAAGCCTGTAATACAAACATAGAAACATAGGGCAGGATTCACACTTGTGAACGTCACTGATTTCCGCAAGCTGCTTGTGCATTGCACATTGCCAGAACTTAGTTCCGTACGCCTAAAGATCTGTCTGACAGGGCGGGTCATTCTCTCTGCCTGCCTTAAGGAAGTTATTGGGGAGCATGTAAATTGTACGGCAGGGACTGGGTGTAAGAGTTCCGTGCAGTTTAGCAGTTGTACTGATCACTGATCCATATGGGACCCTTAAAGTAGGGTTATGGCAGCTGTCAAATTCACTTGAGAGAGTAAAAGGACAAGGCAGTTTACTCCCCTCTTCTGTTTGGACTCCATACAGAAAAAAGCATGGAGGCCTTGTTTCAGCCCATAGGTTGTAAAGGGAGATATGAACATTTGACCCTTCATGTCTGCCATATTTTTTTATTTAAAATATATTGACTCTGGACCCAATTGACCCAAGATTTAGTTTAAGGATTAGGATGTTCTTATATTTATCTCAAGCATGTTTAAATTGTTTTATTGTATTAGGCTCTGCCATCTCAGATGGGAGGCTATTCCACTTAACAACGTCCCTTATGTTGAAGTAATTATTCTGCTGCCAAAACCCTATCTTAACTTTTCAAAGTGACGTAAGTAATGGATTTACGTATGTGATGAAAACAGTGTAAGGAGTGGTAATACTAATAATATAAAGATATAACTCTACTAAAGATAAAGAGGGATAAAGGTGGAAGTGGGAAAGGACAGCTCACTGTCAATCCCCACCAATTAGACAAATATTGAAACATTTATTCAAAGTCCAGTATTGTGAAAATATGATAAATATCAGGACACTATAAATGACAGTCCTATATAAACAAAATCACTAAAGTAAAGTGACAAGTGCGTATAACTCACAGTAAATAGTGCAACATAAAATATAAGTACATCAAACAAAATTAAAATATAATAAAGTGCCACTGTGCAGAGTTTAAATGTTTTCAAAAAAAGTCTAAATAGGTTCCAAAGTAAAAGCAAAAACTGAAATATGCCAAAAAGCAATCCTAAAACAAATATAGATAAAGTGTCTCTGTGTGATACTTCAATATTTATAAAAGTCCAGATGGTTTTCCAAATAGAAGCAGAAAAATAAATATAACAGGGAGCAGTCCTTGAAACAGAATAGTTTATATCCACGTAGTGAAATCTCCTTAACCAGATCCTAATTGTGGTCTTGAGTAGATACAGAAGTACTTAAACACTAGAATAATTCAGTCACTTACAGTTTTATGTCCAGAAAACAGAAACTAAAAGTATCAATGGGTTTTCAAAGCAGCAGGAGGAACGCCAAGATGCTGTAGGTTGCCACGTGTACTGGAGTGTGTGTGCTGGTCGTCATCATGGCAACACCCAAACAAATTCTCCTGCAGCGTCGAAAGGGGGAACCCAGCTCGCCGCTCGGCTTCAGCTCTCTCCCCCAGCAGAGTCAAACGGATAATAGGCACGTTTAAAGATAAAAGAAGAATATATTTATTTTCAAATCAAACAAATAACATAAAAACAGGCTCACTGGTATGACCCACAAGGATGCACCGTTCTCTCTGGATGTCACAACCTGAGTAATAGACAGAGGAACAGTGCTGCAGAATCACTTGGATGAGTCAGACAGGAAACAGGCTGGAAAAATAAACACCCCTCTGACCTGTTTCAAACCACCACGATTCTTTATCAAAGCAAACAAGGGGTGTCTATCGGTACATGAACCTATTTATAATGTGCCCAATCAAAACAGACCAATCAAAAAATAGATGTATAAAACATAGCATAATACATAAAGTATACCAACATATAGGAACATTTTTAACTCTTATCATGAGAGACATAAATATATCATATTGTACTAATTTATATTCAGAGAAATTTTTTTTAAATACAAGGAATATAAGCTGTATGTGCAGCTTATAAGGTATAAGGAAGTATTAAAAACACAGAGGAAAGCAATTAATAAATAAGAGAGACCATAAAACACAGTAAAAAATAAATAAATAAATAAAATAATTTTGTCTGGAAAACGGGTATTATAATCTGAATGTAACCTGACTAACTGTATTGAAATACATTCTTATTATGGGGTAGGGTTATAAAGGGACGGAGGAGGCCGGCAAGCACTCTCTCTGTTCCCTTGTTGATCAAATTCCATGAGCAGTTATGTGTTTCTTTAAAATGGTTTGCTAGAGTACGATCTTCTTTTCCTTTTTTTATATTGCATAAATGCTCCTGAAGTCTAACCTTGAGTTGTCTAGATGTTTTACCGACATATTTTTTTACATTCACATTCAACCAAATAGATAACTGACCTAGTGTTACATGTGTTGAAATCCCTTATTTTGTACTTATTACCATACACCTCATATTCTTCAATCTTTCTAGGGCCTTTAACCGTCTTACACATCTTGCAATCTCCACATCTGTGGAAAAAATGTGTTTTAATACCGGATTTTTCTTTATTTTCAAAGGCACTCCTTACTAATAAGTTTTTTTAAATTTGGGGCTCTCTTATTGATAAATTTCGGATGGTTAGGGAGTATGTTCTATAAAATGGGGTCTTTTAGTAAAATATGCCAATTTTTGTGGACTATCTTCTCTATCTTTTTGTATTCTTCATTATATTGGGTTATAAAGGCCATATCAAAACTTTTATTGACCTTTTTTCTTTGTTTTTCTTTTCTACTAGGTAAAAGGTCCTCTTGTTTAAGTTTCTCTGTATCACCGGCTATTGCACAGAGTTTAGGTCTTGAATAACCTTTTTCTTCAAATTTTTTTATCAAGTTCTCTGACTGTATTTTATATGTTTCATCTTCTGTGCAATTCCTTCTCAGCCTTTTAAATTGGCCGATCGAGATACCCTTTAGCCAGTTCACATGGTGATGACTATTTATATCGATATAGGAATTTGCATCCGTCGGTTTAAAAAAGGTACTGGCACTAATACTTCCTCCTTTCGGGTAAATATTTAAATGTAAAAGTTGACCTTTTCCTTACTAATAGAAAAGGTAAAATGAATATTTAGAGTATTCTAGTTAAAATATTCATAAAAGCTATCCAGATCTTCCCTATTTCCTTTCCAAATAAATAAAACATTATCTATGAACCGCCACCACAATATCAGATTGCCCCCATATCTATGGCCATTCCATACTGCAGTCTTTTCCCATTGGCCCATAAAAAGATTAGCGTAACTGGGGGCAAATCTAGTACCCATGGCGGTTCCTTGAGTTTGCATATAAAATTTACCATTAAAATTAAAATAGTTATGTGTTAAAATAAATAAAATCCCATCTAAAATCAGTTGTTCAAGAGATTCACTGTAATCACTTTCCGCCAAACTACTTTTCACTGCCTCAACTCCATCAGAATGTTTGATTACCGTATACAGGGAGGTGACATCTCCTGTCACCAGGAAATAGTCATCCTCCCACTCAACCTGATGAAGTTTTTCTAGAACGTCACCGGTGTCCTTTATGTATGATTTATTTTTTACAACTAAGGGTTGTAAATGATTGTCGATGAGTTCCGACAAATTGGAGGTCACCGAGTTATTCCCTGCTATGATGGGTCTACCCGGGGGCTGGGTGATACTTTTGTGTATCTTTGGGAGTATATAAATTACAGGGACATTAAATTCTTATCTGATATCTAAATAGGCCCAATCTTTTTCAGTAATAGTGTTATTATCTGTATATTTATCTAAAAGAATGGTGAGATCCCCTTTTATTTTGTTTGTGATGTCTCTCTTTAGGGGTTTATACGTGGTCTCATCACTTAATTGCCTCATTATTTCCTTAATATAGTCCTATTTGTTCATTATAACAATCCCCCCCTTTGTTGGCGGGTTTAATCATTATTTCCTTATTTTTATTGAGGTCCTTGAGGGCTTGTTTTTCTTTTTTAGTCAAATTTGGTCTTTTAAATTTGTTCTTATTTTGTTTCTTCTCAAGTTTAGAAATCTCCTCTGTAACATTCCTACCAAAACTCTCAATAAAACAACCCCTTACATGTTTTGGATAAAAACTAGATTTATTTTTAAAATGGCCTTTCCTTTCCTTTTCTTCCTCTATGATTCTTTTCAACTCATTTTCCTTAAAAAAATATTTTTTAATTGTTAATTTTCTTAAAAATGTCTCTGTATCTATAAAAAACATCAAATAGGTTGGGTTTAAAATTGGTGTAAAATTTGAGACCTTTTTTTAAAATGCTAATTTCTTCACGTGTGAGTATATGATTGCTCAGATTAAAAATTCCATTTTCTCCTAGAGGGTTAGTTGGTGGTAAAGGTTCTACCATATTTCCATTTTCTTTATCCTCATTTATTTTATTCTCTTTTTCTTTAGAGGTGTTTTCTCCATTATTAATCCTATTGGCTTTCTTCTTCCTTCTCCCCTCTCTTTTCCCCCTTTTTCTCTCCATTGTGAGCGGGGTGAATTCCTCCTTTTCCCACTGAAAATCCCCCTGTCTATCTTCTAGAGGGGTAAATCTATTCTCTAATGGTAGATCAAAATAGTTTGGCTTTTGATATTGTGGGGTTTTAAAATGTCCCCCTCTCCTCCAGTCCATAAAGTCCCTGTTAAAATTCTGATTGTAAAACGGAGGTCTAAAATCATTAACCCCTTTTCTCCATCCACCATTAAAATTTCTATCGTAATAAGGTACAAAGTTGTCCCTCTGGTTTCTATAGGAGGGAGGTCCAGAGTGATAATAATCTTAATTTTTTTTTTTAATTATTCCTAGGAGGACCTCTATATTCCTGATAGAACCCAGTATTTCTTGGTCTATTCGGATGGGGATAATGGGGATAGTGGAAGGGATATAAGGAATTTCTTCTGTCATAATCTATGTCTTTTCTCCTATCCTCAAAATATAAATTGCTCTTTCCCCCCCTCTCTTTTTCTTTTTCAGGTGTGCGTGTTGTATGGTCTGATTGGTTCTTCTCTCTTTCTCTTTCCTTATTTAAACTATTCCTTCCACTTTCATCCTTTTTATTTCCGTTTTTTTCTTATCTTTTTTCTTGTTTTTACTCCCTTCATCTTTTCCATTTTTATTCTTATTATTACTCTTATTTTCTCTAACAGTTGTGGTGTTCTCATCATTTTGTACATCCAGCATAATACGTTCTCCTGTCTTAATCTCTTTATCTCTCATATATTTTTTATGTTTTTTTAAAATCAATTTTCTCTCGCTCCTTTTAATTCTAGATTGTATCTTTTTTTCAAGCTCCCGATAATCCTTCAAATCTATCAAGGGTAGAATAAGAGTTTCTAATTCTGCAATTCTGTCTTCTAATACATGAAGTATACGATTAAATTCATCAGGGAGAAAGAACAATTGTCTATGATAGCACACCAATCTTTTTTTAAAGATTCATTACTGGAGTTAAAGGTGGGGTTCTTTTTAATTCTTAAACCCTTTGGAAAAATTTGATCAGCCTGATACTTTTATAGGGCTACAATTTCCCACCATAATTTATTTTCTTTTCACAGTACTTTTCCTAATCTTTTCATTATTGAATCTAAATCCTCCTCCATAGGTTCTATTTTTGATTCATGGGTATTATTCGTGGCACACGAATAATCAATATTGATCCTTTTATCACAAAACACCTCATCCGTTATTCTAAAACGTTCCATTACTGCAGAACCTTATGCCCACCAGTGAATATAGAAACAATAAATATCGGGTAAGTTGGGGGATAAGGGCGCTCTACAATAAATATTAAAAAAGGTAAAAAAGCCGCTCAGCTACACCGAGGGATACCACCAATTCCCTCAAGACAAGATAAAACAGTGTAAGGAGTGGTGAGAGAGCACTCTAAAATACTAATTATATAAAGATAGATATATCACACAAAAAAAAAAGCTAGCCCTAAAAACTTCTAACTCTACTAAAGATAATGGGGGATAATGCTGGAAGCGGGAAAGGATAGCTCGCTGTCATTACCCACCAATGGGACAAATATTGAAAAAATATTCAAAGTGCAGTATTGTGAAAAGATGATGTCATTTATAGTGTCCTGATATTTATCATCTTTTCACAATACTGCACTTTGAATATTTTTTCACTATTTGTCCCATTGGTGGGGAATGACAGCGAGCTATCCTTTCCCGCTTCCAGCGTTATCCCCCATTATCTTTAGTTATCTTTTAAATTTTTAGGGCTAGCTTTTTTTTTTTTAAGTGATATATCTATCTTTATATAATTAGTATTTTAGAACGCACTCCTTACACTGCTTTATATTGTCTTGAGGGAATTGGTGGTATCCCTCATTGTAGATAAGCGACTTTATTACCTTTTTAATATTTATTGTAGCGCGCACTTATCCCCCAACTTACCTGATACGTATGTGATGGCCTAACCCGGCCCATTCTGTCCAATTGCAATGCCTCCCTCCGACTACAAAGCATAACTACGGGTGCCCTATGGATACCCCACCCCTTTGTTTGTAGTTACGCTGTATGTTCAGCGTTACGTGTCATAACATCTGCCATGTGCATGTTATGAATACCTGCAGCTAGGAAAAAGGAATACGGAAGCCAATATGAAAGACAAGAGAAAAGAAAGATTTCCATAGAACGCTAAAACATAAAATTTAGAACACACAGCTTAAGGTAAAAACATACAACATATAATTTATTAATGCATTTAGTACATATAAAAATTTATATAGTGATTGCAAAAATAGACAAATTGAATATCACTTATAATCACTAGCAGCAAAAGCTGTGTTATGATTTTTCAGTCGATTAAAGAAAGACAAGAGGTTTATTGCAGGTAACAGATTCCAGGTAATAAACGAGTGTGAATAAACAAATATCAGGCAGGGTAAACTGTATAGCAACAGCGGCTTGAACCAGATGCTAGGCAGGCTTGACTGGAATGTAGCAGGCAGGTTAAACTGTATAGCAACAGCGGCTTGAAACAGATGCTAGGCAGGCTTGACTGGAATGTAGCAAACAGGTTAAACTGTATAGCAACAGCAGCTTGAACCAGATGCTAGGCAGGCTTGACTGGAATGTAGTAGGCAGGTTAAGGTTGCAGGGTTGCAGGAACAGAGATGCAGGTACTGCTGGGATCAGTGGTGCAGCAATGCAAGGCAGACAGGTCAGGGTTGCAGGAGCAGCAATGCAGGCTCTGCTGGGATCAGCGGTGCAGCAATGCAAGGCAGACAGGTCAGGGTTGCAGGATTGCAGGAGCAGAGATGCAGGTACTGCTGGGATCAGTGGTTCAGCAATTCAAGGCAGACAAGTCAGGGTTGCAGGATAGCAGGAGCAGAGATGCAGGTACTGCTGGGATCACAAACTGCAGGCAGGACAGACAGAGACACTGGAGCAGAAAGCTAAAAGCTATGGATCAGAAAGCTGAAAGCTATGAGCTATAAGCTGGAAGCTATGACCAGCAGAGAATGTTCCAGCAAGAGGCTATTTAAGGTTAACTCCCCCAATCAGCTGTGGCAGACAGACACACCTACAGAGATTAATAAACCTGCAGCTGGGGGAAAACAGACAC
Source organism: Limnodynastes dumerilii (assembly GCA_011038615.1). Classification (NCBI taxonomy): domain Eukaryota; kingdom Metazoa; phylum Chordata; class Amphibia; order Anura; family Limnodynastidae; genus Limnodynastes; species Limnodynastes dumerilii. The sequence continues at coordinate 287,706 of WWET01000819.1, forward strand.
AGAAAACTAGCAAGGAATTACACACACTCTGCTAGGATGAACCTGCAGAGTGTAACAGTGCATTGCCTATATGTAAATACAAATAGGCAATTTTACGTCAGCGGCTAGCGTACATAGTTTAGGATCTGGCCCAATGTTATCAAATAGGATTGGTCCAAGTACAGATCCCTAGGGAAATACACTGGTAGCATTACCATCTTCAGAAGGAATTCCATTTACTACAAAACTTTGATGTCTATCCTATAATCAAAATCAACCAACCCCAAATTTTCCAGTTTATTTAACAGTCTGTGATGTGGCACAGTTTTAAAGGCCTTACTGAAATCTAAATAAACTGTCTATAGCTCTTCCTTGATCTATTACTTTACTGGACCAGTAAAAAAAATTCATTATTTAATATGATCTACCCCCAATAAATCCATGATGCTTGGGATTCTGTACAGTAAGTTATGTATACTTCACCACAGCAGGAAAATATATAAAGTCTGCCTAGTTTGCAAAGCGTATACACAAGCCAAAGAATATGAGGAGGTTGTGAATTAATATTACTAGGCTATTAACTTTAACTCTCTTGTTTTAAAATGATGTAAGATGCTCTGGTATATATATCAATAAACAATTACATTTCATAGAGGACAAAAAAAACACTTGGCTTATCCAGTCTTCCCATATTTATTTGTTAAAGTTTTTTTTGATGCCTTTAGGCCAGATCCTAAACTAATAATGTCACCTGACTTCCTAAACTAATAATGTCACCTGACTTCCTAAACTAATAATGTCCCCTGACTTCCTAAACTAATAATGTCCCCTGACTTCCTAAACTAATAAATGATCCAGAACTACATACACTAGCGTTTTTACGTAAAATTGCCAATTGCTATTTACTGCGCATGCAAACAGCAGATGTTATCACACGTAACTCAGGACGGACGTAACACTCTCGTAACTACGTACGAAGGGGTGTTTCCCAAATACGCTAGTCGTATTTATGTTCCAACTACGCTTTGGAGGCGGAGGGAGGCATTTACAGCATCGTACAGTATGGGCTGGGTTTGGCTGTTACATTCGCCAGGACGATACGTAACTGCGCGGTTACACTTGGGAAAGTTAAGGTAGGGTTTGGTAGACGTAAAACAGCAAAAGTACGTCTGTCAGTTGGGAGTGCTTGAGGGAGTACATAGTACTTATGCTAGCGTAAAAACGCTACCCTAACAAACGTAACATGAACGTAGTTCTGGATCTAGTCCAATGTCACCTGACTATCTAAACTAATAATGTCACCTGGCTATCTAAACTAATAATGTCACCTGACTATCTAAACTAATAATGTCACCTGACTAAACTAATAATGTCACCTGACTATCTAAACTAATAATGTCACCTGACTATCTAAACTAATAATGTCACCTGACTATCTAAACTAATAATGTTACCTGACTATCTAAACTAATAATGTCACCTATCTAAACTAATAATGTCACCTGGCTATCTAAACTAATAATGTCACCTAGCAAAAAACAGTTTCAATGGCGCTATCCTATAATTCCAGTACAATATAGCTATGGATAAGTCAGCTGCTATATAACCACAGGGGACCACCCTATATACAGCAAAACAAATACAGATAGTAAATAGCGCTGTGACTCATCCAGATACTACAAATTTTATTTATAGATTTAAAAATAGCAAAAACATCAATATCTCGATATAGCACAAATATCACAAGATATAATTTATGGACATTGATGGTTACATTTAAAATATATAATTCATATAACTCCACTGCTGGCAGAATAAACTCAGAAATAAAAAGAACTATAAATTGAGTATTGAATACTGTCTCCTTACTCTGTCCAATGGACACAAATAGCAACTGTGTTGCAAACACAATCCCACTGATGAAAAACAATGCAGACAATAACGAAATTGTCCTGACTATCTAAACTAATAATGTCACCTGACTATCTAAACTAATAATGTTACCTGACTATCTAAACTAATAATGTCACCTGACTATCTAAACTAATAATGTCACCTATCTAAACTGATAATGTCACCTATCTAAACTAATAATGTCACCTGCAAACAAGTTTCTGTAAAGCGCTAGTCAGAAATAGCAATTTGAACACACAGCTTTGTCATAAGATAAACATATAATTTATTTAAAAAATTGGATAAATTGTAGTATTTGCACCATATAAAAATAAAAATAAAAGTGACTTTATACACTATACTAGAGTAGCCTGGTAGTCAAGCCTCTAATTGATAGTAGTAGGTCACTGCCGTAAAATTGATATTCGTTAATACCCAACAAGTAATGGCTAGGAAAGTCAAATAGAGATCTTCAGTAGAATCCTGCTAATTGCACCACTATTCAAATGGACCGTAGTCTTTCTCATAACATTCAGACTGACAGTTTGGTGTAAGTGCACTTGCGAGACCGGCCGGTCTAAGCTTACCACTCGACGTCTGTGACCTACGAGGATGCCATTTAAACGGGGATAGATAGCGGTGTCCGGAACAGAAGTATCAGTCTGAGGTGATCACCTGAAGTGACCCACACGTGCTGCGGTCTCGCCGGACCCTCCAATTCCCCTATGATTATGCAAATCTCCTCAGGATCAGACGGTGGTATAAGGATACTTCAGTGGTTTAGCAAGTAGTGGTTTAGTGTACGTAGTCCTCGGATGCAAATTGCACCGAAAGGATAAGGATTCTTTAGTCTTTGCAGGATCAGATCCTAGTCATCAGTTGGGATAAGGTATTATGCCTTAACGCGTTTCACGACCCTCGGTTGGCCGTTTCATCAGAAGGATATAATGTATCAGGTGCACAGGTGCCTTTTAAATACGCATTACGTCAATTGCCTAATTGCCCAGGTGAGTTGGGCATAGCACATCAGATACAAAAGTACAGAAAATACAAAAACTACCTAAAAAAGCTGTGTGTTCAAGAAGAAAATTCTCAATATCATCCCGTTTAGGGACATTTAAAATCAGAGAGTAATTATAATTATAAATATCTAAAAAAAAAAAAAATTAGAAGTAGCAACAGTAGAATCACTATAATGACAAATATATTGATATTCACGTCATTATTGGTGCACTATTCATGCAAAGGGAAAACAAAAGAAACCCCATTAAATATCATACTTTATAATCAGAAGGAGGGGTTATGGTTAATAATCATAATAATAATGTCACCTGACTATCTAAACTAATAATGTCACCTAGCTATCTAAACTAATAATGTTACCTGACTATCTAAACTAATAATGTCACCTAGCTATCTAAACTAATAATGTCACCTAACTATCTAAACTAATAATGTCACCTATCTAAACTAATAATGTCACCTAGCTATCTAAACTAATAATGTCATCTGACTATCTAAACTAATAATGTCACCTGACTATCTAAACTAATAATGTCACCTGACTATCTAAACTAATAATGTCACCTATCTAAACTAATAGTGTTACCTGACTATCTAAACTAATAATGTCACCTAGCTATCTAAACTAATAATGTCACCTAGCTATCTAAACTAATAATGTCACCTATCTAAACTAATAATGTCACCTAGCTATTTAAACTAATAATGTCACCTGACTATCTAAACTAATAATGTCACCTATCTAAACTAATCTAATGTCACCTATCTAAACTAATCTAATGTCACCTAGCTATCTAAACTAATAATGTCACCTGACTATCTAAACTAATAATGTCACCTGACTGTCTAAACTAATAATGTCATCTGACTATCTAAACTAATAATGTCACCTAGCTATCTAAACTAATAATGTCATCTGACTATCTAAACTAATAATGTCACCTAGCTATCTAAACTAATAATGTCATCTGACTATCTAAACTAATAATGTCACCTAGCTATCTAAACTAATAATGTCATCTGACTATCTAAACTAATAATGTCACCTAGCTATCTAAACTAATAATGTCACCTAACTATCTAAACTAATAATGTCACCTATCTAAACTAATAATGTCACCTGACTATCTAAACTAATAATGTCACCTATCTAAACTAATAATGTCACCTGACTATCTAAACTAATAATGTCACCTATCTAAACTAATAATGTCACCTGACTATCTAAACTAATAATGTCACCTATCTAAACTAATAATGTCACCTGACTATCTAAACTAATAATGTCACCTATCTAAACTAATAATGTCACCTGACTATCTAAACTAATAATGTCACCTATCTAAACTAATAATGTCACCTGACTATCTAAACTAATAATGTCACCTATCTAAACTAATAATGTCACCTGACTATCTAAACTAATAATGTCACCTATCTAAACTAATAATGTCACCTGACTATCTAAACTAATAATGTCACCTATCTAAACTAATAATGTCACCTGACTATCTAAACTAATAATGTCACCTATCTAAACTAATAATGTCACCTGACTATCTAAACTAATAATGTCACCTATCTAAACTAATAATGTCACCTGACTATCTAAACTAATAATGTCACCTATCTAAACTAATAATGTCACCTGACTATCTAAACTAATAATGTCACCTATCTAAACTAATAATGTCACCTGACTATCTAAACTAATAATGTCACCTATCTAAACTAATAATGTCACCTGACTATCTAAACTAATAATGTCACCTATCTAAACTAATAATGTCACCTGACTATCTAAACTAATAATGTCACCTATCTAAACTAATAATGTCACCTGACTATCTAAACTAATAATGTCACCTATCTAAACTAATAATGTCACCTGACTATCTAAACTAATAATGTCACCTATCTAAACTAATAATGTCACCTGACTATCTAAACTAATAATGTCACCTATCTAAACTAATAATGTCACCTGACTATCTAAACTAATAATGTCACCTATCTAAACTAATAATGTCACCTGACTATCTAAACTAATAATGTCACCTATCTAAACTAATAATGTCACCTGACTATCTAAACTAATAATGTCACCTATCTAAACTAATAATGTCACCTGACTATCTAAACTAATAATGTCACCTATCTAAACTAATAATGTCACCTGACTATCTAAACTAATAATGTCACCTATCTAAACTAATAATGTCACCTGACTATCTAAACTAATAATGTCACCTATCTAAACTAATAATGTCACCTGACTATCTAAACTAATAATGTCACCTATCTAAACTAATAATGTCACCTGACTATCTAAACTAATAATGTCACCTATCTAAACTAATAATGTCACCTGACTATCTAAACTAATAATGTCACCTATCTAAACTAATAATGTCACCTGACTATCTAAACTAATAATGTCACCTATCTAAACTAATAATGTCACCTGACTATCTAAACTAATAATGTCACCTATCTAAACTAATAATGTCACCTGAACTTTAGCGGGCGGAAGGGAAGCACAGCCCATTTGCACGCAAATGGGCTTGGACGGAACAAAGTTCCGTCCGATTCTTAAAACGCTAGGATTACTATAGTAATCCTAGCGTAACATCTGGAGGGCGCATGCGCCCTCCAGTTCAGTCAGGTGATTTACGCACCTTGCGTGCGTAAATCACCTGACGATATTAAATCTGGATCCGGTCCTTAGTCATTTACTAATTAATCAATTTCCTTTCTTTTTTGCTATAATAAAGGTTTTGGTTTCTTTTCTGCACTACATATACTTTAATCACACACAATCATGGATACCAAATATCAAATCCCCACTGGGACTGTGGATGGAGCTTAAAATGCAGCGACAACCGAACTCTTGCTCATGGTGTTGCAACACCTTTTTTTCTGCTATGAATCTTTCTCTTTATAACCAGAATCCAGACTTCCTATAAGTGCGCAGTTTCTAATCACTAGTACTGTAAAATGTCCCCTACTGGAAAGTGGACATTTGCGACTGTGCCACTTTCCCAGGATGGATTTGGATTCTCTGGATTCAACATTCCGCCCTACTTAAAATTTAAATGGTGGGGGTGGATCTGTATCACAGAGTGGAAGCACTTTGAATCTGCTAGAAGGAGGAGACTGTCACGCTCAGCTGCAGATGCCGCTGCACTTACCATGTCAGGAGTCATCTGTCAGCAGTTTTCACTGGTCATGCCCACTCTCCAGTCCTCTGCTAAGTCTCCATTTCAGCATGTGTGCTTGTTTGTGTCTGGGATTAGGCATCTGCTTCATTGCCTCCCTGGTGCATCGATTCCCAACAGCCTCTAAGATGCTCCTCTGCAGCACACATGATTACTCCAGCCAATCTGTGCACTGGGTGGGCTATTTAAACCATGTGCACAGTCCATGCATTGCCAGAACAACTTGTTCATTCTAAGTGCCTGGCTGTCTTGATCCTGTATCCTGACTCTTGATCTTGACTCCTGTTCCTGATATTGGTCCTGACTCCTGATCCTGGTCTTGGTCTTCAAGCATTACCTGCACCACTGATCCCAGCATTACCTGCATCACAGATCCCAGCTTACCTGTAACTCTGCTCCAGCATTATCTGCATTTCTACTTCAGTATTACCTGCACCAATGATCCCAGCATTATCTGCATCTCTGCTTCAGCATTACCTGCAGCACTGATCCCAACATTTCATTGTAATCTTATTATGCCAATAATTTATTAAACAAGCTTCCTTTCACTCCTGCTTGTCTGTCACTTCCCTCGGAACCCAGTACAGATCCCACAAAACCTAGAGTTCGTGACAGAGACATAAAATCCCTTGACCCTTATATACTGTCCATATTCCTTAAACTCCACACCAACCCCATATTACATAAGTACAGTGTTAAAGGAGGGCTCATGCTGCAAAAAACCTAATGAGCAAAGGGAGTGGCCTCCTTGCTCCTGTATGGATTTCTGGATGCAGCAGGAATCCAGCATTGAACTGAATCCGGTCCTATGCTATTAAGCATATGATTGGTCTTTCTTATTGCTCTGTATTACTCTTATTATGATTTGATTCTTAAAAATATGCAGACTGTGTGCGTATGTTTGTTTTATTTATATCTGCACATGTGTGCGGCAGATGTTACACATAAGAACTCATTACACACTCAGTTGATCTAAGAACCTAATGACAGCCATAAGAAGGGGCATGCCAGCACTCTAAGTATGAGGTTAAGAAAAGTGGGTGGGCATTTAAATTGGACAGTATGGGCTGGGTTAAGCTATTACGTTCTAACTTTCGTAAACTCTGAACAAACATATGCACGGAAAGCTAAGGTAGGCCCGTGTGGGCGGAAGTCAGCTTGAACCCATAAGAACGAGGGGAGTGTCATTGGAGTGCAATTGCCACCTAGGTGCAAACTTTTGCGAATCTGTTCATACTTATTTCCTTCTTAAGTCTGAATCAGGGGCGATGTAACTATCTCCAGGCTTGACTTCTAGGAATAGCTTTCTGTTCAAATTTTTGGTCCTCACAGTTAGCTAGTTAATGATTATCCCATTAATGTAGTTAGAATGTAGGACCTGATTCACACTTAAGAATCTGCGGATTTTAGATGCGTATATTTAGGAAGATAAATACTGCGCATGCCTAGTAACTTATATATGCAGTCTATGTTGCACTTTTTGTAAATCACAACTGAGAACCTAGGACCAGATTTACACTTAAGAAATGACGTGCCGGAAAAAATTAAGTATGAAGATTAGCAGATTGGGTGGAGGGAGGCAATTAAATGAGCAAATCTGGGCGCAGTTATGCAGTTACGTTCTTAATTAGCCGCTCTACGCACACAACTAAGAACCTAAAGATAAGGTAATCCTATGGCATTTGTAAGTAATTTAAGAATTGCTACTAGTTGCATATATTTAAGAACCTAATATTTTCTTAAGTGTGATTTAGGTCTGTAGTGATTATCAAATTACTGTAATAATATTGTCAAAAAATAATAGTTAATAGGTATTAATTACTCAGTTATCCAATTCAAATAGTTACATTATATGCAATTCATTTAATTAAAACAATTAACATAATTATGCTATGCAAATGATAGGATCTGTGAAAACCGGAATAATAATATAATAATATAATATATGTAATAATATATGTCATATATAAGTGTTATCAATCTGTTTCTATGTTATCTGAATCTTAGACAAAAGGCACAGTTAACTATTGATACGGACACAATGGGGCACAGACTATTATACGGACACAATGGGGCACAGACTATTATATGGACACAAAGGGGCACAGACTATTATACGGACACAATGGGGCACAGACTATTATACGGACACAATGGGGCACAGACTATTATACGGACACAATGGGGCACAGACTATTATACGGACACAATGGGGCACAGACTATTATACGGACACAATGGGGCACAGACTATTATACGGACACAATGGGGCACAGACTATTATACGGACACAATGGGGCACAGACTATTATACGGACACAATGGGGCACAGACTATTATACGGACACAATGGGGCACAGACTATTATATGGACACAAAGGGGCACAGACTATTATACGGACACAATGGGGCACAGACTATTATACGGACACAATGGGGCACAGACTATTATACGGACACAATGGGGCACAGACTATTATACGGACACAATGGGGCACAGACTATTATACGGACACAATGGGGCACAGACTATTATACGGACACAATGGGGCACAGACTATTATACGGACACAATGGGGCACAGACTATTATACGGACACAATGGGGCACAGACTATTATACGGACACAATGGGGCACAGACTATTATATGGACACAAAGGGGCACAGACTATTATACGGACACAATGGGGCACAGACTATTATACGGACACAATGGGGCACAGACTATTATACGGACACAATGGGGCACAGACTATTATACGGACACAATGGGGCACAGACTATTATACGGACACAATGGGGCACAGACTATTATACGGACACAATGGGGCACAGACTATTATACGGACACAATGGGGCACAGACTATTATACGGACACAATGGGGCACAGACTATTATACGGACACAATGGGGCACAGACTATTATATGGACACAAAGGGGCACAGACTATTATACGGACACAATGGGGCACAGACTATTATACGGACACAATGGGGCACAGACTATTATACGGACACAATGGGGCACAGACTATTATACGGACACAATGGGGCACAGACTATTATACGGACACAATGGGGCACAGACTATTATACGGACACAATGGGGCACAGACTATTATACGGACACAATGGGGCACAGACTATTATACGGACACAATGGGGCACAGACTATTATACGGACACAATGGGGCACAGACTATTATATGGACACAAAGGGGCACAGACTATTATACGGACACAATGGGGCACAGACTATTATACGGACACAATGGGGCACAGACTATTATACGGACACAATGGGGCACAGACTATTATACGGACACAATGGGGCACAGACTATTATACGGACACAATGGGGCACAGACTATTATACGGACACAATGGGGCACAGACTATTATACGGACACAATGGGGCACAGACTATTATACGGACACAATGGGGCACAGACTATTATACGGACACAATGGGGCACAGACTATTATATGGACACAAAGGGGCACAGACTATTATACGGACACAATGGGGCACAGACTATTATACGGACACAATGGGGCACAGACTATTATACGGACACAATGGGGCACAGACTATTATACGGACACAATGGGGCACAGACTATTATACGGACACAATGGGGCACAGACTATTATACGGACACAATGGGGCACAGACTATTATACGGACACAATGGGGCACAGACTATTATACGGACACAATGGGGCACAGACTATTATACGGACACAATGGGGCACAGACTATTATATGGACACAAAGGGGCACAGACTATTATACGGACACAATGGGGCACAGACTATTATACGGACACAATGGGGCACAGACTATTATACGGACACAATGGGGCACAGACTATTATACGGACACAATGGGGCACAGACTATTATACGGACACAATGGGGCACAGACTATTATACGGACACAATGGGGCACAGACTATTATACGGACACAATGGGGCACAGACTATTATACGGACACAATGGGGCACAGACTATTATACGGACACAATGGGGCACAGACTATTATATGGACACAAAGGGGCACAGACTATTATACGGACACAATGGGGCACAGACTATTATACGGACACAATGGGGCACAGACTATTATACGGACACAATGGGGCACAGACTATTATACGGACACAATGGGGCACAGACTATTATACGGACACAATGGGGCACAGACTATTATACGGACACAATGGGGCACAGACTATTATACGGACACAATGGGGCACAGACTATTATACGGACACAATGGGGCACAGACTATTATACGGACACAATGGGGCACAGACTATTATATGGACACAAAGGGGCACAGACTATTATACGGACACAATGGGGCACAGACTATTATACGGACACAATGGGGCACAGACTATTATACGGACACAATGGGGCACAGACTATTATACGGACACAATGGGGCACAGACTATTATACGGACACAATGGGGCACAGACTATTATACGGACACAATGGGGCACAGACTATTATACGGACACAATGGGGCACAGACTATTATACGGACACAATGGGGCACAGACTATTATACGGACACAATGGGGCACAGACTATTATATGGACACAAAGGGGCACAGACTATTATACGGACACAATGGGGCACAGACTATTATACGGACACAATGGGGCACAGACTATTATACGGACACAATGGGGCACAGACTATTATACGGACACAATGGGGCACAGACTATTATACGGACACAATGGGGCACAGACTATTATACGGACACAATGGGGCACAGACTATTATACGGACACAATGGGGCACAGACTATTATACGGACACAATGGGGCACAGACTATTATACGGACACAATGGGGCACAGACTATTATATGGACACAAAGGGGCACAGACTATTATACGGACACAATGGGGCACAGACTATTATACGGACACAATGGGGCACAGACTATTATACGGACACAATGGGGCACAGACTATTATACGGACACAATGGGGCACAGACTATTATACGGACACAATGGGGCACAGACTATTATACGGACACAATGGGGCACAGACTATTATACGGACACAATGGGGCACAGACTATTATACGGACACAATGGGGCACAGACTATTATACGGACACAATGGGGCACAGACTATTATATGGACACAAAGGGGCACAGACTATTATACGGACACAATGGGGCACAGACTATTATACGGACACAATGGGGCACAGACTATTATACGGACACAATGGGGCACAGACTATTATACGGACACAATGGGGCACAGACTATTATACGGACACAATGGGGCACAGACTATTATACGGACACAATGGGGCACAGACTATTATACGGACACAATGGGGCACAGACTATTATACGGACACAATGGGGCACAGACTATTATACGGACACAATGGGGCACAGACTATTATATGGACACAAAGGGGCACAGACTATTATACGGACACAATGGGGCACAGACTATTATACGGACACAATGGGGCACAGACTATTATACGGACACAATGGGGCACAGACTATTATACGGACACAATGGGGCACAGACTATTATACGGACACAATGGGGCACAGACTATTATACGGACACAATGGGGCACAGACTATTATACGGACACAATGGGGCACAGACTATTATACGGACACAATGGGGCACAGACTATTATACGGACACAATGGGGCACAGACTATTATATGGACACAAAGGGGCACAGACTATTATACGGACACAATGGGGCACAGACTATTATACGGACACAATGGGGCACAGACTATTATACGGACACAATGGGGCACAGACTATTATACGGACACAATGGGGCACAGACTATTATACGGACACAATGGGGCACAGACTATTATACGGACACAATGGGGCACAGACTATTATACGGACACAATGGGGCACAGACTATTATACGGACACAATGGGGCACAGACTATTATACGGACACAATGGGGCACAGACTATTATATGGACACAAAGGGGCACAGACTATTATACGGACACAATGGGGCACAGACTATTATACGGACACAATGGGGCACAGACTATTATACGGACACAATGGGGCACAGACTATTATACGGACACAATGGGGCACAGACTATTATACGGACACAATGGGGCACAGACTATTATACGGACACAATGGGGCACAGACTATTATACGGACACAATGGGGCACAGACTATTATACGGACACAATGGGGCACAGACTATTATACGGACACAATGGGGCACAGACTATTATATGGACACAAAGGGGCACAGACTATTATACGGACACAATGGGGCACAGACTATTATACGGACACAATGGGGCACAGACTATTATACGGACACAATGGGGCACAGACTATTATACGGACACAATGGGGCACAGACTATTATACGGACACAATGGGGCACAGACTATTATACGGACACAATGGGGCACAGACTATTATACGGACACAATGGGGCACAGACTATTATACGGACACAATGGGGCACAGACTATTATACGGACACAATGGGGCACAGACTATTATATGGACACAAAGGGGCACAGACTATTATACGGACACAATGGGGCACAGACTATTATACGGACACAATGGGGCACAGACTATTATACGGACACAATGGGGCACAGACTATTATACGGACACAATGGGGCACAGACTATTATACGGACACAATGGGGCACAGACTATTATACGGACACAATGGGGCACAGACTATTATACGGACACAATGGGGCACAGACTATTATACGGACACAATGGGGCACAGACTATTATACGGACACAATGGGGCACAGACTATTATATGGACACAAAGGGGCACAGACTATTATACGGACACAATGGGGCACAGACTATTATACGGACACAATGGGGCACAGACTATTATACGGACACAATGGGGCACAGACTATTATACGGACACAATGGGGCACAGACTATTATACGGACACAATGGGGCACAGACTATTATACGGACACAATGGGGCACAGACTATTATACGGACACAATGGGGCACAGACTATTATACGGACACAATGGGGCACAGACTATTATACGGACACAATGGGGCACAGACTATTATATGGACACAAAGGGGCACAGACTATTATACGGACACAATGGGGCACAGACTATTATACGGACACAATGGGGCACAGACTATTATACGGACACAATGGGGCACAGACTATTATACGGACACAATGGGGCACAGACTATTATACGGACACAATGGGGCACAGACTATTATACGGACACAATGGGGCACAGACTATTATACGGACACAATGGGGCACAGACTATTATACGGACACAATGGGGCACAGACTATTATACGGACACAATGGGGCACAGACTATTATATGGACACAAAGGGGCACAGACTATTATACGGACACAATGGGGCACAGACTATTATACGGACACAATGGGGCACAGACTATTATACGGACACAATGGGGCACAGACTATTATACGGACACAATGGGGCACAGACTATTATACGGACACAATGGGGCACAGACTATTATACGGACACAATGGGGCACAGACTATTATACGGACACAATGGGGCACAGACTATTATACGGACACAATGGGGCACAGACTATTATACGGACACAATGGGGCACAGACTATTATATGGACACAAAGGGGCACAGACTATTATACGGACACAATGGGGCACAGACTATTATACGGACACAATGGGGCACAGACTATTATACGGACACAATGGGGCACAGACTATTATACGGACACAATGGGGCACAGACTATTATACGGACACAATGGGGCACAGACTATTATACGGACACAATGGGGCACAGACTATTATACGGACACAATGGGGCACAGACTATTATACGGACACAATGGGGCACAGACTATTATACGGACACAATGGGGCACAGACTATTATATGGACACAAAGGGGCACAGACTATTATACGGACACAATGGGGCACAGACTATTATACGGACACAATGGGGCACAGACTATTATACGGACACAATGGGGCACAGACTATTATACGGACACAATGGGGCACAGACTATTATACGGACACAATGGGGCACAGACTATTATACGGACACAATGGGGCACAGACTATTATACGGACACAATGGGGCACAGACTATTATACGGACACAATGGGGCACAGACTATTATACGGACACAATGGGGCACAGACTATTATATGGACACAAAGGGGCACAGACTATTATACGGACACAATGGGGCACAGACTATTATACGGACACAATGGGGCACAGACTATTATACGGACACAATGGGGCACAGACTATTATACGGACACAATGGGGCACAGACTATTATACGGACACAATGGGGCACAGACTATTATACGGACACAATGGGGCACAGACTATTATACGGACACAATGGGGCACAGACTATTATACGGACACAATGGGGCACAGACTATTATACGGACACAATGGGGCACAGACTATTATATGGACACAAAGGGGCACAGACTATTATACGGACACAATGGGGCACAGACTATTATACGGACACAATGGGGCACAGACTATTATACGGACACAATGGGGCACAGACTATTATACGGACACAATGGGGCACAGACTATTATACGGACACAATGGGGCACAGACTATTATACGGACACAATGGGGCACAGACTATTATACGGACACAATGGGGCACAGACTATTATACGGACACAATGGGGCACAGACTATTATACGGACACAATGGGGCACAGACTATTATATGGACACAAAGGGGCACAGACTATTATACGGACACAATGGGGCACAGACTATTATACGGACACAATGGGGCACAGACTATTATACGGACACAATGGGGCACAGACTATTATACGGACACAATGGGGCACAGACTATTATACGGACACAATGGGGCACAGACTATTATACGGACACAATGGGGCACAGACTATTATACGGACACAATGGGGCACAGACTATTATACGGACACAATGGGGCACAGACTATTATACGGACACAATGGGGCACAGACTATTATATGGACACAAAGGGGCACAGACTATTATACGGACACAATGGGGCACAGACTATTATACGGACACAATGGGGCACAGACTATTATACGGACACAATGGGGCACAGACTATTATACGGACACAATGGGGCACAGACTATTATACGGACACAATGGGGCACAGACTATTATACGGACACAATGGGGCACAGACTATTATACGGACACAATGGGGCACAGACTATTATACGGACACAATGGGGCACAGACTATTATACGGACACAATGGGGCACAGACTATTATATGGACACAAAGGGGCACAGACTATTATACGGACACAATGGGGCACAGACTATTATACGGACACAATGGGGCACAGACTATTATACGGACACAATGGGGCACAGACTATTATACGGACACAATGGGGCACAGACTATTATACGGACACAATGGGGCACAGACTATTATACGGACACAATGGGGCACAGACTATTATACGGACACAATGGGGCACAGACTATTATACGGACACAATGGGGCACAGACTATTATACGGACACAATGGGGCACAGACTATTATATGGACACAAAGGGGCACAGACTATTATACGGACACAATGGGGCACAGACTATTATACGGACACAATGGGGCACAGACTATTATACGGACACAATGGGGCACAGACTATTATACGGACACAATGGGGCACAGACTATTATACGGACACAATGGGGCACAGACTATTATACGGACACAATGGGGCACAGACTATTATACGGACACAATGGGGCACAGACTATTATACGGACACAATGGGGCACAGACTATTATACGGACACAATGGGGCACAGACTATTATATGGACACAAAGGGGCACAGACTATTATACGGACACAATGGGGCACAGACTATTATACGGACACAATGGGGCACAGACTATTATACGGACACAATGGGGCACAGACTATTATACGGACACAATGGGGCACAGACTATTATACGGACACAATGGGGCACAGACTATTATACGGACACAATGGGGCACAGACTATTATACGGACACAATGGGGCACAGACTATTATACGGACACAATGGGGCACAGACTATTATACGGACACAATGGGGCACAGACTATTATATGGACACAAAGGGGCACAGACTATTATACGGACACAATGGGGCACAGACTATTATACGGACACAATGGGGCACAGACTATTATACGGACACAATGGGGCACAGACTATTATACGGACACAATGGGGCACAGACTATTATACGGACACAATGGGGCACAGACTATTATACGGACACAATGGGGCACAGACTATTATACGGACACAATGGGGCACAGACTATTATACGGACACAATGGGGCACAGACTATTATACGGACACAATGGGGCACAGACTATTATATGGACACAAAGGGGCACAGACTATTATACGGACACAATGGGGCACAGACTATTATACGGACACAATGGGGCACAGACTATTATACGGACACAATGGGGCACAGACTATTATACGGACACAATGGGGCACAGACTATTATACGGACACAATGGGGCACAGACTATTATACGGACACAATGGGGCACAGACTATTATACGGACACAATGGGGCACAGACTATTATACGGACACAATGGGGCACAGACTATTATACGGACACAATGGGGCACAGACTATTATATGGACACAAAGGGGCACAGACTATTATACGGACACAATGGGGCACAGACTATTATACGGACACAATGGGGCACAGACTATTATACGGACACAATGGGGCACAGACTATTATACGGACACAATGGGGCACAGACTATTATACGGACACAATGGGGCACAGACTATTATACGGACACAATGGGGCACAGACTATTATACGGACACAATGGGGCACAGACTATTATACGGACACAATGGGGCACAGACTATTATACGGACACAATGGGGCACAGACTATTATATGGACACAAAGGGGCACAGACTATTATACGGACACAATGGGGCACAGACTATTATACGGACACAATGGGGCACAGACTATTATACGGACACAATGGGGCACAGACTATTATACGGACACAATGGGGCACAGACTATTATACGGACACAATGGGGCACAGACTATTATACGGACACAATGGGGCACAGACTATTATACGGACACAATGGGGCACAGACTATTATACGGACACAATGGGGCACAGACTATTATACGGACACAATGGGGCACAGACTATTATATGGACACAAAGGGGCACAGACTATTATACGGACACAATGGGGCACAGACTATTATACGGACACAATGGGGCACAGACTATTATACGGACACAATGGGGCACAGACTATTATACGGACACAATGGGGCACAGACTATTATACGGACACAATGGGGCACAGACTATTATACGGACACAATGGGGCACAGACTATTATACGGACACAATGGGGCACAGACTATTATACGGACACAATGGGGCACAGACTATTATACGGACACAATGGGGCACAGACTATTATATGGACACAAAGGGGCACAGACTATTATACGGACACAATGGGGCACAGACTATTATACGGACACAATGGGGCACAGACTATTATACGGACACAATGGGGCACAGACTATTATACGGACACAATGGGGCACAGACTATTATACGGACACAATGGGGCACAGACTATTATACGGACACAATGGGGCACAGACTATTATACGGACACAATGGGGCACAGACTATTATACGGACACAATGGGGCACAGACTATTATACGGACACAATGGGGCACAGACTATTATATGGACACAAAGGGGCACAGACTATTATACGGACACAATGGGGCACAGACTATTATACGGACACAATGGGGCACAGACTATTATACGGACACAATGGGGCACAGACTATTATACGGACACAATGGGGCACAGACTATTATACGGACACAATGGGGCACAGACTATTATACGGACACAATGGGGCACAGACTATTATACGGACACAATGGGGCACAGACTATTATACGGACACAATGGGGCACAGACTATTATACGGACACAATGGGGCACAGACTATTATATGGACACAAAGGGGCACAGACTATTATACGGACACAATGGGGCACAGACTATTATACGGACACAATGGGGCACAGACTATTATACGGACACAATGGGGCACAGACTATTATACGGACACAATGGGGCACAGACTATTATACGGACACAATGGGGCACAGACTATTATACGGACACAATGGGGCACAGACTATTATACGGACACAATGGGGCACAGACTATTATACGGACACAATGGGGCACAGACTATTATACGGACACAATGGGGCACAGACTATTATATGGACACAAAGGGGCACAGACTATTATACGGACACAATGGGGCACAGACTATTATACGGACACAATGGGGCACAGACTATTATACGGACACAATGGGGCACAGACTATTATACGGACACAATGGGGCACAGACTATTATACGGACACAATGGGGCACAGACTATTATACGGACACAATGGGGCACAGACTATTATACGGACACAATGGGGCACAGACTATTATACGGACACAATGGGGCACAGACTATTATACGGACACAATGGGGCACAGACTATTATATGGACACAAAGGGGCACAGACTATTATACGGACACAATGGGGCACAGACTATTATACGGACACAATGGGGCACAGACTATTATACGGACACAATGGGGCACAGACTATTATACGGACACAATGGGGCACAGACTATTATACGGACACAATGGGGCACAGACTATTATACGGACACAATGGGGCACAGACTATTATACGGACACAATGGGGCACAGACTATTATACGGACACAATGGGGCACAGACTATTATACGGACACAATGGGGCACAGACTATTATATGGACACAAAGGGGCACAGACTATTATACGGACACAATGGGGCACAGACTATTATACGGACACAATGGGGCACAGACTATTATACGGACACAATGGGGCACAGACTATTATACGGACACAATGGGGCACAGACTATTATACGGACACAATGGGGCACAGACTATTATACGGACACAATGGGGCACAGACTATTATACGGACACAATGGGGCACAGACTATTATACGGACACAATGGGGCACAGACTATTATACGGACACAATGGGGCACAGACTATTATATGGACACAAAGGGGCACAGACTATTATACGGACACAATGGGGCACAGACTATTATACGGACACAATGGGGCACAGACTATTATACGGACACAATGGGGCACAGACTATTATACGGACACAATGGGGCACAGACTATTATACGGACACAATGGGGCACAGACTATTATACGGACACAATGGGGCACAGACTATTATACGGACACAATGGGGCACAGACTATTATACGGACACAATGGGGCACAGACTATTATACGGACACAATGGGGCACAGACTATTATATGGACACAAAGGGGCACAGACTATTATACGGACACAATGGGGCACAGACTATTATACGGACACAATGGGGCACAGACTATTATACGGACACAATGGGGCACAGACTATTATACGGACACAATGGGGCACAGACTATTATACGGACACAATGGGGCACAGACTATTATACGGACACAATGGGGCACAGACTATTATACGGACACAATGGGGCACAGACTATTATACGGACACAATGGGGCACAGACTATTATACGGACACAATGGGGCACAGACTATTATATGGACACAAAGGGGCACAGACTATTATACGGACACAATGGGGCACAGACTATTATACGGACACAATGGGGCACAGACTATTATACGGACACAATGGGGCACAGACTATTATACGGACACAATGGGGCACAGACTATTATACGGACACAATGGGGCACAGACTATTATACGGACACAATGGGGCACAGACTATTATACGGACACAATGGGGCACAGACTATTATACGGACACAATGGGGCACAGACTATTATACGGACACAATGGGGCACAGACTATTATATGGACACAAAGGGGCACAGACTATTATACGGACACAATGGGGCACAGACTATTATACGGACACAATGGGGCACAGACTATTATACGGACACAATGGGGCACAGACTATTATACGGACACAATGGGGCACAGACTATTATACGGACACAATGGGGCACAGACTATTATACGGACACAATGGGGCACAGACTATTATACGGACACAATGGGGCACAGACTATTATACGGACACAATGGGGCACAGACTATTATACGGACACAATGGGGCACAGACTATTATATGGACACAAAGGGGCACAGACTATTATACGGACACAATGGGGCACAGACTATTATACGGACACAATGGGGCACAGACTATTATACGGACACAATGGGGCACAGACTATTATACGGACACAATGGGGCACAGACTATTATACGGACACAATGGGGCACAGACTATTATACGGACACAATGGGGCACAGACTATTATACGGACACAATGGGGCACAGACTATTATACGGACACAATGGGGCACAGACTATTATACGGACACAATGGGGCACAGACTATTATATGGACACAAAGGGGCACAGACTATTATACGGACACAATGGGGCACAGACTATTATACGGACACAATGGGGCACAGACTATTATACGGACACAATGGGGCACAGACTATTATACGGACACAATGGGGCACAGACTATTATACGGACACAATGGGGCACAGACTATTATACGGACACAATGGGGCACAGACTATTATACGGACACAATGGGGCACAGACTATTATACGGACACAATGGGGCACAGACTATTATACGGACACAATGGGGCACAGACTATTATATGGACACAAAGGGGCACAGACTATTATACGGACACAATGGGGCACAGACTATTATACGGACACAATGGGGCACAGACTATTATACGGACACAATGGGGCACAGACTATTATACGGACACAATGGGGCACAGACTATTATACGGACACAATGGGGCACAGACTATTATACGGACACAATGGGGCACAGACTATTATACGGACACAATGGGGCACAGACTATTATACGGACACAATGGGGCACAGACTATTATACGGACACAATGGGGCACAGACTATTATATGGACACAAAGGGGCACAGACTATTATACGGACACAATGGGGCACAGACTATTATACGGACACAATGGGGCACAGACTATTATACGGACACAATGGGGCACAGACTATTATACGGACACAATGGGGCACAGACTATTATACGGACACAATGGGGCACAGACTATTATACGGACACAATGGGGCACAGACTATTATACGGACACAATGGGGCACAGACTATTATACGGACACAATGGGGCACAGACTATTATACGGACACAATGGGGCACAGACTATTATATGGACACAAAGGGGCACAGACTATTATACGGACACAATGGGGCACAGACTATTATACGGACACAATGGGGCACAGACTATTATACGGACACAATGGGGCACAGACTATTATACGGACACAATGGGGCACAGACTATTATACGGACACAATGGGGCACAGACTATTATACGGACACAATGGGGCACAGACTATTATACGGACACAATGGGGCACAGACTATTATACGGACACAATGGGGCACAGACTATTATACGGACACAATGGGGCACAGACTATTATATGGACACAAAGGGGCACAGACTATTATACGGACACAATGGGGCACAGACTATTATACGGACACAATGGGGCACAGACTATTATACGGACACAATGGGGCACAGACTATTATACGGACACAATGGGGCACAGACTATTATACGGACACAATGGGGCACAGACTATTATACGGACACAATGGGGCACAGACTATTATACGGACACAATGGGGCACAGACTATTATACGGACACAATGGGGCACAGACTATTATACGGACACAATGGGGCACAGACTATTATATGGACACAAAGGGGCACAGACTATTATACGGACACAATGGGGCACAGACTATTATACGGACACAATGGGGCACAGACTATTATACGGACACAATGGGGCACAGACTATTATACGGACACAATGGGGCACAGACTATTATACGGACACAATGGGGCACAGACTATTATACGGACACAATGGGGCACAGACTATTATACGGACACAATGGGGCACAGACTATTATACGGACACAATGGGGCACAGACTATTATACGGACACAATGGGGCACAGACTATTATATGGACACAAAGGGGCACAGACTATTATACGGACACAATGGGGCACAGACTATTATACGGACACAATGGGGCACAGACTATTATACGGACACAATGGGGCACAGACTATTATACGGACACAATGGGGCACAGACTATTATACGGACACAATGGGGCACAGACTATTATACGGACACAATGGGGCACAGACTATTATACGGACACAATGGGGCACAGACTATTATACGGACACAATGGGGCACAGACTATTATACGGACACAATGGGGCACAGACTATTATATGGACACAAAGGGGCACAGACTATTATACGGACACAATGGGGCACAGACTATTATACGGACACAATGGGGCACAGACTATTATACGGACACAATGGGGCACAGACTATTATACGGACACAATGGGGCACAGACTATTATACGGACACAATGGGGCACAGACTATTATACGGACACAATGGGGCACAGACTATTATACGGACACAATGGGGCACAGACTATTATACGGACACAATGGGGCACAGACTATTATACGGACACAATGGGGCACAGACTATTATATGGACACAAAGGGGCACAGACTATTATACGGACACAATGGGGCACAGACTATTATACGGACACAATGGGGCACAGACTATTATACGGACACAATGGGGCACAGACTATTATACGGACACAATGGGGCACAGACTATTATACGGACACAATGGGGCACAGACTATTATACGGACACAATGGGGCACAGACTATTATACGGACACAATGGGGCACAGACTATTATACGGACACAATGGGGCACAGACTATTATACGGACACAATGGGGCACAGACTATTATATGGACACAAAGGGGCACAGACTATTATACGGACACAATGGGGCACAGACTATTATACGGACACAATGGGGCACAGACTATTATACGGACACAATGGGGCACAGACTATTATACGGACACAATGGGGCACAGACTATTATACGGACACAATGGGGCACAGACTATTATACGGACACAATGGGGCACAGACTATTATACGGACACAATGGGGCACAGACTATTATACGGACACAATGGGGCACAGACTATTATACGGACACAATGGGGCACAGACTATTATATGGACACAAAGGGGCACAGACTATTATACGGACACAATGGGGCACAGACTATTATACGGACACAATGGGGCACAGACTATTATACGGACACAATGGGGCACAGACTATTATACGGACACAATGGGGCACAGACTATTATACGGACACAATGGGGCACAGACTATTATACGGACACAATGGGGCACAGACTATTATACGGACACAATGGGGCACAGACTATTATACGGACACAATGGGGCACAGACTATTATACGGACACAATGGGGCACAGACTATTATATGGACACAAAGGGGCACAGACTATTATACGGACACAATGGGGCACAGACTATTATACGGACACAATGGGGCACAGACTATTATACGGACACAATGGGGCACAGACTATTATACGGACACAATGGGGCACAGACTATTATACGGACACAATGGGGCACAGACTATTATACGGACACAATGGGGCACAGACTATTATACGGACACAATGGGGCACAGACTATTATACGGACACAATGGGGCACAGACTATTATACGGACACAATGGGGCACAGACTATTATATGGACACAAAGGGGCACAGACTATTATACGGACACAATGGGGCACAGACTATTATACGGACACAATGGGGCACAGACTATTATACGGACACAATGGGGCACAGACTATTATACGGACACAATGGGGCACAGACTATTATACGGACACAATGGGGCACAGACTATTATACGGACACAATGGGGCACAGACTATTATACGGACACAATGGGGCACAGACTATTATACGGACACAATGGGGCACAGACTATTATACGGACACAATGGGGCACAGACTATTATATGGACACAAAGGGGCACAGACTATTATACGGACACAATGGGGCACAGACTATTATACGGACACAATGGGGCACAGACTATTATACGGACACAATGGGGCACAGACTATTATACGGACACAATGGGGCACAGACTATTATACGGACACAATGGGGCACAGACTATTATACGGACACAATGGGGCACAGACTATTATACGGACACAATGGGGCACAGACTATTATACGGACACAATGGGGCACAGACTATTATACGGACACAATGGGGCACAGACTATTATATGGACACAAAGGGGCACAGACTATTATACGGACACAATGGGGCACAGACTATTATACGGACACAATGGGGCACAGACTATTATACGGACACAATGGGGCACAGACTATTATACGGACACAATGGGGCACAGACTATTATACGGACACAATGGGGCACAGACTATTATACGGACACAATGGGGCACAGACTATTATACGGACACAATGGGGCACAGACTATTATACGGACACAATGGGGCACAGACTATTATACGGACACAATGGGGCACAGACTATTATATGGACACAAAGGGGCACAGACTATTATACGGACACAATGGGGCACAGACTATTATACGGACACAATGGGGCACAGACTATTATACGGACACAATGGGGCACAGACTATTATACGGACACAATGGGGCACAGACTATTATACGGACACAATGGGGCACAGACTATTATACGGACACAATGGGGCACAGACTATTATACGGACACAATGGGGCACAGACTATTATACGGACACAATGGGGCACAGACTATTATACGGACACAATGGGGCACAGACTATTATATGGACACAAAGGGGCACAGACTATTATACGGACACAATGGGGCACAGACTATTATACGGACACAATGGGGCACAGACTATTATACGGACACAATGGGGCACAGACTATTATACGGACACAATGGGGCACAGACTATTATACGGACACAATGGGGCACAGACTATTATACGGACACAATGGGGCACAGACTATTATACGGACACAATGGGGCACAGACTATTATACGGACACAATGGGGCACAGACTATTATACGGACACAATGGGGCACAGACTATTATATGGACACAAAGGGGCACAGACTATTATACGGACACAATGGGGCACAGACTATTATACGGACACAATGGGGCACAGACTATTATACGGACACAATGGGGCACAGACTATTATACGGACACAATGGGGCACAGACTATTATACGGACACAATGGGGCACAGACTATTATACGGACACAATGGGGCACAGACTATTATACGGACACAATGGGGCACAGACTATTATACGGACACAATGGGGCACAGACTATTATACGGACACAATGGGGCACAGACTATTATATGGACACAAAGGGGCACAGACTATTATACGGACACAATGGGGCACAGACTATTATACGGACACAATGGGGCACAGACTATTATACGGACACAATGGGGCACAGACTATTATACGGACACAATGGGGCACAGACTATTATACGGACACAATGGGGCACAGACTATTATACGGACACAATGGGGCACAGACTATTATACGGACACAATGGGGCACAGACTATTATACGGACACAATGGGGCACAGACTATTATACGGACACAATGGGGCACAGACTATTATATGGACACAAAGGGGCACAGACTATTATACGGACACAATGGGGCACAGACTATTATACGGACACAATGGGGCACAGACTATTATACGGACACAATGGGGCACAGACTATTATACGGACACAATGGGGCACAGACTATTATACGGACACAATGGGGCACAGACTATTATACGGACACAATGGGGCACAGACTATTATACGGACACAATGGGGCACAGACTATTATACGGACACAATGGGGCACAGACTATTATACGGACACAATGGGGCACAGACTATTATATGGACACAAAGGGGCACAGACTATTATACGGACACAATGGGGCACAGACTATTATATGGACACAAAGGGACACAGACTAATATGAATTCTTTTATGAATTGGTAGGACTGCCTTTTAATATTTACAAATACTTTTTATGACTCTCTCGGGCATAGACACTATGGGCCAAATCCAGAACAATGCTTGTGAGCGAGTTTAGACGTAAAATCGCGTTTTGGTAAGCACTGCGCATGCGCACCATAGAAAATACGCTCCGTAACGTAGCGTAAATGTGAACCATTCACGTATGTTTAGCGTAAATCTTTACGTGTGGGCGTGCCAATTTTACGTGAGTCTAAAATACGTCTGAAATACGTTATGTAGGCGGGGGTTTGTATTTAAAGTGTACAGTATGGGCGTGCTTAGTTGCGTAAATGTTACGTGTTGCTCATACGTACGTGAGCGGATGACATCAGTTACGTGGGCAAAAGTTAAGGTAGGGTTTGGAAAGCGGATCTCGGACAAGATACATACATTCACAAGGTGTGACAAGGGGAGTGTATAGAAAGTACGCACACGTAAATACGCTACGCAGGGAAGCGTATTGCAAGCGGAGTTCTGGATCTACCCCTATGCTCTTAATTTTAGATCATAGGGCCCCCCTTTCTCAAGTGCCCCAGGCCCCCCGAAGGCTTATTCCGGCCCTGCTCATACGGAACATTGGTGTAACATCTGAAGGGCTCATGCAAATCAGGCCACTTACGTAATTTGTGTGCATTAGTGGTGCATTCTCAGGTCAGGATCCAACCCTGTCTTCTCATTGTCTAATTACAACCCCCTTCCCCATGGGTGTGGTTTGTTTTTCGACAGAATGGCAAATTTGGCAGTCTGCATTTTTTAAAGCAGAGGTGATGCGATTTCCGCAGTGGCGAAAAGTGATCCGCTGATAGGTAACGACCTGCATCCTAGCCCTACCCTTAACCCTTCATTTCCCACAGCCGAACCCTCACCTTCCCCTTTTTCAGTTCTAGCCCTTCCTTCTTGAAGCCTAATAATAACCCTTCCTACTGTAGCTCTAACCCCACCCTAAGGCCGCCGCAGCTTGCACGGCCTTTTACTTTTGGGAACGGGTCGAAATAGTTACCTGTTCCCAATAGCTATTTTCTATTTCCCAAGCATTTCGCCAATGATACAGCCACCATTCAGCTGACGGCCTTATCATCGTTACAGTCTGGCTGGTCAAACCGGCAACCGCATCCCTTGCCCCATGGTTCTACTGTTCATTCCTATAAAAAAAGACAAAGCGGCTGATCAGGAGATGAGTGTATGCCTAATAGCAAAGCACATATAAGAGGGATATCCGATACTCATGCTCAGAATCCATGCGCATGCAATTGCTGGTGAACCAGAACACAAGCACTTGTGTAATGAAGGATGCTATGTGGGAGGGAAGTGGTAGAGCTGTACAGCCAATGTACAGTAAAGGGCTTATGAATGGATAGATTATGGCAAAACATTTGCAGCAGCCACAGGTCAAGTCTGGAGGTTTACACTCCACAGCCTATTTCAGACTGTTGTGTTAGCATTTTATACATTACATGCAATACAAAGGTTATGGAATTGCTGCCTGAGCATTTTGTAGGTATAAAATAATGACTGTATTTAATAAGCAAGCAAAAAATATACATATATTGATGATCTCCACCCATCCAGAATTTGAATTTTCAAATGCTGTATAATCATACCTTTGGCTACCATCTTTGGGCCTGATCCAGACTTAAGGGCACTTTACGCATGCGTACCTAAGTTATGCATTACTAAGAATTATGGACCGTATTCAGACTAGCGGATGTCCGTATTATCACAATTTTTACTACTGCGCATGCGTAGTAAATTTTTTACGTAATCTACGTATCTTTTCCTAACGTAGATTGCGTATATGCGGTCTTAAGAACCGCATATACGCATTTTAAGCAATGAAAATATACACAGATTACGTAAAAAAGTTACTACGCATGCGCAGTAGTAAAAAATGCCAAAATATGGACGTATATTATATACATCCGCTAGTCTGAATACGGCCCAATATCCTCCCCCTGGCATTCCCGTTGCACACATGGAACTTAGCTTACTGTGTTCAGAACCCTAACAATATAAATCCCCCAACCACAATGCATATTTTCATCTTGTTTAGGGGTGGCACACAGATTTACGCATGCTGCATGCACTATATGCACGGAGAAGTTAAGGTAGGGCTATGGCTGCAGAAGTCAGCTAGGAGTGTCATGGGTGTGCAGATTTTTGCTAAAACGTACATACGGAAATTACTCTATAGTCTCAAAATGGCCCACAGAATCCAGTATGGGGTGAACACTAGTCACTGTGCCATCATGGCACACATTGGCTTACCAGGTATACACACCTTGCCCTTGGCAATTACTACTACTCTCACTGAGGAGCAGGTATTAAAAGAACTTTCAAAGCTGAAAGTGAAGAAATTAATGTAACCAGATGGGATACATCCAAAGATACTAAAAGAGCTTAGAGGGGTGCTGGCAAAACAACTAACTGAATTATTCACTAATAACTGGGGTAAATCCAGAGGACTGGAAAATAGCAAATGTTGTCCCGCTGCATAAAAGTGGAGAGCAGGCATAACATGGGAGAGTCACTGACAGACAGCTACAGACATGGTAAGTGTGGCGGCATCTTCCGCCGGCATGACAATTAGTAATTGGAGGTTGATACTGGCAGAAAGCAAGAATATTATTTAAATTTGTGTTCCATTGAATTAATGGTTTTGATGGCAGATCTGTTAATGTGGGAAAAGTGGTAACTACCACTGACCTGTCTTTTGTTGGATGTCGTGTTGCCCGTCGTGCACATGCGGGTGGTCTCATTTTCACTTAAATAAAGTGTTATGCTTTTGGGTTGGTGGTGTGCGCCTGTTGGCGATCTTTTGATTAGTAACAAGTTAATAGGCTGCATATTGTTTCTAAATGTCATTGTCTATTTTTATTGCGTTGCTTCATACTTGCTTTCTTTGGCCCCCATCAAATTTTAATTTTAAAAGTAATTATTATTAGACCTTTTTTCAGGTCATTGATAGCTGACCAAATTAAAGGATAGTACGTTAAACAAAATTTATAGTTCCTAAAAATTTAGTCCCTGTGTCTTAATCTTAGTAGTTAGTTGAGGTTAAGAGGTGAGTGTCACCAGGGTCCACACACATCACACAAGGGAAGTTTAAGACAGATGCTTGGTTGCATAGGGAGAGGAATTAGTAGCAAAAAGAGAGAAGTAGTGATGCCCCTTTATAAATCATTGGTACGCCCTCACCTAGAATACTGTGTTCAGTTCTGGAGGCCATATCTCCAGAAAGACATAAATACATTAGAGACTGTGCAAAGAAGAGCAACTAAAATGTTCCATGGCCTGTGTAACAAATCATACCAAGAAAGGCTAGAGGAACTAAACATGTATAGCTTGGAGCAGAGAAGGGAGAGGATATCAGCTTTCACATATATCAAATGTTGTGACCGGCTAGAGGAGGGGGCATTTTTCAGAGGAAGAGGTGTAATAGAACACGAGGGCATGGATATAAACTGGAGGGTGGTTGATTCAGAGGAAATGTGCGGAAAAATGACTTCACTGAAGAGGTGATAGATAAGTGGAATAACCTCCCATCTGAGGTGGTAGAGGTAACACAGTAGAACAGTGTAAACATGCTTGGGATAAATATAAGGATATCCTAAATCTTAAACTAAATTGAGGGTAAATAGGGTCTAGGGTCAGTATAGTTTTAAATAAACAAATAGGCAGACTGGATGGGCCATGTTGATCTTATCTGCCGTCACTTTGTATGTTTCTATGTTCTCTAAGCAGCTTATAGGTTATTGAGCACTTTAACACAAAGATTCCCTAATGGTTCATACTGAAATGTGACTGCATGAAGGCTGAATATTTAAGGACCGGATCTTAAATTTATAGAGTTCTGCGAGCGGACCTCAGTCTGCGGCGGTCCATTATGAGATCACTGTGCAATTCTAATTACCATAAGTGCTTTCCACTTGCAGCACCCTATCTTAATAGTTACACACCAGGCTATCTTAAAAATGGGCTGGTGCATAAATGAGAATCGTACATAAGGGCTTAGCTAAGTCCTTACTGTACAATTTAAATACTGTCCCTTCCCACCCCACCACCTGAACAGCTTCCAGTACAGACCTTGATGTTTCATAACCATGCTTGAAGTCGGTTTTGTGCTCATGCGCACATTAAAATTGTGGCTGTTTTCTGCACCTAACATGCGGAACATGACCACTATCCAGGGCAACCTTTAGAATTTGTGTGGCTTGGGACACACCAGTGGGACCCGCCCCCTGTGTGACATCATCAGTGATGTCACATGGGCAGGGACCTGCAGACCTGTGTTACCATCTGGCTGGTGCGTAGGAAATTTTTACCTGCGCATTGGCCCTGTAATGTTAGCCATCAGCTGCAGACCCTTGACAGTAGTCATGGCCGAACTGGCTGGGATTTCGATTGCATATGCCTCAAAGAGGCATTGCAATCGATCCACGGAGCACCAAAAGCTCCGTGGTCCTAAAAGTAGTAAATAAAATAGTCTCACACTCCTTTCCCTAACCCTAACCCTCCACTCTCACTACCCTAACCCGCTC